>OX155895.1:80856992-81456992 GCA_944588485.1 Phosphuga atrata
TTTATCCGTCAAGTTCCACTATGAATTGTTCAATTATATCGATATACCAGTTTTATCCATACACGTAAGAGACTTTAAAATACTTATTTCCATTTTTCAAATTGAAGATACATTAAAGTGTAAAAATAGCTCACTGACAGACCAGACAGACTTATTAACTAGCTGTGATTTCAAGTTACGACAATATAACTGCTAATATCAAAATGATTTATTTTGTAGGGGAAGCAGAAACAAGCAAAGCGAACGTCAACATTTTTCGAGTTCTGCAATGCGGAAACAGGAATTTTACTTTGTACGGATGTTGCTGCTAGAGGTCTTGATATTCCTGCAGTTGATTGGATTGTGCAATTTGATCCTCCAGATGACCCGAAGGAATATATTCACAGAGTGGGTAGAACGGCGCGTGGCGAAGGCAGCAGCGGCCACGCGCTTTTAATATTACGTCCGGAAGAATTAGGGTTTCTGAGATATTTGAAACAAGCTAAAGTTCCGTTGAACGAATTTGAATTTTCGTGGAATAAAATCGCAGATATCCAGCTGCAGTTGGAAAATTTGATTGGGAAAAATTACTTTTTGAACAGTTCGGCAAAGGAAGCTTTTAAAGCTTACGTTCGAGCCTACGACTCTCACCATTTGAAAATCATTTTTGATATAAATACGATAGATTTGGCTAAGGTTGCTTTATCTTTTGGTTTTAAGGTACCACCAGCTGTTGATTTAAGTAAGTTACTTTATTTTATTAATATTCTCATACAATGCAAGAAAATATTATACAAACAAAATAACTATAATCTATATAAACAATAACTATAAACAAAGTAAATATAAAATATTTGTATGAATAGGATGGTTGCAACTGATACTATGTGGTAATTTATACTTACATTGAATTGAAAAATTCCCTTTTTTTTGTGTCTAACTCCCACGCGGAGCTTAGGGCCTCTACAAAAACCTTCCATCTGACTCTATTCTGAGCGAGGCGTTTCACCTCGTTCCACGTTTTTCCTGCGATCTTTAATTCTGCGTCTATGGTCCTCCTCCACGTGTTAGCTGGACGTCCCTTTCTGCGAGAAACCCTGCGTGTTCCATTGTAAGACTTGCCTAGTGATGTTTCCTCCATCTCTCCTCAATACTTGGCCCAACCATTTCCACTTGCGGTGTTTTATTTCTTTTTGTATCTTTTGTTGGTTTGTCCATAAGTCTACATTGCGTATTGTATCTGGCCATAAAATGCGCAGTATAGTTCCTAGGCATTTGTTTATAAATACCTGAAGCTGATTTACTATTGTTGTGGAGATTTTCCATGTTTGGCACCTGTACAGCAAGACGGATTTCACATTTGAGTTGAATATTCTTAGTTTTGTTCATGTGGAATACAGTCTGGAGGTCCAGACCGGCCTGAGCGTATCAAATGTCTGTTTGGCGCTTTTTATTCGGTGTGAGACATCGGTGGTGGTGCCGCCCTCATTAATAATTATGCTTCTCAGGTACGTGAATACGTCTACATCCTCTATTTGTTCGTCATAAATGCGGAAGGCGCGGGTATTCTTCGTCACGATTTGGTTTTGCCAATGTTGATTATTAAACCTGCTTTGGATGCTTCTGCAGAGAGACGGTCGAGTTTGCTCTGCATGTCGGCGTGGGTGTGTGCCAACAAACAGATGTCGTCTGCGTAGTCCAGATCTTCCAGGAACGAGTTTAACGTCCATCTAATGCCCTCACTTCTTGACACTACTTTGTCTATTATTGAGTCTAACAGAATGTTGAATAGTAATGGCGATAGTACGCAGCCCTGTCTGACTCCCGAGCTGATGGTAATGTCGCTGCTTTTAGCAGTTTGGTGTTTTACATACCGCGTCCCGGTATAGTTCCTTTACTAGGTTTATTATCTTTTCCGGTACCCTCTTCCAACGCTTTTCAGACTGCATTATGATAGATGCTATCAAATTCCCTACGGAAGTCGACTAAGACCGCGTATAAAGTAGACCTCCATTCCATGGACTGCTTTATGATGATTCGCATTGTGTTAATTTGATCGACACAGGATCTATTTGGGCGAAAACCCGCTTGTTCCTGATGCAGACTGGGCTCTATGGAGATGGATAGTCGATCCAATAAAATGTGAGAAATTATTTTGTTGATAGTGTTTAAAATTGTAATCCCTCTCCAATTGCCGCAGTCTGTAAGATCACCTTTTTTGGGGAGAACGACTATGGCTCCTTCCTTCAATTCTTGTGGCACATTTTCCGACTCCCATGCATCTACTATGAGCGGGTGGAGCAGTTTTGTTACCACCTTTAGGTCTGCTTTAAGTATTTCTCCCGGAAGTTCTTTGGGTTCTTTAATGTAGTTATGACTTCTTCTTCACTAGCTGGGTTAGGATTCACGTTCCGGACCGGGAGATTTATTTGATGGTCTTGTGGAGGATGTGGGGGATGTATGCCGTCCTCGGCATCACTTTCTTCCGGGTTCGGCTGTCCGAGTATTTCTTGCCATCTTATAAGTTGATCTTCTTTGTTTGTCAGCAATTGTCCCTCTTTATTTTTTATTGGGTGTTCTCTTTAGAAGTTTTTATTAGCGAGTTTTTTTGTTATGAGATAAAGTTCTCTTGTATTGTTATTTCTTGCTGCAACTTGCCGAGATCTTCCGCCCATCTACGTTTGTCTTTTCTGGCATTCCGTTTTACCTTGCGGTTTATGTTCCAGTAGCTACGAGTCAGTTCGGCCTTCTCTTCGTGGCTAGGGTTTTGATTGATCAGGGCTTTTGCTGCCTTCCTGTCTTCGATTAGTTTCCATGTTTCCTCTCCGTTCCTTTGCTTTCTACCCAAGGTCTTGTCGGCAGTTTCTAGCAATACTTTGTGGACTGCTTTCCATTCTCGACGATCTTCCTCTGTCATGTTAGTGGTATTTTCTTGCAGTTGCGTCTTGAAACTGGCTAGTCCTTCGGTTGCTTTAAGCTTGTTTGTATCGAATTTTATGCTAGCAGGTAACGTAATTTGTCTTTTTGGTGTTGCTAACTTTAGTTTAAGCCTGCCAACGACAAGGTAATGGTCGCTGGCCATATCTGCACTTCTTTTGTTTCTCACGTCGCATAGTGATGTTCTCCACTTTTTTTGAATGATAATTTGGTCAATTTGGTTTTTTGTACGCTGGTCAGAAGATATCCAAGTCTCCTTGTGTACCCTCTTTTGCGGCAAGAGCGTGCCACCAATTATCAGGTTGTGTTCCAAGCATCGACCAGGTATCGACCAGCATTTCTCCATTCTCGTTTACCGTTCCGATTCCATGGTTACCCATTGCCTGTTCTAAGTTGGTGCTGTCGGAACCAACTTTGGCATTTAGGTCCCCCATTACTATGATTATGTCGCCCTTTGTTAAGGAGTGTAAGGTGGTAGACCATTGTTCGTAGAACGTGCCCTTTGCTTCAATTGGGTTTGTCTCTGTTGGTGCGTAACATTGGATGATACTTATGCTTCTAACCCTTGTGTGGAAACGTGCAACAATAATTGTATCGTTCACTGGTCGCCAGGATAGTAGGGTAGTCTTGGCCTTTTTGCTTAGTAGTAGCCCAACTCCACTCTCAAGGTGTTTGCCTTTTGGTTTACCTGAGTACAAGAATTCGCTGTAATTTGTTCTCCAAACCCATGCCATCTTACTTCGCTAAGGCCGAGGATTTCCAGGTTGTATCCTGTCATTTCGCGGACAACTTGTGCAAGTCTCGATGGTTCCAGTAGGGTTCTAATGTTCCATATTCCTATTCGTGTCCGAGTTTTTGTGTTCGCCAGTCGTCATCTTAGAATCCGTCCGGTTAGTATCTGTAGTAGTCCAGTCATTATAGTAAGTTCACCTCGGAATTAGAGATACCCAGCTGTAAGTCTGTAAATACTTGTATATTGACACCCTAAAAGTTGTCTCAAAACCTACATATGTAGGTATACCAATACCATATCTAGGTTTTGGGACAACTTTTAGGGTGTCATATACAAGAATTTACAGACTTACAGCTGGGTATCTCGAATTCCGAGATTCTTACCTAATTTAAGCTTAAATGACTGGACTATAGTGGTTTCGTTAATAAAGAGTTTAAGATGGGCAGATTATTAGTCCACCGCACCTGAGTTTGATGATGGGACTGCCATCCAGCAGCTATAAAACATGCCTGGTTTGGGTAGGTTTCCTTCTGAGGGCTCGAGTGGACAAGCTTTATTCTTCCACAGGGTATTTCTGTCCTGTGATTCTATGGTTATCCAATATTCGGACGTCAGAGCCTCTTTAGTTATCTAGCAGGGTGCACCGCTGGCAGGCGATGTTCACTTTTGGGTTATCATGATGTTCTCATAACCTCTTACACCCCAATTATGTTTTTACCACACTTATAATAAGTGGGTGACTACTGAACTTCGCCTCCCACCAATGATTGGGAAAAGAATTGTTTGTGAATTATAACATCATAGGTGTATATTGTAGACTATTGGTAAATAAAAGCCCTTTAACATTATTAAGTGTGATAAAAACATACTGAATTTTTCAATTCAATGTACAAAATTTTTGGCTGTTATTAGAACAAAAAAAGTTACATATTAATTATTTTTCTTTAAATGTTTAGAAGTAAGTACCAAGAAGAGTGAAAGGCCTGCCAAGAGGAGAGGTGGTGGAGGATTTGGTTATTACAATAAGATGAATAACATGGATGATGATAGAGGATACAAGAAAACTACTATTTACCGACAACCCAAAGGAAATCGAGGGCCTGATAGGAGACAATTTGCTAGATAATATTTTATTTTATGAATATGGGGATACTTTATAATGCTTCATACTATATTGATTAATGTTTTATAAGTTATAAATCAATTACAAAAATAACTAAAAGCTGTTGAAATGCATTTAGTATTCCTAGAAAAAATTTAAATTTTGCTTTTATTCTCAGCTTTTATTTAAAAAAAAAAAAGCTTTTATTCTCAGTTCTTTCCCTGGGCGATAAAACTGATAAATTTAGAATTTAAATGGTATTTAAATTAACTCCGAATTAACTTAATGAGAGAAAAATACTTAAAAATGAGAACGAGATTAATTAAAAGCAAAATTTTATTGAGGGCATTAAAGAGATAATGTTTCTTAATTTGCATATTTATGTTTCAATTTAGCCAACGAATTTACTACGTATTTATCATCACAGTCATTTGTATGCAGATATTTCTTGTTCTGCAATTATTGCACATTTAAAAAACGTATTTCGAAATTTCTTTCTACGTTTATTGCTTATTTAATGCTAAAATGGGAAACCCAAGATATCCTGTAACTAATATATAAAATCACTTTTTCTCTCTCAACGATAATCTAAACCAGCCCATTTGTCTGATACGCTATTGACGGTAGCGGCTTCACCCCAAAGTAGCACGTGTAGATAGATGAGAATATACCAGTGCATAATATACACTAATTACTGATTCTTTGTTTTTAACGACTTTTTAATTTGTAAAATTGCGAAGTTAGCGCTTCCAAGTTTTTTGCAAACATTGACCATGTTTGCAAAAAACTTGGAAGCGCTAACTTCGCAATTTTACAAATTAAAAAGTCGTTTAACAATATGAAGGGGTATATAAAAATTGTTTATACTATCGACCATGTGATGTGACCATTGAACTGTATATATTACTGTATTGTTATATATACAGTTCAATGGATCTGACCAACTAAAAGTAGAGTCTATCCGTACCCCCAAAAAGTTGGTATACGTTTCGATTTTATGGTTTTTGCCGTCAATACCGAGTTAAAAATGCGTTGGATTTTTTTTCTGTTTTGCAAAGTAAATAAATACAGTCATCCGTTTCTAAAAACTTTCGGTTAATATGCGTTAAGAGGCATGAGCCATTCAGCGCCCTGTGTGCCACAATTGAAACTAACTGAAATTGACCTAAAACCTCCAGTGGCGTGGACAAAACACCACCGCAGCTACAGATTTCAAAAAAATGGATGGTTAGATTAGGTTATATTTGGAGAAGATTAATCAAGACCACATAAGCGCGGCAGCACGACCTCTCGATCCGAAATAAGAAAAGAATTGCTATAGTATAAACAAATTTTTATACCCCCTTCATATTTATTTTCCCCACGCCATTGCGTTCTGCCCACAATGCGCATGCGTATAATGCGTACAGTGGGTTGCCTATACATTTCATGCCTCTTAACGCAGTTTAACTTAAATTTATTAGATTCCTCGCATTATTTCACCATTTCCAGACCATTTGCATCAAATTTTATACAGAGAACGGAAGCAGTAACATAAATCAGAAACACTCCATTCACTTAATAAATAACGATTATAAGAAAATACAGCATCTCGCATTTCCGGCAGACATCACGGTATCATATCCATTTAACGGCTTACCACTAAGACTTCTAGCTAACAAATTTTATACATTTTTTCGCTTTACACAAATACGCATTTCCGACTGATTTGACACTGTCATAACTTTTGAATCGCTCACCACAGAGACTTCACCAATCGATTCAGCGTCCCAAAATTAGTCGAAAACCGTATATAATATTCCCTAGGAAGCTTTCAGTTAAGAAACACCATTGGCACGGGGAGTCTAGACCGCAGAAACGACAAAATGCGAAAAAATCGAGTTTTTCATAATCGTTATTTTTTGAGTTACAGCAATATTTAAAAACGTTTCTGAAAGCATTTTAGCTGCTGATTACAGATATGCAGATTATATTTCGCTAGCTTTTTCGGTTCACTTTCGCCTGCAAAAATTGAAGAAATTTTTAAGAAATTTCGGCGCTCGAGTTAAGATCTCGGAAAGTCGTGAATTTCCTGCGGACAATCTTAGTGTATCAATAGGAAAATGAGCTTCTGAAAACGATGCCGCAATTCGTTTTTGATTCTCTGCAACCGTTTCCGAGATATCTACTTAGCAAGTCGAGAAACGTGTAAATTTCAGTTTGAAATTTCTCGACGAATTATTGAATATTTCCGGACAATTTATACATCGACTTGTTCGCCTTGTCGTGTAGTTTTTGTGTGCCAAACATGATTTCGCTGCTTTTTACCGTTTTCGAGAAAATCTTAAAAAACCGAGAAAGCATGTATTTTTCGAACGAAATGATGGAAACATTTTGTCGAAAATTTGTTTGCAAATTTTTTTCGTGATTTTTTTTTGGTTACACGAAGGAAACCGAAGTGCTGAAAACGGCTTTCCAGTTTATTTCGCTCTAAAGTTACAAATAAACAAATTTTATATTTTTCCCCCTGTAGACAATCACACATTTCCTACTGATTTGACGCTGTCATAACTTTTGAACGGCTCACCACAGAGGCTTCTAGTCCTCACTAATCGATTCAGCGTTCCAAAATTAGTGGGTAAACGTATATAATATTCCCTAACAAGCTTTTGATTAAGAAATACAATCTACACGGGAAGCCTAGACCGCGGAAACGACGAAATGCGAGAAAATCGATTTTGTCAAAACCGTTATTTTTTGAGTTACACCAAAATTTAAAAACGTTTCTGAAAGCATTTTGGCTGCTGATTATAGGTGTGCAAATTATATTTCGCTAGTTCTTTCGGTTCACTTTCGCCTGCAAAAATTGAAGAAATTTTTATGAAATTTCGGCGCTCATGTGCAGATATCGGAAAGTCGTGAATTTTCCGTGGACAATCTGAGTGTATTAATAGGAAAATGACTTTTTGAAAACGATGCCGCAATCTGTTTTTGATTATCTGTAACCGTTTCTGAGATATTTACTTAGCAAATCGGGAATCGGGAAAGTTTCAGTTTGAATTTTCTCGATGAATTCTTCAATCTTTGCGGACAATTTATACATCGATTTGTTCGTCTTGTCGTGTAGTTTCTGTGTGCCGACAATGATTTCGCTGCTTTTAATTGTTTTCGAGAAAATCGAAAAAAACTGATAAAGCACATATTTTGCTAACGATGGAAAATTTTTGTTGAAAATTTTTTTGCAAATTTTTCTCGTGATTTTTTTTTGTTACACGAAGGAAATCGAAGCGCTGAAATCGGTTTTATAATTTATTTCGCTCTAAAGTTACAAATAAACAAGTTTTACATATTTTTTCGCCTTACACTATCTCGCATTTTAGACTAATTTGACGCTGTCGTAACTTTTAACCGCTCACCGCAGAGACTTCTAGTCTTCACCAATCGATTCAGCGTCCCAAAATTAGTCGGAGAACGTATATAATATTGCCTGGGAAGCTTTCAGTTAAGAAATACCATTGACCGGGGAAGTCTAGACCGCGCAAACTCTAAAAAAAATTCAATTTTACAATAAATCGGGGCCAACTTTTCTCGACTGTCGGATTCTAATAATGAATTGATATTGAAAAATGCATTTATGGCAGAGCAAAAGGGTATGACAAAATCGAGAGTCACAAAATAATTCCAAATCTATAGATCGACTATACAGTACGTCTGAGAAGTTTAAAAAGTCAGATAAGAGTCCTGATACAGCTCTTAGTAAAGGAGATGAAGAAAAAAATGGTGAAATGGGTACTGGATTCAGCTAGGAAAGGTTTCTTATTAGAAATCAGCTTGCGTGTTCAGCAGTTTCTAGAAAATCAGCCAAACACGAAAACTCCTTTCAAAAACAACAGGTCAGGTCCTGGATGGATGAGGATTTCTTCATAAAACGGCATCCTCATATTAAAGAAAAAAGAAGGGAAGGAGTAACTCCACCTAGATCTTGTATATCCGAAGCCAACATAAGGGGATGGGTTTCATCAATTGAAAAGGTATTAAACGAAGAAGGGGTACTTACTATTCCTAATGATTACAATAGAGTTTCTAATGGTGATGTAACCAATTTTACATTGAACAGCAAAAATTACTAGTACAAAAAATGTTTATAAAATCGATTTTGGAAAGTTAAGAAAGTCGTGAGTGTGATTTCATTCTCTGCGTCAGGGGCTATAGTGCCTTCAATGATGGTACTACCTTATAAAAGACTACTCAAAGATTAGGTAATATTGAATATTACAAAATGGTATCCCACTGGGTACTCATTTAGTTCCAATTTATAAGTAACTAAAAACAGGATAGCTTTATTTAAAAATTTACATTTAAAATGGAATTAAATTACAAAATTATTTAGTGAAATGTTTTTAAAGCCATTTATTTAGATTAAGCTTCTCATACGTTGACCGTAAAAAATACAAATAAACTATTAACGAGATACTTATTTAATGCATATAAAAGTTTCAAACTGTTACAAATGCGGCAACGATGTTTCAATAAAAAGCACCTGCGTTGAAACGCTTGGTTTCAAAATCAAGAAAATAAAGAATTTTCTCAAACCCAAAACATTTACAAACACCAACAGCAGCGTATAATTATGAGAAACGACTCGATCAAATTTCCAATTCATGCAAATAATTAGAAAGTTTAAGAAATGACAATGATATGTATACAAATCAACAAAAACAACAACTTAACTACGCACACAATGCCATGAGTGAGTAATTGGAGAAAATTCCAACCTAAAGTTACAAATAAACAAATTTTATATTTTTTTCGCTTTACACAATCACGCATTTCCGACTGATTTGACGCTGTCATAACTTCTGAACCGCTCACCACAGAGACTTCTAGTCTTCACTAATCGATTCAGCGTCCCAAAATTAGTCGGAGAACGTATATAATATTCCCTGGGTAGCTTTCAGTTAAGAAATACCATCGATTCGGTAAGTCTAGACCGCAGAAACGACGAAATGCGAGAAAATCTTTACTTTTTGAGACACAGCAAAATTTAAAAACGTTTCTGAAAGCATTTTAGCTGCTGATTACAGATATGCAAATTATATTTTGCTAGCTCTTGCGGTTCACTTACGCCAGCAAAAATTGAAGAAATTTTTAAGAAATTTCGGCGCTCGGGTTGAGATCTCGGAAATTCGTGAATTTGTCGCGGAAAATCTTGGTGTATCAATAGGAAAATGAGCTTCTGAACACGATGCCGCAAACCGTTTTTGATTATCTGCAACCGCTTCCGAGATATCTACTTAGCAAATCGAGAATCGGGTAAATTTCAGTTAGAAATTTATCGACGAATTATTGAATATTTCCGGACAATTTACACAACGACTTGTCCGTCTTGTCTTGTAGTTTCTGTGTGCCCAAAATGATTTCGCTGCTCTTTACCGTTTTCGAAAAAATGTAAAAAAACCGAAAAAGGACATATTTTTCGAACGAAATGATGGAAAATTTTTGTTGAAATTTTTTATGGAAATTTTGTCATTTTTTTTTGGTTACCCAAAGGAAATCGAGGTGCTTAAAACAATTTTCCAGTTTATTTCGCACTAAAATTACAAATAAACACATTTTATAGTTTTTTTCGCTGTACACAATCACACATTTCCTACTGTTTTGACACTGTCATAATTTTTGAACCGCTCACCACAGAGACTTCTAGTCTTCACCAATCGATTCAGCGTCCCAAAATTAGTCCGAAAACGTATATAATATTCCCTGGGAAGCTTTCAGTTAAGAAATACCATCGAATCGGGAAGTAAAGACTGCGAAAACGACGAAATGCGAGAAAATCGATTTTTTCAAAATTGAGTCACAGAAAAATTTAAAAACGTTTCTGAAAGCATTTTTGCTGCTGATTACAGATATGAAAACTATATTTCGCTAGCTCTTTAGGTTCACTTTTGCCTGCAAAAATTGAAGAAATTTTTATGAAATTTCGGCGCTCTAGTGGAGATCTCGGAAAGGCGTTAATTTCCCAGGAATAATCTTGGTGTATTAATAGGAAAATTACCTTTTTAAAACGATGCCGCAGTCGGTTTTTGATTATCTGCAACAGTTTCCGAGATATTTACTTTGCAAATCGAGAATCGGGTAAGTTTCAATTTGTATTTTTTCGACGAATTATTGAATCTTTGCGGACAATTTATACATCGATTTGTTCGTCTTATCGTGTAGTTTCTGTGTGCCGAAAATGATTTCGTTGCTTTTTACCGTTCTCGAGAAAATCGAAAAAAACCGAAAAAGCACAATTTTTTCGAACGAAATGATGGAAAATTTTCGTAGAATAATTTTTTGGAATATTTTTTCATGATTTTTTTTGGTTACCCGAAGGAAATCGAAGAGATGAAAACGGTTTTCTAGTTTATTTCGCTCTAAATTTGTAAATAAACAACATATATAGTTTTTCACTGTTTTAAGCTGTCTCTTCGTTTTCACAGTCTGGGTGTTTACCATGGGCGTAGCCAGTGGGGAGTTTGAGGGTTCAAATCCCCCCACTGGCTATGCTACAGGTTTGAGGGTTCTAACACCCCCCCCCCCCCTAAATATGCTAAATATAATATAAATATTGAAATCAGGAGGGACGAGTAGAGACGACTATCTTCAAGAGAGCAGGGTAGATGGTAGATAGAGTTTAGGAACCGTTGAGAGTTAGTTTTAGAAAGTAAATTGGTGAATTTCTGCAAAACCCGCTCCGAAAAATTTTCTAAACAACACCCGATACTAAACCGTGGCTACGTCCGTGGTTTTTACAAACCTCTCTGAAACTACAAATCCCATGGATCTAGAAATACGTCGTTGTATTTGCAGTATTTTGTAATAGCTTATATTTTGGGTCATTTCACACTTTGCAAGCGATCAATTTATTGTTTTTTTCTCTAGTAGCATCGGACCTCTACGTCGTAGTAATAATACGACGTATTATTCATACGTCAATGACAAATTCCAATTTCGGCACACTGAAAGTTTCTGTGTGCCGAAAATGATTTCGCTGCTTCTTACCGTTCTTGAGAAAATCGAAAAAATCCGAAAAAGCACAAACGAGAAGACGAGCAAAACGATATGTAAATTGTTTGGAACGGTTTATGTTTTCATTGCCGAAATCAAGTAGAAAATCATATTTACAAATTTCTTTCGGATAAACTGAAAGAATCTGTACATGAATCTGAAAGAATTGTTTTGGTATTAGGATAATGAAATAAAATGTTTTTTATCAAATTTCTTTATTACCTCTCACTGAAATGTACACGTAAAGATCAACAGTTTACCAAAAGTTTCTTACAAGTGCAACAAAAATACATTTTGTCCGCTGCGTCCAATTACAAATTAACTAAAACATATTGACGTTGGACGCAAGTTCTTACTTAACACATTAAAGGCGGGAGTCCTAGTACTAGGATTAATCTCGACTGTAGCTTAAAGGCGGGAGTCTTTATCCCCCCGCCTTTAATGTGTTAATATCATTTATAAATATACTCAACAAAACAACGCTCGATCAACAAACAAGATGGAAATTAAAAGAATACAAATTGAACGTTTCAAAATGAAAAACGAAATATTTACAGGTTTTTTCTTCATTAAATATAAATTATTGTTACATTTATTGTTCATTTTATTTATATTGTCTAATAAGAATTGTTGGCACAATTTCCGTCTATATTATGGCTCACAAAATACAAACTTGCCCGATAATATAAATCGTTTTGTGTACAAATAATAAGAAATTGAAAATAATAACCAAAATAAGATCTTCTATTTTGCAGTTACATATATAATTTAAGTACATTTTTTTGGTTTAAATAATTGGAAGACACACAGTTTGTATGTTTTTCGTATTTATTAAACGTGCCTCTGCTGAATGAGAGGCGATGGTTAAGAAACCATGAAATGAATTGGGATAGCATGGTATATGAAGATGTTACAAATTGAAAGAGTCTACAGTAAAAAAGTGACTTGCAGTCATATTTGTATTTACACGTTTTGGGTTGCACCCGCTTTTTTTATTTTTTGTGATATGTATCCAAATCTTTTTATAACATGAAATAATAACAACCCACAGCCAGTACAAAGACTGTTAACTACCTAACAAATAATATAATATGTATATATGTATGTAAACGGATATCACAAAACGAAAATAAATAAAAAAATAATGAGTATTTCAAAATAATATAAATAAAACATTATACACACTAACAATACTGTTTTTTTGGTGCTACGGCGCCCTTACGCGTTTTTATAAATATTGCACTGGGCGCCTGCACACTTTTTGGTTTTTTATACATTTTTTTTTTGAGCTAATATTAAATAAATTATAAAACAAATATAAACGAACAAAACGAAAACAAAGTAATTAATTTGATTGGAAATACTCGAGAGCCGAATTGCAAAAAAAAATCTCTGTTGTGCATATATTTGCGACGTTTTCTTGAAAATTAATTAATTATGAACAATTTTAAACCCACAAATTAAACTACTAAATTAATTTTTTTTTTTTAATATAACGGAATGTATTTTTTTTTTTTTAATATTTTGTTGTTTAATTTCTTATTTTTATGGCACAAAGGACTTAAAAAAAGTTTTAAATCTTAAATATAGTAATATTGCTTTGGTAAAAATCATCTTTGGTTACCATTATGGGGTAAAATTGAGCTCAGATTCTTCGTTTTCAGGAGGGCCTCGTACGACACGCGAAACACGTTTTTTATGTGCTCGAACGTCTCTAAATCGTACACAGAGCGCGCGGTATTCGTCAGATCGAACGGTTCTTCTATACACAACAACTTCCACTGAGTCGCATCGTTCTTGGGCGACTGCTTGTATCTGCACTCCTCCTTGGATAAGAGCGCGGCTTCGCGCACCGATATCGCAAACTGATTGTAATCGAAATAACTGTAATATTGCAAAAAGCCTACGAAGAGCTCACCCAGTGATTGCTTGTTGTCTGAGTAGAACGGTGGGATCTCTTCTTGGATATCTATGTCATGGATCTCCAGATTTGGACTAAATCTATTAGGGTACATTCCTTGTAAACATGGCACAGCTGGAGGAGTCACACCACCTTTAAAAACAGTAAATCAAAACATTATAAAACAATTATTTTTTTAACACAAACAAATAGCAATTTTAAAAATGGAACGTTTCTTTAAAAATGGAAACGTTTGGTTACGTTTTGTTACGTATGGAACGTTTTTTTAAAAATGGAAAGTTTCAAAATTCTCGTCTCAAAAATTCTTTCGGTTAACATGCGTTAAGAGGCATGAGCCATTCAGCGCCCTCTCCGAGCCACAATTGAAACTAACGGCAACTGACATAAAACCTCCAGTGGCGTGTGCAAAACGACACCGTAGCTACAGATTTGAACACAATGGATGTTTAGATTAGGTTATATTAGGAGAAGATCAATCAAGACCACATATCGCGCAGCAGCGCGACCTCTCGATCGAAATAATAAATAAATTTCAATTGCATAAGCAATTTTTATAAACCCCCTTCAAATATTTTTTCCCTACGCCTTTGTGTTTTGCCTCCAATGCGCATGCGCGTAATGCGTATAGTTGGTTGCCTGCACATTCCATGCCTCTTAACGCAGATTAACCATAATATCAACTAATATTTAGCTAGATCGTAAGATTTGAAAATTGTTACGAGGGCCGGAAAAAATCAAGCTGAAGGGCGGATCCGGCCCGCGTTCCGCGAAAGTTTCAAAAGTTTCAAAATTCTCGTCTCAAAAATTCTTTCGGTTAACATGCGTTAAGAGGCATGAGCCATTCAGCGCCCTCTCCGAGCCACAATTGAAACTAACGGCAACTGACATAAAACCTCCAGTGGCGTGTGCAAAACGACACCGTAGCTACAGATTTGAACACAATGGATGTTTAGATTAGGTTATATTAGGAGAAGATCAATCAAGACCACATATCGCGCAGCAGCGCGACCTCTCGATCGAAATAATAAATAAATTTCAATTGCATAAGCAATTTTTATAAACCCCCTTCAAATATTTTTTCCCTACGCCTTTGTGTTTTGCCTCCAATGCGCATGCGCGTAATGCGTATAGTTGGTTGCCTGCACATTCCATGCCTCTTAACGCAGATTAACCATAATATCAACTAATATTTAGCTAGATCGTAAGATTTGAAAATTGTTACGAGGGCCGGAAAAAATCAAGCTGAAGGGCGGATCCGGCCCGCGTTCCGCGGGCCGGATCCCCCCTTCAGCTTGATTTTTTCCGGCCCTCGTAACAATTTTCAAATCTTATTAAACCTGGTCGAGTGAGTAGACTTCGTCTTCAAGGTTTCCTAAACTAATTATTTTCACTAGATTAGACCACTTTATCCTTAAATTGATGCGCTATATGCACTGTAGTATTACTTTTAAAATTAAGTTTAGAATTCAAATTTAAAAAAAGTTGCTCCGATTTAAAATTTTCCACTTTTAATGAATTGGATGGTTGCGACAGTTACTACGTGGTAACTCATACCATTGTCATAATGTCATAACCATTGTGTGTGTTGTGTAAGAATTGTTCGTTAAAAACCCAAAATTTTGAGCTTAAAAGTGAAATTGAATTGAAAAATTCAGTGTTGGTGAATGAATTTTTCAATTCAATTCCACTTTTAAGCTCAAAATTTTGTGCTTTTAACGAAAAATTCTTACACAATGGACAAGCAGCTTTTGTACTTAACACCTAACCACCTGACATACGTCTCACAGACCCAAAGTAGCAGTAATTTTCACACCTCAGACGTATGGCAGGTGGTTAAGGGTTAAAACAGACGGTAAGTATTGAATTCATTTTGTTAATTAAATGTAACTTACATTGCAGGAAATGTATGACCATCAATGCCAACGAGTAACTGGAGATGGTCATGCGTTTGGCGTCGTTGATGTCGTTGGCTTGAGCCCACAGTTTGACGATGGCCACGAGCGGACGGACGCGCCAATCGAGTCTCGCGTAACAATTCAGCAGATGCGTGTTCCTGATTCCCACCGAGTTGTTGCAGTTCAAGTCGACCTCGAAGCCGTACGTGGCGTCTTTGAACTTAAGAATCGGAACTTTCGCCATTATAACTTCCGGTGATTTAACGAAATCTAGAAAAGTTACGATTGTAAATAAAAATTTGGTTTTGTTTCGAGGTTCAAATACCACAGTCTTCTAATGTATGGCAGATGCGTTGCAGGTAGCTCAACGCGTCGCTACGAGCGTCAGTCAAACACGGACGGACCAAAAGACACATATCAATGTCGCTGGAGTCCAGGCCGAGGCCCGACATTGTAGACCCAACCAAGAATAGACCATATCGAAGAAGAGTTTTCTGTAAATTTACGCATTTTCCACATCGCGAATCACCAAATTAATAACTCACCTGCATACGCAGATAAATGTTCTTCCAAAGCTCCAGCTTGCGCAGATACGTGGTCTCCTTCTGGGTCTTCACTTGATAGACGTCCCAAATCGACTGGTTCAATGTATCGAACTCGTTCATGTTTATGAGTCCGGGCGGATTGGCGGGCACCCGGAACATCACCGATCGAGACGTGAACCGCTCCATCAGCCCGTACACGCGTCTGTTTATATCGGTCGAGTAATATTTACTCTTCTTCTCGCGTCTGTGATGCTGACACGTACTATTCGAATAATATCTGAATATTAACAAACAGAAAATAGAAGAACAGAAAACAGAATATCAGCAGTAACAAGGCATAATATTAATATAAACAATATTAAGGAGAATATAGATAAAATTCGGTTCAGGCCACTACATTTTACTTAATTTGATCAACTATTATTAAGTCCCATTACATTTTATTATTGAAATAAAATTTCTTTAGGCGTCTTATGTCGCATTAAGATTCAATTCCCATGCGCGACACTCAGCTACGCGACGTCGGTCGACATCGCCTGTTGAAAAATGAATGATTACATTGTTTTGAATGGACACGTCGCGTAACCATAGTGAGAACGTGTCCATTTAGAACAATGTAATCATTATTTGACAGGCGATATCGCGTGACGTCGCATAGCTGAGTGTCGCGTATATGATATATGCTATTTCCATATGCGCGACACTCAGCTACGCGATGTCGTGCGACATCGCCTGTCAAATAATGATTACATGTCTTAAATGGGCACTTCGCGTAGACATAGTGCGAACGTGTCAATTTAAAACAATGTAATCATTATTTCACAGGCGATATCGCGTGACGAAGTGTCGCGTATATGATATTTGCTATTTCCTTATGCGCGACACTCAGCTACGCGATGTCGTGCGACATCGCCTGTCAAATAATGATTACATGTTTTAAATGGGCACTTCGCGTAGACATAGTGCGAACGTGTCCATTTAAAACAATGTAATCATTATTTGACAGGCGATATCGCGTGACGTCGCGTAGCTGAGTGTCGCGTATATGAGAATCGGTCTTTAATCACGAATTAAAAACGGATAGTCCTCTGCTAAACTTAAAAGTATTTTAGACACTGCTCTGATTTTTCTGTATTAATCTCCGCGAACATTTGTGGAATGAACATCCAATTCAGAATATTAGATGACTATAATAACAATCAAGGTCGATTCTCATATGCGCGACACTCAGCTACGCGATGTCGTGCGACATCGTCTGTCAAATAATGATTACGTTGTTTTAAATAGGTAGGTCGCGTAGCCATAGTGATTTGAAACAATGTAATCATTATTTGACAGGCGATGTAGCGTGACGTCGCGTATATGAGAATCGGCCTTAAGAGTAAAGTGATATAATACATATTTTCAAAGCGTTAATACATATTTTCACATCTTTAACATCTCCAGTTTTTAAAATACAAGCATCCCGTATTTGGCGCCCGCTTAGCTAGATTTTCAGAAAATGGTTCATATCTTATTCTAACGTTAATCCTGTAATTAGGTTTATTGTCTAATATTAGTACTAGTATCAGGTATTATTGAGATAGACCGTAAGTAAGATTTGAAAATTGTTACGAGGGCCGGAAAAAATCAAGTTGAAGGGTGGATCCGGCCCGCGCTAGCGCGGGCCGGATCCACCCTTCAACTTGATTTTTTCCGGCCCTCGTAACAATTTTCAAATCTTATTAAGCCTGGTTGAGAGGTTTCTGGTTTCAAGGTTTCTTCGTCTTCAAGGTTTCCTAGACTAAGTTATCTTTAAATTAATGTGTTATGTGTAGTAATATGTTACCTTGTTATGTTGATCTTGATGTTACCTTTTGTTATGTTACCTTGAAGATTAAGCTTGCAATTCTAATTTAAAGAAGTTGAAAAAAAAGTTTTAAACTCCAAAATTCTGGGGTTTTAACAAAAATTTCTGACTCAAAGCAAAATTAATATTCATTTTCAATCAGCATGAATAATTTTTAACCCAAAATATGAGAATTTCTGACAATTTTAAAAAACCTGCCACTTTAAAAATTCGCAAAAATGAATATTTCTCAAAAACTCTTAGAAATTTACTAATTTAGTTTAAAGCATCATAAAGTAGACTAAATTATCTTTAAAATGATGCGCCATATGTAGTATTACCTCTAAAATTAAGCTTGCAAATCAAATTTAAAGAAGTTGCTCCGATTTATAAAATTTTCCATTTTAAATCTCCAAAATTCTGGGTTTCTAACAAAAATTTCTGACTCAAAACAAAATTAATATTCATTTTCAATTAGTATGAATAATTTTTAACCCAAAATATGATAATTTCTGACGATTTTTAAAAACCGGCCACTTTCAAAATTCTCAAAAATATTTCTTTCTCAAAAACCCTGACAAATTTACTAATTTAGTTTAAATCGTCTTAAAGTAGACTAAATTATCTTTAAATTGATGTGCTGTGTGTAGTACTACGCTGAAGATTATGCTTGCAATTCTAATTTAAAGAAGTTGCTCCGATTTATAAAGATTTCCATCTTTAAACTCCAAAATTCTGGGTTTTTAACAAAAATTTCTGACTAAAAACAGAATTAATATTCATTTTCAATCAGTAAGAATAATTTTTAACCCAAAATATGAGAATTTCTGACAATTTTAAAAAACCTGCCACTTTAAACATTCGAAAAAATGGTTATTTCACAAAAACTCTTACAAATTCACTAATTTAGTTTCAATCGTCTTAAAGTAGACTAAATTATCTTTAAATTGATGTGCCGTGTGTAGTATTGCCTTGAATTTTAAGCTTGCAACTCTAATTTAAAAAGTTGCTCCGATTTATAAAATTTTCTATATTTAAACTCCAAAATTCTGGGTTTTTAAAATTTTTTTTGACTCAAAACAGAATTAACATTAATTTTCAATCAGTTTGAATAATTTTTAACCCAAAATATGAGAATTTCTAAAAATTTTTAAAAATCAGTTACTTTTAAAATTCGCAAAAACGGTCATTACTCAAAATCTCTTACAAATTTACTAATTTAGTTTAAAGCATCTTAACGTAGACTAAAGTATCTTTAAATTAATATGCTATGTGTAGTTTTACCTTGAAGATTAAGCTTGTAATTCTAATTTAAAGAAGTTGCTCCGATTTAAAAAAATTTTCAATTTTAAACTCCAAAATTCTGCGTTTTTAACAAAAAATTCTTACACAAAACAGAATTAATATACATTTTCAATCAGCATGAATAATTTTTAAGCCAAAATATAAGAATTTCTGACAAGTTTTAAAAACCGGCCACTTTAAAAATTCGCAAAAATGGCTATTTCTCAAAAACCCTTACAAATTTACTAATTTAGTTTAAATCGTCTTAAAGTAGACTAAATTGTCTTTAAATTGATGTGCTATACGTAGTTTTTCCTTGAAGTTTAAGCTTGCAATTCTAATTTAAAGAAGTTGCTCCGATTTATAAAATTTTTCATTTTTAAACTCCAAAATCTGGGTTTTTAACAAAAATTTCTGACTCGAAACAGAATTAATATTTATTTTCAATCAGTATGGATAATTTTTAACTCAAAATATGAGAATTTCAGACAATTTTTAAAAACCGGACACTAAAAATTCGCAAAACTGGTTATCTCTTAAAAACCCTTACAAATTTAGTTTAAAGCATCTTAACGTAGACTAAATTATCTTTAAATTGATGTGCCATGTGTAGTTCTACCTTGAAGATTAAGCTTGCAATTCTAATTTAAAGAAGACGTTTAAAAACCTTATTGCTTCTTCTTGACTTTTTAAAATCCGTTAATGGAGCAACAGTGCAGTTTATGCCTTACAAATACTGAAAAGGTACTAAAATAGGGATACTTTAAAAATGGTGTACTTACGCGAATCTCCACATCAATCTTAGATTTGGAATAACGTTTTAGGGCAATGGAGCGTTTACCATTTTTCAAGTATCCCTATTTTAGTACCTTTTCAGTATTCGTAAGGCATAAGCCGCCCTGTTAAGCCATTTCGAAAGGTTAATTATGTGTTGTGACCATCAATATAGATTCCCAGTAGCCTTACGGTGCTCTGAGCTTTTATTACATTACCATCAATTACTAGTTCGTTATTGTATCCTCTCCTGTCTCTTTTGAATAAAAATAAATCACATTCGTTTTCTCTTTATTTAGATCTGTTGACATTAAACCAGGAGGTCATTGTTGCCATAGCAGTGTTGAAGTTCACTTCTATATCATCTAATGACTTGTTCCCTATTATAATACTCGTATCATCGGCATAGTTAAGTATCTTACTACCTGTGTTAATTAAATGTAATTGGGGCAGGTCATTTATGCATAGCGTAAAGAGTAAGGGGCCTAACGTACTGCCCTGTGGGATCCCCAAATTGATGATCCTTGGCATAGATTTCATCATGTTTCTGGGGTATATGTTTCCGTAACTTAACTAACTAACTCGGTTATGTGAGTACTGTCTAAGCAGTTCATACGACGTTACCCCTCTAATCCCATATCTGTAAAGCTTCCTTAAAAAAAAGTGGTCTACTGTGTCATAAGACTTTGACGTGTCCAGGAGTTTGCCGCATGGGATTAAGTGTGTTTCTAATTGTTTCATTATTTCTTTCACAAAGTGGAAGCATGCGGTCTCGATACTCCGGCCTTTAATGAAGCCGTGTTGATGTTGGCTTATGAGGTTGTGTCTAATTAAGAAAGATCATAATCCTTTACAAATCAACTTCTCTAAAATTTTCGCAAACGGCGATAGTAAATTGATTGGCCCATAGTTGTTTAATGGCCGATTTTGCAATCCTCAGATAAACAACAAGATAAGCGAAATCCCTGAATTATAAAATTTTCCATCTTGAAACTCAAAAATTTTGGGTTTTAACAAAAATTTCTTACACAAAACAGCATTAATATTGATTTTCTATTAATATGAGTAATTTTTAACAAAAAATATAAGAATTTTTGACAATTCTTAAAAAACGGCCACTTTAAAATTCGTAAAAATGGTTATTTCTCGAAAACTCTTAAAAATTTACAAATTTAGTTTAAAGCATCTGAAAGTAGACTAAATTATCTTTCAATTGATGTGCTATGTAGTATTACCTTCAACATTAAGCTTACAATTATAAATTAAGAAAGTTCCTCCGATTTATAAGATTGTCCATTTTTTAACTCCAAAATTCTGGGGATTTAACAAAAATTTCTGACTCAAAACCGAATTAATATTCATTTTCAATCAGCATGAACAATGTTTAACCCAAAATGTGAGAATTTCTGACAATTTTAAAAAACCGGCCACTTTTAAATCCGCAAAAACGGTTATTTCTCTAAAACTGTTACAAATTTATTAATTTAGTGTAAAGCATCTTAAAGTAGAATAAATTATCTTTAAATTGATGTGCTGTGTATAGTATTACGTTGAAGATTAAGCTTGCAATTCTAATTTAAAGAAGTTGCTCCGATTTTTAAAACTTTCCATTTTCAAACTCCAAAATTCTGGGGTTTTAACAAAAATTTCCGATCAAAAACAGAATTATAATTCATTTTCAATCGGCATGAATACAATACAATAGAGTACGCAGAAACTATGACAAAGTACTTAAAAACGCAAAGAGGATCAGTTTAGAAAATCAAATTAGATTTTCCCAAAATAAAATGAAAACTACTTGGAATGTAGTAAGACAAATAGTGAATCTAAAGAAATAGCAATGAAACACTGCTTATCCAACAGATAAAAGGGATATTTCCATAATAGCAAATGAGCTGAATGATTTTTATACAAGAAATCCAATAGATTTATCGGCTAAAATTCCTAATCTGAACTACACAGACAAAATCCTCATGAACACTCATTCGATTTTCAATGAACCTGTAATTAATGAAGAAATCTACAATATCGTGACAGGCTTTAAAAACAAAAATAGTTCTGGTGATGATGAAATTACATTAGCTGTAATCAAAAATGTAATAGTGGAAATTGCTGAGCCTTTAACGCATATTATTAACAAAGCTTTTGAATTTGGCATATTTCCAGATAAGCTTAAACATTCTGTTATCACACCAGTCTATAAAAAAGGAAATATGAATTGGAAAACTATAGACCTATTAGTATATTGTCCTCCTTTTCAAAAATTTTTGAAAAGGTGATAGCTGGTAGAACTATATCGTTTTTTAACAAGTACAACCTTCTTAACGATACTCATCATGGCTACATCAAAGAGAAGAGTACAGAAACAGCATGTTTCTCTATCTTACATAATGTATTACAACATCTGGACAATCGTGACATTCCTTGTGGCATTTTAATTGATCTATCTAAAGCCTATGATACGGTAAACCATGATATTCTCTTAGATAAATTTGGAAAGTATGGAATAAGAGATGTTGTCCTAAATCTATTTCGATCTTATCTAACTAATAGAACATAACAGACTAAACTATTTAACACCGCTTATGGCACAGTCAAGTCAAAGATTAGAGCTATCTAAATGGGGATACCACAGGGTAGCATATTGGGCCCACTTTTGTTTACAATTTACATAAAGGACTTACCTTTGGAGTTAAGTTAAAGTAAGTTAGTAAATTATGCAGACAATATTACATTACTAGTGGCCGGCAAAACCATGCAAGAGATAGTACATAAGTCAAAATCGGTAATAGAAAAAGCAAAGACTTGGTTCCAAAAGAATAAATTAACGATAAATGAGGATAAAACTAATCTTATTATATTTAGAACTTATCGATCGACTGTAACCTATCCAAAACAATTAGAAACTGTCGAAGATATTATTGATGTAAAGACCGAGGTAAAACTTTTAGGGATATATATATAGAACAAAATTTAAACTGGGATACACATATAGAAAAATTGTTAGTCAATTTAAACCGAACAACATATGCACTCCGAATCCTCCAAAAATGTGTAAGCCCAGAACTCCTCAACATTGTGTATTATGCCAACTTTTCCTCCCATCTACGTTATGGAATTATATTTTGGGGCAGAGGGAGAAACAATATTTAGGGTGTAAAAACAAGTGCTACTAATTATGCTGAAATTAAATTACAAGCAATCTTGCAGAGGTTTCTTTAAAAAGGCTAACATACTAACAGCAGCAGGAGTATACATATTTGAAATGCTAATTTTTATATTTAAGCATAAGAGCTACTTCACAAACCATGAGAATCTCCACAGCATAAACACAAGAAACAACAAAACCAGCTATATACCACCAGCACACAACTTATCACTTGTTGAAAAAGGATCCTATTATAATGCTATAAAATTATATAATTGCCTGCCAAATCACTTAAAGGATTGCAGAAATATTGGAACATTCAAAGAAAAAGTGTTCAAATATATTAATGACATACAACCTTATGTCATAGAAGATTTCTTGAGAGCAAAAGTTTAGCTCAAGTAATCTTTTGGAATATATTTATTTAATATTTATTCAATATGTTATGATTATAGATTTTCTTTTTGTTTATTTGATATTGTGACACATTTCTGTTGGCTACATGTATTTTATGTACTATAGTTTGATTATGGAAATAAATTGAATTTGAATAATTTCTAATCCAAAATATGAGAATTTCAGACAATTTGAAATAATCGGCCACTTTTAAAATTCACAAAAACGGTTATATCTCAAAAACTCTTTTAAATTTACTAATTTAGTTTAAGACTAAACTATCTTTAGACTAAATTATCTTTAAATTGATATGCTATGTGTAGTATTACCTTGAACATTAATCTTGCAATTCTAATTTAAAGAAGTTGGTCCGATTTATAAAATTTTCCATTTTTAAACTCCAAAATTCTGGGTTTTTAACAAAAATTTCTGACTCGAAACAGAATTAATATTTATTTTCAATCAGTATGAATAATTTTTAACTCATTTTAACTGAAATGAGAATTTCAGACAATTTTTAAAAACCGGACACTTTAAAAATTCGCAAAACTGGTTATCTCTTAAAAACCCTTACAAATTTAGTTTAAAGCATCTTAACGTAGACTAAATTATCTTTAAATTGATGTGCCATGTGTAGTTCTACCTTGAAGATTAAGCTTGCAATTCTAATTTAAAGAAGACGTTTAAAAACCTTATTGCTTCTTCTTGACTTTTTTAAATCCGTTATTAATGGAGCAAAAGTGCGGTTTATGCCTTACGAATACTGAAAAGGTACTTAAATAGGGATACTTTAAAAATGGGGTACTTCGCGAATCTCCACATCAATCTTAGATTTGGAATAATGTTTTAGGGCAACGGAGCATTTACCATTTTTAAAGTATCCCTATTTTAGTAAATTTTCAGTATTCAGGCATAAACCGCCCTGTTAAGCCATTTCGAAAGGTTAATTATGTGTTGTTACTATCAATATAGATTCCCAGTAGCCTTACGGTACTCTGAGCTTTTATTACATTACCATCAAATACTAGTACGTTATTTTATCCTCTCCTGTCTCTTTTGAATAAAAATAAGTCACATTCGTTTTCTCTTTATTTAGATCTGTTGACATTAAACCAGGAGGTCATTGTTGCAATTGCAGTGTTGAAGTTCACTTCTATATCGTCTAATGACTTGTTGCTTATTATAATACTCGTATCATCGGCATAGTTAAGTATCTTACTACCTGTGTTAATTAAATGTAATTGGGGCAGGTCATTTATGCATAGCGTAAAGAGTAAGGGGCCTAACGTACTGCCCTGTGGGATCCCCAAATTCTAATTTAAAGAAAAATTTCTTAAAGTTGCTCCGAATTATAAAATTTTCCATTTTTAAACTCCAAAATTCTGGGTTTTTAACAAAAATGTGTGAGTCGAAACATAATTAATATTAATTTTCAATCAGCATGAATAATTTTTAACCCAAAACATGAGAATTTCTGTCATTTTTTAAAAGCCGGCCACATTTATGCATAGCGTAAAGAGTAAGGGGCCTAACGTACTACCCTGTGGGATCCCCAAATTGATGATCCTTAGCATAGATTTCATCATGCTTTCTGGGGTATATGTTTCCATAACTTTAACTCGGTTATGTGGGTACTGTCTAAGCAGTTCATACATTACTCCTCTAATCCAATATCTGTAAAGCTTCCTTAAAAAAAAGTGGTCTACTTTGTCATAAGACTTTGACGTGTCCAGGAGTTTGCCGCATGGGATTATGTGTTTCTAATTGTTTCATTATTTCTTTCACAAAGTGGAAGCATGCGGTCTCGATTTTCCGGCCTTTAATGAAGCCGTGTTGATGTTGGCTAATGAGGTTGTGTCTAATTGAGAAAGATCATAATCTTTTACAAATCAACTTCTCTAAAATTTTCGCAAACGGCGATAGTAAATTGATTGGCCCATAGTTGTTTAATGGCCGATTTTGCAATCCTCAGATAAACAACAAGATAAGCGAAATCCCCAAATTATAAAATTTTCAATTTTGAAACTCAAAAATTTCGGGTTTTAACAAAAATTTCTTACACAAAACAGCATTAATATTGATTTTCTATTATTATGAGTAATTTTTAACCAAAAATATAAGAATTTTTGACAATTCTTAAAAAACGACCACACAAAAATTCGTAAAAATGGTTATTTCTCGAAAATTCTTAGAAATTTACAAATTTAGTTTAAAGCATCTGAAAGTAGACTAAATTATCTTTAAATTGATATGCTATGTGTAGTATTACCTTCAACATTAAGCTTAAAATTATAAATTAAAGAAGTTCCTCCGATTTATAAGATTGTCCATTTTTAAACTCCAAAATTCTGGGTTTTTAACAAAAATTTCTGACTCAAAACAGAATTAATATTCATTTTTAATCAGTATGAATAATTTGGAACCCAAAATATGACAATTTTTGACAATTTTAAAAAAACCTCCCACTTTTAAAATTCGCAAAAATGGTTATTTCTCAAAAACTCTTACAAATATACTAGTTTAGTTTAAAGCATCTTAAAGTAGACTAAATTATCTTCAAATTGATATGCTATGCGTAGTATTATCTTGAAGATTAAGCTTGCAATTCTAATTTAAAGAAGTTGCTCCGATTTATAAAATTCTACATTTTAAACTCCAAAATTTTGGTTTTTAACAAAAATTTCTTACACAAAACAGAATTAATATTAATCTTCAACCAGTAAGAATAATTTTTAACCCTAAATATGAGAATATCTGACAAGTTTTAAAAACCGGCCACTCTAAAAATTCCCAAAAATGGTTATTTCTCAAAAACTCTTACAAATTTACTAATTTGGTTTAAAGCATCTTAAAGTAGACTAAATTATCTTTAAACTGGTGTGCTATTTGTAATATTACATTCAAGATTAAGCTTACATTTCTAATTTAAAGAAGTTGCTCTGAATTATAAAATTTTCCATTTTTAAACTCCAAAATTCTGGGTTTTTAACAAAAATTTGTGATTCGAAACATAATTAATATTAATTTTCAATCAGCATGAATAATTTTTAACCCAAACCATGAGAATTTCTGTCATTTTTTAAAAACCGGCCACTTTAAAAATTCACAAAAACGGTTATTTCTCAAAAACTTTTAGAAATTTACAAATTTAGTTTAAAGCATCTTTACGTAGACTAAATTATCTTTAAATTGATGTGCTATGTGTAGTTCTACCTTCTACATTAAGCTTGCAATTCTAATTTAAAGAAGTTGCTCCGATTTATACAAATTTTCATTTTTAAACTTCAAAATTCTGGGTTTTTAACTAAAATTGCTGACTCAAACAGAATTAATATTAATTTTCAATCGGTATGAATAATTTTTAACCCAAAATATTAAAATTTTCAACAATTTTAAAAAACCTGCCACTTTTAAAATTCGTAAAAACGGTTATTTCTCAGAAACACTTAGAAATTTACTAATTTAGTTTAAAGCATCTTAAAGTAGACTAAATTATCTTTAAATTGATATGCTATGTGTAGTATTTCCTTGAACATTAAGCTTACAATTCTAGTTTAAAGAAGTTGCTCCGATTTATAAAATTTTCAAAGTCCAAAATTCTGGGTTTTAACAAAAATTTCTGACTCAAAACAGAATTAATATTTATTTTCAATCAGTATGAATAATTTTTAACCCAGAACATGAGAATTTCCGACAATTTAAAAAAACTGACCACTTTAAAAATTCGCAAAAATGGTTATTTCTCAAAAACTCTTACAAATTTACTAATTTACTTTAAAGCATCTTAAAGTAGACTAAATTATCTTTAAATTGATCTGCCTTATGTAGTATTACCTTCAAAATTAAGCTTGCAATTGTAATTTAAAAAAGTTATTCCGATTTATAAAATTTCAAAATTTTAAACTCAAAATTTCGAGTTTTCAACACAAAAGTTTCTACACGACAAATAGATTTTAAGTTTTAATCTTTTTAGTAACACGTGCCACAACCATTTCGACTTCACCACGCACTCACAATCACACACTCATTTTGCCCAAACTTTTTACTTTCTACATCATAGGATAATATAAATGAAATGTTACTCACTTTGGTTTATATTGTGAATTATTGTGATTCATTATTGCAGAATAGAATACACTGGGCGAGCTGTTGCTGAATTTATTACAAACTAACGAGTTGTCGACGAACATGGAATTTTTATTTCTAGCTTTATGGTGATTAATACCTTAAAATGAAATAGCCAAATTAAATAAAGCCAAAAGTATTAAAGCTATTTTACCTTTGCTTGGTAAATTTGGAGGAGAGTCCCTAGATTTATATGACCGACAACTTTCATCACTTTCAGATCCATGGGGGGAATTGCAGCGAAGATCGGGCGATTTCCAACTGCCACGACGGTTGAAGTTGTTTAATATAACATTGTTGTTGTTGCTACAGAGATTGTGGGGTGGCGGTGGCATAAGATTTAGGGGCACGTTAGGTAACATATGATAGGAAACGTTTAAGGTAGCTGTAAGTTCGCTCTTGTTTTCATTCTCTATGTAAGTATTGGGTAAATACTCATTCTTGTATTTGATTTGGTCCATGTAGCCAGAGTTAAGTTTGAAATCGACAACGTCCATGTGAATATCGGGGCTGCATTTTTTCATCATTGATAAATTTTTGTGGTGGATGTTCGAAGGCTGGTTGGATGATATCATATGTGGGGAATAATCCATGGGATTCATGATCCTCCTTTCGGATAAAAATTAGTTTCTAGAAGATTGTTTTAATCTGAAAATGGGAAAATGTCATTGGATTCTAGCATTTGCAAAAATGTGTGAGGGGTTTTTTTGCACATGGTTCGTGTGTGCGAAAAAAATCTTTAGAATGTTGGAGGTTTTTCCGAGGTGGAAAGTGTCGGTTTTTGCGGGTTTTTCGTCTTACCATTTTAGAAAAATAGATAATTTCGACCTTATAATTATTTAATTTATCTCACAGTAAAATCACAAATTCGTGCATTTGACAGTCTGCCAATATTTTTCACTTTTTTACAGTCGTGAAATTTACCGCCAAACGGATTTGCGACACTTTTCGCAACATCGAAACGTCGCTGTCACGAAAAATCACGAAATTACTTAAAATTCGCATTTTCCAATCTCACATCGTTAATACAACTTGGAAAAACTCAAAATATATTCCTATGCTCCTCTATCTTTTATTTTGCTTTTGTACATAAAATTTGCATTTATTGCTTCTTATATCACAAATTATTCGAAAAGATTACACACTTAGAATACCATAATGCTCAAGATATTCAAATTATTTGAAAGATTCAAAATCTTTTCTTTCTTTAAAAAATTATTTTTTAACATTAGGCAGGAATTAAGCGTTTTGAGAAAGCGATTCCACAAATTTGTGCGACAATTTCGACTGTAAAAGTTTGCGATCATGCAAAGAAAAACGAAACTTATTCTAACAAGGTTCTAATTATCATTTATTATTCGTAGAAATTGAGGACAAAATCAAAGTAAAAACCAAAGCTGTTAATAAAAAGAATATTATATTTGTTATCTAATAAAAAATTGGTGAAAAGCAGAATATGGGAACTTTATGGGATTAGTCCACCCAATTTACACGTCTTGTATTGGAATGAAATTCAAACGAAAAATATAAACGTCATAAAATATTTCCGACTTTTATTAAAATTGAATTATTTTAAATTTACAAGCCGCGCGACATCTATAGTCCATTTTTTTGAGAATGCAGTACAGGGAAGATAGGGATTATTTGACCTTGTTTTCTGATTGGCTTAAGTCGAGGAGAAGTTCACACCGGCGATATTTACTTCTCCATCTCTCTCATACATTTTCACATACATTTGCAGTCAGTGGCGTAGAATTTGGTGATATGTAATTAAATGAATATAATAATTTCTAAATATAATAGAACGTTAAATTACGCTAATAAGTACTATATTATACAATAATGTGTTATATCTAATTTAATATTCAATTTCAAGATAAAACAATTAATTAACCCCAAATATATTTTTTCGTACGCCAATGCATGTTGAGCTGTTAAGTTGTCAATGGCTGCCCTGTCAATTCACAATTGTCATCTGATCTATTTGAATCATTTAGATTTTTTGCGTTTTTATCCATTTATTTGTTTGTATTTTATTACTGTTGTTGCCATTTGGTATAATTAATCTTTATTTTTTAACTTTTTTCTTTTATATTCAAGAATTATATTTGAATTTAACGCCAAATGTAACTGGATTGATCATTTATCATAGTGTAAATCAGGTTTTAAGTTACTGCATTCTTAAAAAAAATTGACTATAGATCTAACCTCGGTTACATCTGCAACGGCCGGATAGTATTTTTCTATTAGTCAGTAAATCTTGTCACGGGGGCGCTGAACGTTGGCCCTTCTGTTCTGCAAGTGATCCACATTGTTATTTGAATTTAGCGCCAAATTTTGTAACTGGATTGAACATTTATCATAGTATAAAATAGGTTTTTAGTTACTGCATTCTTAAAAAAAATGGCCTATAGATCTAACCTACATTACATCAGCAACGGCCGGGTAGTTTTTGCGTTTCTATTAGTCAGAAAATTTTGCCACGGGGCGCTGAACGTAGGCCCCCCTATTCTGCAAGTGATCCAAATTGCTATTTGAATTTAGCGTCAAATTCTGTAACTGGATTGAACATTTATCATAGTGTAAATCAGGTTTTTAGTTACTGCATTCTTAAAAAAAATTGACTATAGATCTAACCTAGGTTACATCAGCAACGACCGAATAGTTTTTGCTTTTCTATTAGTCAGTAAATTTTGTCACGGGAGCGCTGAACGCTGGCCCCCTATTCTGCTAGTGATCCAAATTGTTATTTGAATTTAGCGTCAAGTTTTGTAACTAGATTGAACATTTATCATAGTGTAAAACAGGTTTTTAGTTACTGCATTCTTAAAAAAATGACTATAGATCTAACCTAGGTTACATCAGCAACGGCCAGATAGTTTTTGCGTTTCTAATAGTCAGTAAATTTTGTCAAGGGGCGCTGAACGTTGGTCCCCCCTATTCTCCAAGTGATCCAAATTGTTATTTGAATTTAGCGCCAAATTTTGTAACTGGATTGAACATTTATCATAGTGTAAGCAGGTTTTTAGTTACTGCATTCTTAAAAAAAATGGACTATAGATCTAACCTAGGTTACATCAGCAACGACCGAATAGTTTTTGCTTTTCTATTAGTCAGTAAATTTTGTCACGGGAGCGCTGAACGCTGGCCCCCTATTCTGCAAGTGATCCAAATTGTTATTTGAATTTAGCGTCAAGTTTTGTAACTGGATTGAACATTTATCATAGTGTAAAACAGGTTTTTAGTTACTGCATTCTTAAAAAAATGACTATAGATCTAACCTAGGTTACATCAGCAACGGCCAGATAGTTTTTGCGTTTCTAATAGTCAGTAAATTTTGTCAAGGGGCGCTGAACGTTGGTCCCCCCTATTCTCCAAGTGATCCAAATTGTTATTTGAATTTAGCGCCAAATTTTGTAACTGGATTGAACATTTATCATAGTGTAAGCAGGTTTTTAGTTACTGCATTCTTAAAAAAAATGGACTATAGATCTAACCTAGGTTACATCAGCAACGACCGAATAGTTTTTGCGTTTCTATTAGTCAGTAAATTTTGTCACGGGGCGCTGAACGTTGGTCCCCCCTATTCTGCAAGTGATCCAAGTTGTTATTTGAATTTAGCGTCAAATTTTGTAACTGGATTGAACATTTATCATCGTGTAAATCAGGTTTTTAGTTACTGCATTCTTAAAAAAAGTTGCCTATAGATCTAACCTCGGTTACATCAGCAACGGCCGGATAGTTTTAGCGTTTCTATTAGTCAGTAAATTTTGTCACGGCGGCGCTGAACGTTGGCCCCCCTATTCTGCAAGTGATACTAATTGTTATTTGAATTTAGCGCCAAATTTTGTAACTGGATTCAACATTTATCATAGGGTAAATCAGGTTTTAAGTTACTGCATTCTTAAAAAAAATGGAGTATAGATCTAACCTAGATTACATTAGCAATGGCCGGATAGTTTTTGCGTTTTTATTAGTCAGTAAACTTTGTCACGGAGGAGCCGAACGTTGGCCTCCCTAATCTGTAAGTGATCCAAATTGTTATTTGAATTTAGCGCCAAATTTGGTAACTGGAGTGAACATTTATCATAGTGTAAATCAGGTCTTGAGTTACTGCATTCTTAAAAAAAAATGGACTATAGATCTAACCTAGATTACATCAGCAACGGCCGGATAGGTTTTGCGTTTCTATTAGTTAGTAAACTTTGTCACGGGGCGCTGAACGTTGGTCATCCCTATTCTGCAAGCGATCCAAACTGTTATTTGAATTTAGAGCCAAATTTATAACATTTATCATAGTGTAAATCAGGTTTTTAGTTACTGCATTCTTAAAAAAAAAGACAATAGATCTAACCTAGATCACATGAGCAACGGCCGGATAATTTTTGCGTTTTTATTAGTCATTAAACTTTGTCACGGACGCGCAGAACGTTGGCCCCCCTATTCTGCAAGTGATACAAATTGTTATATAAATTTAGCGCCAAATTTTGTAACTGGATTGAACATTTATCAAAGCGTAAAACAGGTTTTTAGTTACTGCATTCTTAAAAAAAATGAACTATAGATCTAACCTAGATTACATCAGCAACGCCGGATAGTTTTTGCGTTTTTATTAGTCAGTAAACTTTGTCAACGTGAGCCCCCCTATTCTGCAAGTGATCCAAATTGTCTAAAACTTTTATATCACTATATATCAGGGAAAGCACTTCCTATCATATTCTTTCCCCTGTATCTATAAGTGTAGGTTCTTATGTTGAAGTTCTTCCCGCCGGCACGTAATGGACAAACCTCGTCCGGTCTGAGTATAAAACAGGTGGAATAGAAAGCCATTTCAAGCTCGGGACTTGTCCCGATGAACATCGACCCCACCGGCTTATCAATGTCCATGAATTTAAAATGCAATTTCAAAATTGCTCCTTTCTAAAAACCAAAATCATTTAAACCACATCATTACGCACTCTAAATTGATCGATTTTATTTACATCAAACTCTAATTTCTTCATGTAACCCAGATAGTCGAGCGTGTTCTTCTTCTCCTCGGCGTTGAAGTACAGCCAATTGTGAAGTCCGGACACTTCCTGGTTTTTTATCTCCGTTAAGAAGACGTGTTCGAATCCACTCGATCCGATTTTACCGCCTCCCCGCGAATACATGTTAAACCAAATCACTTTTAAAAGATCCCTGAACTCTTTCGGATCCTTGGATATTTTACCTACAAAAATACTTTAAACTTAAATACACCAAAGCAATCTTAAACAGTTAAGAGACTAGATAGACAATAATATAATGTATTTAAAAGGGCTGGATGGATAAGACTTAAGAGACAAGACTAGACAAAGAAGATTTTTTTTTTTTGGTGACGAGAGGAAAATACATTACGTACAACCCCTGCGGAAAATACCTCAGGGAATGTAGGACTCCCCATCTGGATGTTAGAGATGGATATACCTACTAAAAACCGCTCCTCTGCTTTCAATTTTTAGAAAGAACCCTTCCTTCTGGAACTACCTTATTGGTATTACTTCAGAAGGAGGTTTTGCCATGTTTCCTTACAGATTTTGTGCTTTCTTAGCTGTTTCCTCTTCTTTTCCTTTCTCTTGCAATATATCTGTGGCAAAATCACTTATTGCCTTGCAGTTTTCAGAACTTTTTAACATTTCTCCAACCACGCTTTCTGGGGCCAGTTTACAGTTCATTTTCTTTTCCAGATGTTGACGTTCGGTACTCCATCTCGGGCACACAAATAATGTGTGGTTCTGCATTTTTACATTGTAGACACATTGGGCTTTCTCGTAGCTTGAACCTATGTAGATAGGATCTAAAGCATTCATGGCCAGTTAACATTTGAGACAAGTGGTAGTTTAGCTCTCCATGATCTCATTCCATCCAGGTCTTAACATCGGGTATAAGTCTGTAGGTCCATCTGCCCTTCTCACTTTTATCCCAGGCAGCTTGCCACCTCTTTAGGGTGTCTTGTCTGACTCTCTCGGTTCCTATGTCGGTTTTTATACATTTCCCTTCTTTCCACCATGAGAAGTTCGATGGGAATGACGGAGGCTGCTACCATTACAGCATCGGTGGAATTTGTTTTATATGAAGCACTTATACGTATCGCCATCGATCTCTGTACCCGAGTTAGGTTATTTCTCCACTTTTTGTATTTCAGTACGTCTGTCCATATCGGTGCCGCATAGAGCATAGACAAACAAGATTGGATAGACAATACAAGACTGGATGGATGGAGTAACATAACAGTATTTATCATTAGACATACTATAATCCATTTTTTTTAAGAATGCAGTACATGCAAGATAGGGCTTATTTGACCTTGTTCTCTGATTGGCTTAAATCAAGGAGAAGTTCACACCGACGATATTTGCGTCTCTTTTCACATACATTTGCAGCTGTTAGTTGTCAATGGCTGCTGTGTCAATTCACAATTATCATCTGATCTGTTTTTATCATTTAGATTTTTTGCGTTTTTCTCCATTTATTTGTTTGTATTTTATTACTATTGTTGCCATTTGGAGTATTTAATCAATAATTATAAGATATTCAATGAAACCATTAATAAATTACCAATTTTATAATCAATTAATTATATTTGAATTTAGCGCCAAATTTTGTAACCAGATTGAACATTTGTCATAGTGTAAATCAGGTTTCTAGTTACTGCATTCTTAAAAAAAATGGACTATAGACTGAAGTTTAGATAAAGCCAAACTGGAAAGATTACAGGTACATGCAATGGAAGGATCTGCACAATTTAACCTTGACAGGAACTATCGCATCTCTAACATCTCCAGTTTTTGTAATATAAGTGCCCCGCATTTAGCGGCTGCTTAGCTAGATTTTCAGAAAATGGTTCATATATTATTCTAATGTTAGTCCTGTGATTAGATTTATTGTCTAATGTTAGCAATAGTATCAACTAATATTGAGATAGACTGTAAGATTTGAAAATTGTTACGAGGGCCGGAAAAAATCAAGTTGAAGGGTGGATCCGGCCCGCGCGAGCGCCGGATCCGCCCTTACCAAATGTAACAATTTTCAAATCTTATTAAACCTAGTCGAGTGTGTAGACTTAGTCTTCAAGCTCTCCTACTTTAAGCAGTTTGTGCTTTGACATATGCAACGACACTTGGACTCACAACAGTAGACTAATAAGGCTAGATATCTACGACTACGTAGATAAAACTTGTCTATATGATCTTGCTTGTGTGCCTTGAATTATTAGCCATTTTACCTTTCTTAATTAAAAAGTTTCTTGTATGTTGCATGACCGGAGTGGGAAGAATAGTATCCAAAAAGTTATTTTCTTCAATTTTCTCCTGCGCCGTGTAAACTTCGTTGATTTTGCTCTCCAAAATGTAATTATTGTGCAGCGAGATGAGTTTGGCCACCGATGGCACTTTATAAACGTCAGCATTGATGGACAACAATCTACACGAGAAATGAAAGATTAAGAAAGTGTCAAATAGAACGTGAAAGAGTTTCATACGCTTTGGGTGCTTCGTCTTTGGGAGATCCTGATCGCGTCATCCCTTGATAGTCAATCTGAACGTGTTTTATTGTGTTGCTCGTATCTTTTTTGATCAACGTTTCTGAAAACTCTCTCAGCTCGTCATCCAAAGACTGTTTGTTTGGAGCAGCAGTTGTTGGTTTAGTCGTACTTGTTGGCACACTTGGTGATCCTCCACCTACCTTTTGAGCATATGATATACCTATAAAAACAATTAATTTAAAATAACAACAATTTATATACGAATTTTCAATGTATTACCCGGAGTTGGTGAATTGATAGTTTGCCCAACATTACCCGCTACATAATCTCTCCTTCCTGTATCTTGAACACTTCCAGAATTAACATTAGTTCCAAGATTTCCAGGTTTTTGCGTAGCTGCCGGTGTTTTTGGTAAATTTATATTTGGAGCAACATAATCTCTTCTCCCCATATTTGGACCAACTGGAGTATTACCCTTTTGCTTGGTCATATCATCTCTTCCAACTGAATTTTGACTAGTCTCAGTATTTGCATTAACATTATTTATCGGTTTTATATTTGGAGCTACATAATCTCTTCTCCCTGTATTTGGAGTATTACCCTTTTGCTTGCTCATATCATCTCTTTCAACCGAATTTTGACCAGTCTCACCATTTGTATTAGCATTGTTTATTGGTTTTATATTTGGAGCAACATAATCTCTTCTACCTGAATTTGAAGCGGGAACTGGGGTGGTGTTTATAGGAGGACCCCAAACTGTTTTCTGTGGGGACGTGTTTGGGCTAGCAACAAAATCTCTCCTTCCTGAATTTTGGCTTGGATTAGCCCAAGCATTCTTCTTTGGAGACTCTGTTGGTGCTACAAAATCTCGTTTACCAGTTGGGCTTTGACCACCATTATCATTATTTACTGGATAAGAAAGAGATATTGCTGGAAGATTGGCATTTAATGGTTGTGGATTTACAAAATCTCTTTTGTTATTTGGCCGTTTCTGACCTAATTCTGGCCAAGGAGTTGTTGTTGTTGTAGCATCTACAAAAGAAAAACAAATATAGATATACAATCTAAACTAGAAACGCTCAGATATGATGACCAAAATGATGATTTTAGATTAAACTTATTACAATTAACAGTGATAATTATTACTACTTATTATTAAACAGTGACTTATTACGATTAACACACGCGTAGCCAGGGTTTACTTTCAGGGCGGGTTTGAAAAAAATTCAATAACGGAAATGCGCCAATTTACTTTGTAAAACTGAGACACAAGGGTTCCTAAACTCCACAGTATCTTGCTCACTTGAAGAGAGTCTCCTCGTCTCTCCTTATTTCAATACAATGTTTATGTTATATTTAGCAAATTTCGGGGGGGATTTGAACCCCCAAAGCCCCCACCCATCCTGGCTACGCCCCTGGTGATAATTCAAATTTGGTAAATATAAAAATTCTTGGGAATAGCAAAACATTTTACGAATTAATGTTGTAAAGCCCGAGCATTCTAAACTTTGTATAACTGTACCAATAGTGGGAAATGTAATCCTTCCACCCTTCAGACCCTCATAAAAGCAGGTACTCAGGGGTGTGAAAATATATAAGAAGAAAGGATGTTAAAAGCAGGCAGTTCAATTCCAACAGCAACAGTATTCCTAAATAAATCTAAGTTAAAGTAAAAATATCTAATTCTATTCAAATCCAACCCATCGACTAAGACAAAACAAAAACATATTCGTGATAACTTACAACATTAATTTTGAATGCAAATAATTATTTAGAAGTAGTAATGTAAGGTTCCTAATAATTACAAATAAATAAACAAACATTTTCAGTAAACACCACATGTAGAACAGCTGTTTATATTTAAAATTAATATTTACAAACTGTTTTACCATGATGCATTTTTTCTTGTTTTAATAAGAAAATTTAAGATATAAAGGTCGAATAGGTCAAGATACATCGACCTACTCTATGCCAATGTCTTGCTTATTCAATTTTTACTTACAATATCCTGGAAGGCTTTCCAATCCAAAAACTAAAACCAGCAACAGTAATATTTGATCAGCTTGCATTATTATTCCAGTTTTATGCCTCTCATAACGATATTAGTTTTCAAGTACACGTCTAGTCTTCGCTGCTAATTAGTATAACTAGTTTTGATAACGGTTACTATATAATAAACCGATGATTTCACATTTCTTTTTCATCCTAAATACTCCAAATTTGCAACAAAATTATAGGCAGCCCCGTCTGCAATTTCACTTCTATTTGAAAGTTTTGGGCAGTGGAAAAACATAGGCGGCGTGAAAAATAATTTGAATTAATTTTGTGAAAGTTCAACTTTATAACTAGAAAATTTATTAATTCTTCTTATTTTGGATCAAAAAGTCGCGGTATTGTGCGATTTCTAGTCTCGACTTTTCTGTTCTATTACAACCTAATCTAATTCCTATTTTTACACAAGTAATTCGTTCGATACCAAACTCAGTACCCGCCACTGTGTGTTTGATGTTAGTTCAATTTCTAGCACGGAGGCGCCACTAGTTACGGGCCTGTCTATACTACTGAACCTCAAGTTTTTTTTGCAAAACTTACTCGACCTCAGCGAACTACAAATGTGCCATAATTTTAGTTTATGTTGGAATATTTGTTCATTTTTGTTTCATTTATTTGTGTTTTAATTAATAAGTTTATTGATAATTTATAAATTTCAGTATTTTTTTTTAAGTCCAAGAAGTATAATTGGTTGTCTACATTAGTCATTGTACTGTTTTGATCATCGACCATGGATTTATGAATACTAGAGTCAGTATTTATACGTCAATGTCATCGAATAATTAATAAGCGAAGATTTCCAATTGCTTCTGCATCCTACAAACTCCAGATTCGCAACAAAAGTATAAGCAGGCCCGTCTGCAACTTCACTTCTATTTGAAAGTTTCGGGCAGTGGAAAAACATGGGCGGCGTGAAAAATAATTTGAATTAATTTTGTGAAAGTTCAACTAAAAAACTAGAATATTCTTATATTGAATCCAAAAGTCGCGCTATTGCGCGAATTCTAGTCTCGATTTTTTTGTTCTTATACAAACTAATTCTTATACAAAACAAGTTCGCTACCAAACTGTGTACCCGCCACTGTGTGTTTGATGTTAGTTCAATTTGTATCACGGAGGCGCTACTAGTTACGGGCCTGTCTAAACTACTGAACTTAACGTTTTTGCAAAACGTACTCGACATCAGCGAACTACAATTGTGCCGTAATTTTAGTTTATGTTGGAATAATTGTCTATTTTTGTTAATATTTGTGCTTTAATTAATTAGTTTATTGATAATTTATAAATTTCAGTATTTTTTAAAGTCAAGAAGTATAATTGGTTGTCTAAATTAGTCATTGTACTGTCTTTGTCATCGACTAATTAATGAGCGAAGATTTCACCTTTATTCTGCATCCTACATACTACAGATTTGCAACGAAAGTATAGGCAGGCCCGGCTGCAACTTCACATCTATTTGAAAGTTTTGGGCTTTGGAAAAACATGGGCGTCGTGAAAAATAAATTGAATTATTTTTGTAAAAGGACTACTTTATAACTAGAAAATGTAATAATTCTTCTTACTTTAGATCGAAAAGTCACGCTATTTCGCGAATTCTAGTCTCGATTTTTCTGTTCTATTATAACCTAACTTAACCACCTATTTTTGATCAAGTAATTCGTTCGGTACCAAACTCTGTACCCGCCACTGTGTGTTTGCCATTAGTTCAATTTGTACCACGGATGCGCCACTAGTTACGGGGCTGTCTCTACTACTAAACCTCAAGTTTTTGCTAAACTTACTCGACATCCCGAATTGCAATTGTGCCGTAATTTTAGTTTAAGTTGGAATAATTGTACTTTTTTGTTTCATATATTTGTGCTTTAATTAATTAGTTTATTGATAATTTATAAATTACAGTTTTTTTTTTAATAAATGTACAAGTACAAGATGTATAATTGGTTATTTAAATTAGTCATTGTACTGTTTTGGTCATCGACTAATGAATGAGCGAAGATTTCACATTGCTTCTGGGTCCTACATACTCCAGATTTGCAACAAAAGTATAGGCAGGCTCGTCTGCAACTTCACATCTATTTAAAAGTTTTGAGCAGTGGAAAAACATGGGCGTCGTGAAAAATAATTTGAATTAATTTTGTGAAACTTCAACTTTATAACAGTAAAATATAATAATTCTTCCTATTTTGAATCCAGAGGTCGCGATATTGCGCAAATTCTAATTTCAATTTTCTGTTCTATTACAAGCTAATCTAATCACCTATTTATGAACAAGTAATTCGTACGGTACCAAACTCTGTACCCGGCACTGTATATTTGATGTTAGTTCAATTTCTACCACAGAGGCGCCACTAGTTACGCGCCTGTCTCTACTACTGAACCTCAAGTTTTTGCAAAACGTATTCGACATCAGCGAACTACAATTGTGCCTTAATTTTAGTTTACGTTGAAATAATTGTTAATTTTTGTTTCATTTATTTGTGCTTTAATTAATTAGTTCATTGATAATTTAAAAATTGCAGTATATTTTTAAAATAATTTACGTCCAAGATGTATAATTGGTTGCCTAAATTAGTCATTGTATTGTTTTGGTCATCTCTCATGAATGAACGAAGATTTCGCATTTCTGCATCCTACATACTCCAGATTTACAACAAAAGTATAGGCAGGTTTTTGCATCTTCACTTCTATTTGAAAGTTTTGGGCAGTGGAAAAACATGGGCGTCGTGAAAAATAATTTGAATTAATTTTGTGAAAGTTCAACTTTATAAATACAAAATGTATTCATTCTCCTTATTTTAAATCGAGAAGTCGCGCAATTGCGCAAATTCTAATTTCGATTTTTTTGTTCAAATATAACCTAATCTAACCACCTATTTTTTAAGAAGTAATTCGTTCGTAACCAAACTAAGTACCCGCCGCTGTGTGTTTGACATTAGTTCAATTTGTACCACAGAGGCGCCACTAGTTACGAGCCTGTCTCTACTACTGAACCTCAAGTTTTGCAAAACGTACTCATCATCAGCGAATTACAATAGCCCCTTATGGCACGCGTACACCTAAACCGTCATCGGCCGAAGTTTGCTCGGGCGACGACGGCGATTGAATCAAACACTTATAAAAGAATGAGAGCGCATACACAAACACAACTGTCATCGTCCGATGACGCCCGAAAACGATTTGTTGGGATTTCTCGCCAGACTGCCGGCGTCTACACAGTGCAAATTGAGTGTATATATAGTTAAAATTTGTTGCTATCTACTTAAACGACTATGGATATTGAATAATTAATAAGTTGTGTTTATAATAGGGGTTGGTCTATTATAAACACAACTTATGTGGAATAAACATTAAAAAAATTACAATAATCGACAGGATAGCACTGTTGGTAAAACTGTTGTTAACACTGGTGGTAACACTATTGCAGTGTAAGCACATACACGTCCGATTAACTCGTCCGGGTAGTTCTGTCCGCCATCGGCCGACAAAATCGGTTTTGGTGTATGCTTATGCTTAAACTAAATGTTTGCCCGAAACTTTCATATTCCCGCCTTTCAAGCATGGCGGATGCACATGCGCTGGACTAACCGTAAAAAGGTCTATTATGCCGCAATTTTAGTTTATGTTGGAATAATTGTTCATTTTTGTTTCATTTATTTGTGCTTTAATGAATTAGTTTATTGATAATTTATACTTATAAAGGAAATCGAGGTGCTGAAAACGGTTTTCCAGTTTATTTGGCTCTAAAGTTACAAATAAACAAATTTTATATGAATTAGTAAAGCTGTCCCAAAGTGGATGTTATTAAAACTTTTCAAATTTGAGTAGGCAAATTTTATATATTTTTTCGCTTTACACAATCACGCAACTCCGACTGATTTGACGCTGTCATAACTTTTGAACTGCTCACCACAGAGACTTCTAGTCTTCACCAATCGATTCAGCGTCCCAAAATTAGTCGGAGAAGGTATATAATATTCCCTGGGAAGCTTTCAGTTAGGAAATATTATCGACTCGGGAAGTCTAGACCGCGGAAACGACGAAATGCGATAGAATCGATTTTTTCAAAATCGTTATTTTTTGAGTCACAGCAAAATTTAAAAACCTTTCTGAAAGCATTTTTGCTGCTAATTACAGATATGCAAATTATAATTCGCTAGCTCTTTCGTTTCACTTTCGCTTGCAAAAATTGAAGAAATTTTTAAGAAATAGAGTAGATACAGAGTAGAGATCTCGGAAAGTCGTGATTTTCCTGCGGACAATCTTGGTGTATTAATAGGAAAATGACCTTCTGAAAACGGTGCCGAAATCCGTTTCTGATTATCTACAACAGTTTCCGAGATATCTACTTAGCAAATCGAGAATCGGGTAAATTTCAGTTTGAAATTTATAAACGAATTATTGAATATTTCCGGAGAATTTATACATCGACTTGTTCGTCTTCTCGTGTAGTTTCTAGGTGCCCAAAATGATTTTGCTGCTCTTCACTGTTTTCGAAAAAATTGAGAAAAACCAAAAAAGCATGTATTTTTTGAACGAAATGATGGAATTTTTTTGTCGAAATTTTTTTTGGAAATTTTTTTCGTGGTTTTTTTTTTTTGGTTACGCGGAGGAAATCGAAGTGCTAAAAACGGTTTAAGTGTAAAAAGTAAAAAGTGTAAAAGCGCCGAAATTTCATAAAAATTTCTTCAATTTTTGCAGGCGAAAGTGAAACATGTTATGCATATCTGTAATCAGCAGGAAAAATGCTTTCAGAAACGTTTTTAAATTTAGCTGTGACTCAAAAATAGACCGCGGAAACGACGAAATGCGATAAAATCGATTTTTTCAAAATCGTTATTTTTTGAGTCACAGCAAAATTTAAAAACGTTTCTGAAAGCATTTTTCCTGTTGATTACAGATATGCAAGTTATATTTCGCTAGCTCTTTCGGTTCACTTTTGCCTGCAAAAATTGAAGAAATTTTTGTGAAATTTCGGCGCTCTAGTTGAGACCTAGGAAAGTCGTGAATTTCCTGCTGACAATCTTGGTGAATTTTAGGAAAATGACCTTCTGAAAACGATGCTGCAATCCGTTTTTACTTATCTGCTACCGTTTCCGAGATATCTACTTAGCAAATCGAGAATCGGCTAAATCTCAGTTTAAAATTTATCGACGAATTATTGAATGCTTCCGGACAATATACACATCCACTTGTTCGTCTTGTCTTGTAGTTTTTGTGTGCCCAAAATGATTTCGTTGCTCTTTACCGTTTTCGAAAAAATCGAAAAAAACCGAAAATGCATGAATTTTTCGAACGAAATTATGGAAATTTTTTGTAAAAAATTTTTTTCGTGCTTTTTTTAGGTTACACGAAGGAAATCGAAGTGCTGAAAACGGTTTTCCAGGTTATTTCACTCTAAAGCTACAAATAAACAAATTTGTAACAAATTTAACAAATAAATAAATGATTTATTAAATAATAATAAGTGTCCCGTAATTTTAGTTTATTTTGGAATAATTGTTCATATTTGTTTCATTTATGCTTTAATTAGTTTATTGATGATTTATATATTTTACAATTAGTATTTTTTTAAATTAATGTAATTTTATTGAAAATGAGCTTCTGAAAACGATGTCGCAATCCCTTTTTGATTATCTTCAAAAAGGGAATGTTCTAAGTTTTTAAATTAAAGTCCAAGATGTACAATTGCTTGTCTAAATTAGTCATTGTACTGTTTTACTTGAGAATAATTCTCCCTTGCTTAGTCCACCGTTTTGCACACTTGAATCATCTTGTAATAAAAAACATAGGCGTAGTGAAAATAAATTTTCTGACGAATATTAAAATTGTAACTATTATTTTTTGAATCTATCTGTATATCAATCACTTGATCTTACTAAACCCCTTGTTCCACCTTGCTTTTAGTATGCGCCACCCCGGTATCGCATATTTGCATTCATTCAGGGTGGGTTTGGTTAGTGATAACCGCCTTAGTTGTTATCTCCCCGAACAGGATATCACTTGATCTAACATAAATGTTCAGCTCTATTACCACTTTATCTTGTTATGGACCACTATTAGCTCCATGACCTTTCTATAAATCACTTTAATTTTAATAAACATGAATTATTATATATAAAACTTACTAGTATATAATATAATAATAGTATACTAACTAATAATAGTATATAAACTAGTCTTACATTGAATTGAAATTTTTCAATTCAATGTAAGTATGAATTACCATGTTGTAACTGTCGCAACCATCGTATTCATTAACTAGTCTTGACTAACTGACGAACCCAAACCACTTAACAATACTAAAATTATTTCAGTATGGACTTATAACATATCCGTTACTGACCTTTAAAACTACAGTTCTAGACTTGAAGTACCAAAAGACGAAATGGTATGTGCAAATACCATTTCGAGGAAAACTAAACAGCAATGTGTAGTCGTAAAGCCGATTGAAGCGACGAATCCTCAGCATATCACATTGAACAAAGTGCTATCAAGTGCGGTATATAGATGGTTCGAAGATGAAGGTATTTGAACCTTTTACCAAATACTTTGAATCCATGTGAATATAACCAAGTATCTTCCAAGCAGAGGTACATGCAATCGAATGATGCGCATAATTTAACCTCGACAGGAACTATCGTAAAAAAGCGAATTGGTATCCTGTCAGGTAGTCGGAGAGCCATCAAAGCTATTAGCTGCATGAGACTGCACAGCTTTTTTCCATTACAGACAAATGTACCTTCGGGTTAAACTGCTACCACTGCTTAAACAAAGGAGAGTTACAATTTTTGAATGCTATCCAGATCCTGAGATTCCTAAAGAATCAGGACTAGAGGAAGCAATGGGGTGCAATAGATTTATAAAAGTCGTAATACAAGTCACCACCAAAATTTTCCCAATCTATTCTAGTCTTGTCTGCATAATTCTATCCAATTTTACAATTAGGGCTTGCAAGCCTAAACTATTGGGCCTAATCTATTGCAAGCCTAATATATAGGGCTTGCAAGTCTAATATAAGCCCATCTAGTCATGTCTGTTTGGCCTTTTTAATTTAGTTCCTCCAGTCTTGCCTGTTTAGTCTTAAATATTAGGATTAAAAAAATAGTTTCTAAAATATTAAATATTTGTTTCGAGTTTGTACAATTTCATTTTGAACTTACATAAAAATAAAATATAAAGAACACCGAAAAGAAAAAAAAATATTAAGTAGCGAAAAAAAGGAATTCTTTAATAAAATCCGTTACTTAAACTCATTCATTAGTTACAAAATATATGTATAAGTAGTAAAAAGTATGTTTGTAAATAAACTCATCCTTTCCTAAAACGAATTCATCTAACTGAACTGAATTACTGATTACAATTCTCAATCTCCTGTATTTTAGATGTTATTGCTACATTACTGAACACAATAAACATTGCATAAATATTTTTAAACAAGTAATAGCTGGTTTATTCATGTTATTGAGATCATTTATATCTAGTCCATGTAATAACTGCACAAAAAGACCTCAGTTTTGAATCAATTTATAATATCAATCAATTCAGTAACATGAACTGTACATGAACATGAACAATAACATGACTGATAACTTAGACAGAATTCTAATGCCCGCCATACACGCAACGGTCCACCGAAGAGGTCTACCAGTGCAGGTTTGACTGTGCAGGTAGACCGGAGCGTGTGAATAGACCTGTGCAGTTTCTTGCGTACGGTTGACCTGCGCAGGCAAACCTGCACATATAACCTGTCAATTAAAATTCGTAAATTCGTCAATAAGTTATGTCACATGTATAGTTAAAAATTGATTGAAAACGGAGGTCTTTTTGTGCAGTTATTATATGGACTAAACAATAACATGAATAAACCAGCTATAACTTTAGGTCAATATTTAATACAAAACATTTAGGTCAATGTTGAATCATTTAAATGTACATACCAGTATACATATATGCTTTTTAGTCGCCTAACAGATATACCTGTAGTAATAAAATGGTAGGATATATAATAGTTATGCAGTTATTAATATGTTAAGTAGTATAACAATACATTCTCAAAAAGTGAAGTTTTGAATTTCCTTGAAACAAAACATATAAATTAAAAATGAAAGAATGATATTTGATAAAATCATTTAAAATTAACCAAGGTAGTTTGGTGCTACATTTACCTCCATTCCTGTAGATAGTAATATAAACAATGATATATTGCACCCAAAATAAAATTAATATTTAAAAATTCAGTCGTTAATAAATAGTACGTGCTGTAAACCCCACAATTATCCATCATAGTACATTATATAAAAACTGTATATCTCACGCGAAGAGATTCTATTAAATAAATAATCATATTGCCGTGATGTTTTACTGTAAAATTAAAATTAAAAAAATTAAAACGCGTAGCTTAAATAAAATTATCCTAGATTTACTGCCATAAACCGGCATAGTTTCCGGTTAAAGTTGCCGGCAGAGGACCCCCGGCCGTAAACAAACGTGTCCCACTCGAATCATAGCAATGGGTGTAGATAGCCGGGACATATTTCACATTTTGTATGTTATCCACATATTCTTCATCAGGAAACTGAAAAAAAAATTGTTAAATTAATTATTCAACTCAATCCATAAGAAAAGATGAAAATATAACTAGATAAAAATTAGTCTCGTGAGCTTTTAATATATTGTTTTAATTTAAATAAATAAAAAGCGTATGCGGTCAGGGAACCCCCGTCAGGAACGAAGTTCCTCGCGCATTTAATAATCGAACAACTTTTCTTTTTGAATTATTATTTAAATAAGTGCACGCAAATGCGTTGATTGAATGTTCTGGAAAATTTGACCAAACCGGGGGCAAGATAAGTTGAAATGCAGCCCGAAACAAAAGCGTCAATTCGATAAATTAATGAAAAAAATTGTCGGTTTTGTTTTAGGCCGCATTGGAACTTGTCTTGCGGCCCGGCGGGCCGCAAGACAAGTTCCAATGCGGCCCAAAACAAAACCGACAATTTTTTTCATTAATTTATTTCAGACACCAACTTGTGGCAAAAGTTTGCAAATTTCGCCACGCAAGCAGTTAGTCTGTAGATTTAGCCCGGCGGGCCGCAAGACAAGTTCCAATGCGGCCCAAAACAAAACCGACAATTTTTTTCATTAATTTATTTCAGACACCAACTTGTGGCAAAAGTTTGCAAATTTCGCCACGCAAGCAGTTAGTCTGTAGATTTAGCCCGGCGGGCCGCAAGACAAGTTCCAATGCGGCCCAAAACAAAACCGACAATTTTTTTCATTAATTTATTTCAGACACCAACTTGTGGCAAAAGTTTGCAAATTTCGCCACGCAAGCAGTTAGTCTGTAGATTTAGCCCGGCGGGCCGCAAGACAAGTTCCAATGCGGCCCAAAACAAAACCGACAATTTTTTTCATTAATTTATTTCAGACACCAACTTGTGGCAAAAGTTTGCAAATTTCGCCACGCAAGCAGTTAGTCTGTAGATTTAGACTAAAATCCACCAATTATTTAGTGTATAGACGAGATTATTATATTACATCAAAACTTGCGATCGCAAAAAATGTGTGCGAAAATAATCTATAGTCCATTTTTTTTAAGAATGCAGTAACTAGAAATCTGATTTACACTATGACAAATGTTCAATCTAGTTACAAAATTTGGCGCTAAATTCAAATATAGTTACTTGTACATAAAATTGGTAATTTATGAATGATTTCATTGAATATCTTATTATTATTATTATTGGCAACAATTGTAATAAAATACAAACATATATTGCATAAATAGAGAAAAAAAAAACTTGCATAAATGGAGAAAAACGCAAAAAATTTAAATGATACAAACAGATCAGATGATAATTGTGAATTCACATGGCAGCCATTGTCAACTAACAGCTGCAAATTTAAGTGAAAACAAAGAGAGAAAAGAGGTTGAGATGGAGAAGTAAATATCGTTGGTGTGAACTTCCCCTCGATTTAAGGCAATCAGAGAACAAAGTCAAATAAGTCCTATCTTTCATGTACTGCATTCTTAAAAAAAATGGACTATAGTCTGTCATAAATGCCAGATAAGAGGAAGAGAGCGCGCGGTATAGAAATTTACACTGGGAGAAAGAGATAGGCGTATAACGTAACGTTTTCTGTCGAGTTCCTCCCTAAAGGAACTCCGTTCCAATATATATTATTATATATAAACGTGTCCTGACTGACTGATTGCAATGCACAACTCAAACCATTTAACAACATCAAGTATTGACTTACAACATATCCTCTACTGGTTTTTAAAACTACAGTTCTAGACGAGTTGATGCTGGATTCCAGATATTTACTGGCTTTCAAATCGTAGAACATTAACATGCCGAGCCCAGTGCCTATTGTTAAAACGTCTCCTTGAAAACTAGCCGATCTCACCCCACAGCCAGAATACCTCGAGGACACCTTCTTAACAGGCTGCAGTGTTCTACAATCTAATAGCAAAGTGTATGACCGGCAGCCTATAGCATACAGCCCAGAATCTTGGACAGCCAGACAAACATTTTCTTGCGAGGAAGGCAGTTTGCGCGAAATTTTCTGTTTAAACGTTTCCGCACTCCAAATGTGGATATAACCGTTCAGACTGAGGGCGGCCACCTCTTGGTACGCTTTATTAAATGTAATAGCTCTCACCTAAAACAAAGAGAAAATGCTTCAAATATGTAATAGCTTGATTGAAATACAGTTATTAATGAATAAGATACATAAATACATACATATATATATATATATATATATATTTTTTTTTTTTTTGTTGTGTGAGGTATTACATAATACCTTTTTCAATGTGGTTGAATTTTTGTCCAGTGTGTCATGAAGCTACTGTTTATGTCAACCTCACGTTAGTAAGAAGTTTACAAACCATCTTAAATAACATGTAAGTGTACTAACAAATAAATTATTTTTAGATGTCTTGAGAAAGGGAATAAACATTCCCGAAAGCTCGATTATATAACAAAGAGTTTCTTTTGACCGACCTAAGCTTTGACTACACCCTCATTAAATGTATATATATTTTCATGGTTGAAAATATACTATGGTATTTGTTTAATTATCTAGTCATTAATAAAACTATCTTGTATATATATATATATATATATATATATATATATGTATATATATATATATATACTAGCCCATGTATAGATATATTATACTAGCCAGATTCAATACGAGGGCCAGAAAACTGGCAATTGTACAATGCTATGCACCCACAGAAGCAGCAGAGACAGAAGTCAAGGAATCGTTCTACGGGAAAATGTCAGAAACATTTTTGACAATCTGGAAACAAGACATTGTCATATTATTGGGAGATTTCAATGCACAGCTAGAAAGCAACAACGTAGGTCTAGAAAATATCATGGGAACACATGGAATCAGAAACTGTTCGGACAATGGACAAAAGTTCATTGACTTCTGCATCCAACAGAATTTGGTAGTAGGTGGAACGCTCTTCCCGCATAAACGATGCCACAAGGTCACATGATATCCCCCGACGGCCACACCCAGAACCAGATCGACCATATTGCCATTAGTCGCACATGGCAAGGCTCGCTTCTTCAAGTAAGGAAGAAGCGAGGAGCCGACATTGACAGCGACCAATACCTATTGCTGGGAGATATAAGACTTAAAGTTGCAGTCCTTCCCAAACAATTAAACCGCACCAGCAAAAGGTACAATGTTAAAAGACCCAGAGATTAGAGCCCAATACACCGAGGAGCTAAGAACAATAGCAGCTAAAACCAATTTGCAAAATCTGGGAATAGAAGAGACATGGCACCAGATAAAGACCAACTTTACTGAAACCAACAACACTGTACTAGGTTTTACCGAGAAAGGCATGAAAGACTGGATGTCACCTAAAAACATGGAAGCTAATCGCCAACAGAAAGCTGTTAAAAAAGAGTTTTACAAACCCATTGCCCATTGGATAAAGTTCTACTAAAAGAATTATATGAGTAGGCTCGACTTAACATCAAGCGGAGTGTAAGATCGGATAAAAGTACATGGGTGGACAATATTGCAGAAACTGCTCAACGTGCCGCGAACCAAAATAACCTGAGAATTGTATAAATCCACTAAGCTGCTGTCGAACAAGAAAACTACAAAAACAAAGCCAATAAAATCAAAAGATGGGAAGCTACTGGTTACAACAGAAGAACAACTCGATAGATGGCAGGAACATTTCCAGGAGATACTCACAGGAATAACTCAAGAACAAAACAATAACGCAAACCGTCATGCAACACGGGCACAACTAAACATAGACACAAAACCTCCAACCAGAGCAGGGATAAGCAAGGCCATTAAGGAACTAAAGGACGGGAAAAGTCCAGGCATCGACAACATCACATCTGAAATGATGAAACCTAACTGCATGACCATGACCGAAATGCTGGCACCTCTAATAAATAAAATCTGGGAATCCGAAACACTACCAAAAGAATGGAACAATGGCCTTCTGATAAAGCTCCCCAAAAAAGGAGAGCTGAACGATTGCAACAACTGGAGACGCATAACACTATTAACAACTGCATCGAAAATACCCTGCAAAATAATACTCACCTGAATGAGCAAAGCAATTGAACGTACGTTGAGAGAAGAACAGGCTGGTTTCAGGCTGGGAAGATCCTGTGTAGACCAAATCAATATGTTGCAGATTATAACAGAGCAAGCAGTAAAATGGCAAACCACGGTATTTCTATTATTCGTAGACTTTCAAAAAGCTTTTGATACTATTAAATGGGGAAACATATGGGCGGCTTTAGACCGGAGAGGCGTCCCACCCAAACTAGTAAACATCATAAAAGCATCGTATGCGGACTACTCTTGCAAAGTGATACATGAAGGGAATCTCTCAGATGTGGTCAAAGTGTCTGCTGGTGTCCGACAGGGTTGCTTGTTGTCCCCGCTTTTATTCCCAATAGTACTAGACGAGGTCATGACGAGCGTTACAATACAGCCTCGAGGAATACGCTGGTGACTATCAAGCAGGCTAGAAGATCTCGACTACGCCGATGATATCTGCCTCATGTCCCATACACTCACCAACATGATGGACAAAACAGCTAAGCTACAACAAGAAGTTGAAGAGATAGGCCTGCACATAAACACCAAAAAAACAGAGGATATGCGGATTGGCGCTACCACCAGCAGGGACATACAAGTAAACGGCGTAACAGTAAAAAGATGCGAACAGTTCTGCTACTTGGGCAGCATCATAGCAGTGGATGGAGGGGCCGACCTAGACATCGCCAGAAGAATCAACAAAGCGAAGGGAGCGTTCGCCCAACTGAATAACGTTTGGAGCTCTTCAATACTTTCCCGTAAAACGAAACTCAAACTATATAATAGTAACGTCAAATCCATCCTGTTCTACGGCAGTGAGACATGGACAGTAACGAAAAGCAGCACAAACAAACTGCAAGTTTTCACAAACTGGTGTTTGAGACGAATCCTTAGAATCCAATGGCCTGAAGTGATATCGAACCACGATCTGCTTCGTTCTACAAACTAACTTCCAGTAGACGTTGAAATAAAGAGAAGAAAGTGGAACTGGATTGGACACACCCTACAGCGGAATCCACAAAACATTGCAAAACAAGCATTGGACTGCCACCCCCAAGGCAGTAAGCGAAAGAGAGGAAGGCCAAAAACAACATGGCGATGCACAATTGAAGCCGAAATCACCTCCACCGGCAAATCGTGGAATGAGTTGAAGGTCGTGGCTCGAAATAGAGTCAGATGGCGACAATTGGTAGAAGCCCTATGCCCCACTGGGGGAAACAGGAACTAAGATAGAGAGATGTATACATAATTATATTAGAGAAAATTATTTATTAACTCTTTGGGTACAACGTATTTATATAGAAAATGCGAGACAAGTGAAACATATGCATGAGAAGCCTCAGCAATGAAATGTACCCAAAGGGTTAATACTCTTATATGAAAGTCTTGTTTGGTTTTAATACCTTTTGAGAATTTCTACAATCCTTAACAAGCTCGGCAGAAATGCTTCTATGAGCGGGAATCTCATTCTTCTGCTCCATAATTTCTGGAGTAATCCTCCAAAGAGCCATTTTAGTGTCCCTCGATCCGGATACTAGGAACTCATCGTCCAACCAACACATATCAAACATCTAAATTCATCCAAACAATAACGTCATTAAAGGTCTATTAAGGGAGATAAAGGAATATTAAGTTATTAAAGGAAATGTTTTACCCAATCTTTGTGGGCATTTTCCCCGACACAAACAGGGTCCAACGTGGGCAGTCTATAAACAGCAATATCACATGTATTTCTTGCCCCTGTGGCCAGTAATGTCCTCGATGGGTTTATTTGAACAGAATGAATGCCACATTGTTGTTGATCCGCTGAATCCCTTCTACTCAATAAGGAAGGAATTTGGTCGAGAGAATGAGTAGCTACGTCATATACCATTAACTAAAAGAAAAGATCTTATGTAATTACACAAATTTTTAAAATAATTCAAAATTTTATTTTTAAACTTTAGTTTGCAAATTATTTTTGATTAGATAACTTTGTCACCAATATCCCTTTGTTAACACGTTTTGAATAAATCCTTCTTTCTATCCATTATGGAAGAAGGTTAGGTTGTGGTAATTATATAACTACAACTAATTATTTTCATTACTAGAAACGCATTGGACACTTTACTTATCAATCAAGACTCGTATATTAAAACCATGTTAACCCCTTGATATACGAATAAAATGACGTTGACATATCTATATACATGTGATCTTATCACATATATATGTAATATCTTTATTTCGTAACCATCGTTACAGACAAAAAGTTAAATTAATTTTAATTTTACAAATTTTTATACATGTATAATCGTCAGGTAGTTGTAGTGCTATGTATAAACTGTGCTATTGACTGGTTTTCCTTTCTTGGGCAGGTCAGCGTGTGATATCTCCTTGCTACTTCGCCACATAGACGGCAGATGCAGTTTTCGTCTGGGGGGTGGAAATGGTCTTTCTTACATATTATGTGATGGTATCCATGTAGCGTCAAACAGGTTAAAAGGTGTCTTTCTTGTTGGTTTGATGTTTTCCACGAGTTGCATGCAAAGACTGGGCCATTGGTGTACCTTTACACCACTAAATTCATATTCTTCTCGTCAATCGCCCTTGTGTATTCTTGCCTCGTTTCTTCTGTGATACCTCTAAAGTTGTTTAGTATCTCCTCTCCCATAGTTTTGACGTCAGCCAGGTGAAACGTAAATGTATTGGATGCATTTATCGGTAGGCCCAAGACCTTTTTAAAGAAGCCGGCCTTGATTTTATCCAGTAGCAACATATGGTTCACAGTCAGGAGGGTGCTCATTGATTTAAAACCATAGGTCGCAGCTGACCATATCATAATGTTATAAATTGCCTTTGCTGTATTTATATCTAGTATCTTGAGATGCTTTTGCAATCCAATTGCATGTGCCATTTTTCTCCGTTTTAAGTTGATGTGTTTTGTGAGAGTGAGCGTGGGTTGTAGAGCCACGCCTAGGTTTATCACATATATATGACGTCTTAAAGACATCATTGTTTGTCAAGGGGTTAAGCTGCAACCTTTTCAATATTGATTATTTAAACAACAACATGATTGTTCTAAAAGACTATGTTTTATATATTTTGAATGAAATTGAATAGATAATTCAAAGAGTGTCCACACGGCTCCATTTATTTTGAAATTACCTCGAAATACATCGAAAAATATACTGAGAAATACATCACTTACAATGAATGTACTGCTTACTTTGTTGCACTGACACAAGTCTGGTGAAAATAAACGTTAACATTATTACATTCCCACTGTTTATATTCCCATTTAAATTCGTGAATGTTCCAAAATGTTTTGAGTTTAAAAAATTTGATGATTTTATAGAAATAACAAAATGAAAAGAGCAATAACAAATTGATTGCTATGGTAACACAACAGCAACTTACTTTGATTTAAAAATTGGAAACTTACTTTATTGCATTTGGTGCCGAAAACAACTTGTCTATCACTAAGCCATTGCGAACAAAAAACTTTATTCATATTGCCTAAACTAATCGGAGTTTCTTTGAACATTTCGTGCGTTAAAATATGCCTAGAACCGTAATCACTGTTTATAGACCGGATGTCTTTGCTTAAGTACTCTCTAGTCCGAATGTAATCAACAAAATTAAATGAGGTATTCAATATTTCTTTCTGCGTGGAAATGGTTTCTTCATCACTATCACTGTCATCGTATAAAATGAAATCTTCAGGCTTGTCCGGTTTTCGGTTATGTTCCAATCGCATAGCTTTAGCTTTGTTCCGTCTTTCTTCCAGTCGTTGGGCTAGAGAACACGGCGGAGTCCTTCCATAAATTGGGATCATCCGAGTTTTGGACATCGTTTTCTTCGACTGGATGTACGATTATGTACCCTTATGAAATTAATAACACAGATTTATGCTTTGTACTCGTTTTTTTTTAATTATTTTTCACTTATAATCGTCTTATTTGCTTATACGTGAAATCCTCCTTAAGCGCATTTCATAGCTCGTTAGGTATGCGATTGTTGCTCAAGTAAATAAAAATGATATTTATCAACAAATAAAATGACAAGCTGTCACTTTATCGATTCTGGCAGTGCCAGTGCCAAAGTATAGGCGACTTTAATGTCACCTGAAGTTGCCGTCTTTAAGGCATATACAGGGTGACAATTTATTAGTAAAAATCAGATTCGATACGGAAAATTGAATTTTGGCACTGGCACTGCCAGAATCGATAAAGTGACAGATTGTCATTTTATTAGTTAATAAATATAATTTTTATTTAATTCAGCAACATTAAACCTTCAGCGCATTGAACCAAACAGAGATCATTCCTTCCCATTCGGATCAGTGGGAGAGACAGGCCCGTAACTGTTGGCGCCTCCGTGGTACAAATTGCACTAACTTATAACATGCAGTGGCGGGTAGACAGTTTGGCACTGAAAGAATTACTCCTTTCAAAATAAGGGTTAGATTAGGTTATATTAGAGCAGATAAATCCAGGCCACGTAGCGCGACTTCTTGACCCAAAATTAGAAAAAATATTACATTTTCTAGTTAATTAAAAGACCATTTCTAAAATATATTCAAAATATTTTTTGCAACGCCAATGTCTTTCCACTACAATACGCACGCGCTAGACCTTCAAATAGATCTGAAGTTGCAGACGGGCCAGTCTCTTCACCTATACCCAATATACTGTGCGATCAATAAAATGGTATAATATTTTAGAAGAGAAGGAGAGATAGTCCCAACTGCAACTTTAGATCTATTAAACAGCCTTGAGCATGCGCATTGTAGCGGAAAGACATAGGCGTAGTAAAAAATATATTCAAATTATTTACGCCTTCACAAAATATATTCAAATTATTTTTTACAACCCCTATGTATTTCCACTACAATGCGCATGCGCAAGGCTGTTTAATACATGTGAAGTTGCAGACGGGACTATCTATCATTCTCTTCCAAAATATTACACCATTTTTTTTATCGCACAGTATATTGGGCAGTGAGGGAGAGACAGGTCCGTTTACAACTTCACATCTATTTGAAGGTCTTGCGCAAGCGCATTGTAGTGGAAAGACATAGGCGTAGCAAAAAATAATTTGAATATATATTGGGAATAGTCTTCTATTTAACTAGAAAATGTAATATATTTTCTTATTTCGGATCGAAAAGTCGCACTACGTGGTCTGGATTTATCTGCTCTAATATAACCTAATCTAGCTCTTATTTTGAAAAGAGAAATTCGCTCTATGCCAAACTGTCTACCCGCCACTGTACGTTTAAAGTTAGTTCAATTTCTACCACGGAGGCGCCACCAGTTACGGGCCTGTCTCTCCTAGTGAACCAAAATCAGATTCGATACGGAAAACTGAACCAAACAGAGATCGTTCTTAACAAATAACAATATTTAAACAACCAGACTAGGTAGGCATTACTAAACAGATAAGTTAGGACATTTAAAACTATGAAACAATTTTTTTGAATGCACAGGATATTGGGAAGAGAAGGAGAGACAAGCCCGGCTGCAACTTCACATCTATTTGAAAGTCTTGTGCATACGCATTGTAGTGAAAAGACATAGGCGTTGCAAAAAAATATTGTAATATATTTTGGGAATGGTCTTTCAACTAACTAGAAAGTGTAGTATATATTTTTTTTCGGATTGAGAAGTCGCGCTACGTGGTCTGGATTTATCTCCTCCAATATAACCTAATCTAACCCTTATTTTGAAAGGTGTAATTCGTTCAGTGCCAAACTGTCTACCCGCCACTGCATGTTTTAGTACAATTTGTACCACGGAGGCGCTACCAGTTACGGGCCTATCTCTCCCACTCAACCTGTTGAACATGATAAATAAATCTGTAATAAACTTAAACTAAATACTCTAATAGCTCTGCAATATCTCTGAAGGGTCTTTGTCATAAAATATCAACGATCTGTTAAGAAAAGATGTCCTAATTATTTAATAATTACTTTTTAGGATTCATGTTGGCCGCCGTTTTTGCAAGGCATAAATTATTGTTATGTTGGCAGAGCTGTGACATGTAATCAAACAACATAACCTTAATACTGATCGTTTATAAACGTTTGCCTTAACCTTTCGCCAAGTACCAAAAATGTCTTATTTATCACGTAAAGAGATAGATGAACTGAAACCGTCGATAGACAAAGCGGTTTACAAAGTCTTGGGCTCGAATGATTCTTCCCTAGTTAGCAAGGCCTTGGATTGTTTGGATGCAAACTATGATAGACGAAAAACGATCGACAAACTAACCTCTTATATAGACAGTAAGAAAGCGTCCAGATTAGCGGATAAAATCTTCGATTTGGTAGATGATATTAAATATAGGTCTAAAAAGAGAAGCTATGAGGATTCCAGGGATCGTGACAGGGATAGAGAAAAGGAGTCGAAACGTTCAAAGACGCAACGGTATGATGATAGAGAAGATGAGAAGAAGCTATCGAGCAGTCGGATTAAAGAGATGATGGTGACAGCACAGAAACAAATAGAAGAACGAAAGAGAACTTTAGACAACTCGGCAAAGAGTGCAGCTGCTGCTAGCATAGCCAACATCCCCATCCCTCCTGCTAGCATTTACGGAATTCCAATGGGTCTTTTAAATCGAGGAGATGCCGATAAAGCAAGGAAAATAGCACAACTCCAAGCTCAAATTAAGAATAAACTTTCTACTGGAATTTTAGGAAATATTATCGTGCAAGTGCCTGTTCCAGATAAACCAACTCCTCTCATCCTAGATGAAGAAGGTAGAACGGTTGATAAAACTGGTAAAGCTGTTCAACTCACACATGTTGCCCCAACACTCAAAGCTAACATTCGAGCGCAGAAGCGAGAACAATTCCGAACTCAAGGTGATAAACATACTGAAGATTCTGCAGAAGCTAATTTCTTTGATCCTAGAATTGGAGTAAAACCTATTATTAGAACCAAACGGGCACTAAGGTTCCACGAACCGGGAAAGTTTTTACAACAAGCTGAAAGGATGCGCATGAGGGCGCAACTAGAAAAATTACAAAATGAGATTTCACAAATTGCTAAGAAGACTGGAATATCATCGGCCACAAAATTGGCTCTGATTGCAAAAAGCGAGGGACTCTGTGAAGACATTCCAGAGATGGAATGGTGGGATTCTGTAATTTTAGAAGACAGTTTAAACACTACTAGGGATGGTAAAATTGCTATCAAAAGTCAAATTATTAATAATTTGGTTGAGCATCCTACACAAATGAGATGTCCAAGTAAGTATTTTTCAGTTAATTCTACTAAAGATTTAATAATATTATTTTCTTTTAGCGGATCCAATAAGGCCGGTATACATGCCAGTTTTCCTAACGAAGAAAGAACGGAAAAAGCTGCGACGCCAAAATCGACGAGAAATGTGGAAGGAAGAACAAGAAAAAATCCGTTTGGGCTTGGAAGCTCCACCCGAGCCGAAATTACGTATTTCAAATCTCATGCGTGTCTTAGGCACCGAAGCTGTTCAAGATCCAACTAAAATCGAAGCACATGTCAGGGAACAAATGGCAAAGAGACAGAAAGCACATGAAGAAGCCAACGCTGCCCGACAATTAACAGTGGAACAGAAACGCGATAAGAAAATAAAGAAGATTAAGGAAGATACAACCCTTGGAGTGCATGTATCTATTTACAGGATTAGAGATCTACACGAGTTAGCTGCAAAGAAATATAAAGTAGAAACTAATGCAAAACAATTGTATATGACGGGATGTGTGATGATGTATCCGGATTGTTGTGTTATTGTTGTTGAAGGAGGACCGAAACAACAGAAAAAATATAAGAAGTAAGAAAATTCTTATATTAAATTTAATTTTGTAGAGATTCTTGTTTCTATTTTAAGTTATTTATTATATTCTTATTTTAGATGTTCTTTTTGATGTTTTAGATTGATGTTGCATAGAATTAAATGGGAAGAAGATATTGTGAAAGATCCGGATGGAAATGAAGTCCCAAATAAATGTTCGTTAGTTTGGGAAGGTACTAGTAAGCAGAGGAATTTTGGAGAGATGAAGTTCAAAGTGTGTCCGATGGAGAAAATGGCGAGAGAACATTTTAAGAAACATAAAGTTGAACATTACTGGGATTTGGCTTACAGTGGTGCTGTGCTGGAGCCTGCAATCGAATCATGAGTTTATTTTTAATTACAATCGTGTATGTATATTGTATTTGATTAATGTAAAATAAGTTTATTAAAAGTAATAATTTTCTGAAAAAAAAAAAAATGTATGCGATCAGGGGACCCTCGTCAGGAACGAAGTTCCTCGCGCATTTAAGAATGAAAGTGCACGCAAATGCGTTGATTGAATGTTCTGGAAAATTTGAGCAAACTGGGGCAAGATAAGTTGAAATGTGATCCAAAACAAAAGCGTTAATTTGATAAATGAATAAAAAAAATTGTCGGTTTTGTTTTTGGCCCGCGGGCCGCAAGACAAGTTCCAATGCGGCCCAAAACAAAACCGACAATTTTTTTTATTCATTTATTTCAGACATCAAATTGTGAGTAAAAGTTTGCAAATTTCGCAACACAAGCAGTTTATAGATATAGACTAAAATCCAAGACCAAATTATTTAGTGTATAGACGAGATTATTATATTACATCAAAACTTGCGGTCGCAAGAAATGTGTGCGAAAATAATCTAGTCTGTCATAAATGACAGATAAGAGAAAGCGCGCGGTATAGAAATATACACTGAGAGAAAGAGATAGGCGTATAACATAACGTAACGTTTTCTGCCGAATCACTCCTACCGAAACCTCCCTAAAGGAACTTCGTTCCAAAAAAAGTTATTAATTCATATATGTTGATATAAAAAATTACTATGTGAATTTTCATATTACGAAAATTAATAAAAAATTAATTAATAAAAAGATGGCTGGAGAGATAAGGAGAGGTGGAAAAAGAAGTGCGGGATGCGGCAAAGGCTGTAGGAACCTCACTGTATAAAAAAAAAAAAAAATTCATATTACAAGAATTCTTCCCTTAATATAAAATTCACATAGTAATTTTTTCCTATTTTTTTTTATAATACTCGCTGTACAACATAGCGCAGGTTCGAGAAGACGTCAGATCTTGGATGTATAAATAAGATAATTTAGTTTACATTTAATTTTGATTCAATTTGGGATTATATGGTAAGTCTATACTGATGAAGCCAAAAGGCAGAAACGCGTCTATGAATGTTCATAATTAAGGCCGATTATCATATACGCGATGTCACGCGACATCGCCTGTCAAATAATGATTACATTGTTTTAAATGGACACGTCGCGAAACCATAGTGAGAACGTGTCCATTTTAAACAATGTAATCATTATTTGACAGGCGATGTCGCGTAGCTGAGTACTCTGGTACCAAGTTGTACCTTGCATAAAGTGACCACATTTTCATTGAGACAAAGCGGGACAAATGGGATGAAATGAGAATTATAATTTAGTTATGAAAGCAGACCAATAATTCAAAAAGATATATTTTGCGTAAAATATATTTGCGTTTTAAAATGTCCTAAGTAGTTCTATAAGGTCCTAGAAAGTTCTAAGTCCTAAACTATCTTAAAATGTCCAATACAGTCCATCTTGGTTAAACTTAGGTTAGTCTTATTTGGTTAAGCTTAGGTTAGTCCTTTTTGGTAAAGCTTAGGTTAGTTCTTCTGGGTTAAGCTTAGGTTTGTCCATCTTGGCTAAATTAAGCTGATGTTAGGTTCTTTTAGGTTTAAACTAGTTGACCCTAGGTTGATCAGTTTAGTTGCCCTTAGGTGAGATCCCTTTAGTTGGCCTTAGGTTAGAACGTGCGTAAAAGCCCAATGGAAATCAAATGGAGTTTCATTATTAAACGATTTATGTTTGTTGTTACTATGGCAACAACTTGCGTCACTAAACAAAAATCATCTATGTAGTGCAAATAAATTTTCTGACAAATATTAGAATTGAATTAATTTTTCTTATGAAGTCTCGGCCTCTCAAGCTCGATTTATCTGGCTCTAATATAACTTAACCTAACCATAACCTAATCTAGATTAAATCTACTCATTGCGATTAAACCACTCACCTTCAGCTAGTGCTTTAAACTCATCACAACTCATGCACAAAAGCCCTCCTTCACACACATTAATCGTAAATAGTTGTTTATGTTATAAGTTTATGTTTGTATTTATTGTATACATTCATATACTTGTCTATAATTATACAAAAACGTATTTACATACATTTAAAATAAGAAGTGCAGATATTTTCTAAAAAGCGGGACATTTTTAAAAATCGGCGGGACGCGGGACTGTCCTGCCAAAATCGGTACGTGTGGTTTTTTAAATATATTTAACCTTGCAGCCAGTCTGGTGAGATATCACAAAATGGGAAAGGCAGAGGAAGTTCCCCGTAGATTATGTGAATCAGATGAAGAAACCGGCTAAACACATAATGTGAACATGTGTAGCGCTAGCACACATAAGGCTTGCCGCCCACTTCGGGGTTGCAAGATTGACCACCTTGGAGCTGAGTAGCAATCCCCTCAGGAATATCTTAGACTTCGTTCACGAAGTTGAATTCCTGGGAGCCTTTGAGCCTTTTTGATTCCTGAATTTCCTTGCAGCCTTAAGGCCGATTCTCATATATGCGACGTCACGCGACATCGCCTGTCAAATAATGATTACATTGGTTTCATAATGGTCACTGTGGTTACGCGACGTGCCCATTTAAAACAATGTAATCGGTATTTGACAGGCGATGTCGCACGACGTCGCGCATATGGGAATCGGCCTTTATTTTCATTTATCAAGTTATGTCTTTTTTTTGTGACCTTAAGATCATTATTAGCAGAAAAATGCAGGAGCCACACCGTACTAATATTTATATAGTTAATTTATGTTATTAGTCAATTTGTGAATTAAAGAACATTGGTTGAAACCGCTCGTTACCATATGAGCTCTTGAAACTCATTTCATGTGGTGAGTTACTCCACTTTCCTCTGTCCAGTCGCTTGTCTTTGCCTCTTCTGTTAATTTCCTCCACGTGGCTCGGTCTAAAATCTTGCTCCTCCATACCTCTATCTTTAGGTTCTTAATGTCCTCTAGTACCTGATCCTCCCATCTGCTTTTCGGTCTTCCTCTACCTCTGCTAATCACTGGTCTCCACATTGTAATCATCATTACCACTCTTTTGTTTTCCATTTGATACTCACCTTAACGATATCTTCTCCTTTTAGGGTGGTTTGTATTTCGGAGTTCATTAGTCTTCTGTGTTCCCCATCAGTGATTCTGTTTAATCCATATATTCTTCTAATAATATTTCTTTCGGAGATTCTTAGCTTTCCCTGTTCTACGTTTGTTAGGTTCATTGTCTCTGCCCCATAGGCCCCTACCGATCTAATTGCTGTTTTGTATAGCTTAATTTTTGTATTTGTCTTGCTTTTCATAATGAGCTTGTATTTGTAGTATGCTCTATATCCCGCCTGCACTCTATGGTTTATCTCTATCCTTCGGTCCTTTTTGTTGTTTATTATTATTCCTAGGTATTGAAAGTCGTCTACTATTTTGAACTCTAAACTTCCTATGTGCACTTGTTTGTTAGCTGTGGTCTTGTTTTCTCTGTTTATCTCCATGAACTTACTTTTTTCCTGGTTTATTTTTAGGCCTCTTTTCTTTGTCTCATGTTCGAGTTTTCAAATTGCTTCTTCCATACTTCTCCTGTCTCTGGCCAGCATTGTGATATCATCTGCCTAGGCAAGAACCTGTCTCATTTTATTAATTAAAGTTCCTTTGAGAAAATACTCTCTAATTGCAGCATCCAATGCTAGAGTGAATAACGTCGTTGATAATCCGTCAACCTGTCGCACGCCTAGATTGATTTCGACCACTTTGGTTGTGCCCTCCTGGGTCATTATCTCTGCATTTGAGTTCCTCATTGTCATTTCTGTTAGCCTCACAAGTTTCTCTGGGTTATTTGTGTCTTTCATAGCTTTTATTATTTCATCACGCTTTAGGCTGTCAAATGCTTGTTTAAAGTCAATGAAAGTTATTTGTAGTCCTATGCCATGTTCGTAGCACTTTTCAGTTAACTGGTTCACTATGTGTACCGCGTCGATGGTCGATCTTCCCCTTCTGAAGCCGTGTTGGTAGTCTCCCATTTGTGTCTCTGTATATTTCATAAGTTTTTTGTTTATTAATGTGGTTAGGATCTTCTATACTGCGTTCAGCAGGGTGATTCCCCTATAATTTGAGCATACGTTTGGGTTCCCATTCTTGTGTATTGGTACTATTGTCCCTTTTTCCCAGTCCGAAGGCATCCTTTCTTTTTCCCAGACTTGTGATATTAGTTTGAATATTCTTTGTTTTAGTGGGCCTCCTCTATGTTTTACCAGCTCGATGACAATACCATCGCATCCCCCTGCTTTGTTCCTTTTAAGCTGTGGTATTACTTCCTTAAATTCTTCTTCCGTGAGAGTGGTGGTATCCATCTCTGTTGCATTTTTACCTGGGTTTTTTTCTCTCACACTGTCACTTCATGCATTTTCGTCAGTTAAGAGTTTCTTAAAATGATTTCTCCATTCTATGCTACTTATGTTTGTTGTCATTCTTTTCATGTTTTGTTTCTTTATGTGTCTGTAAAGTTTTATGTTATTTTTATTATCCCTCTCGATTAAAGAACATAGTATAGCATATATGTTGAGTATTTGTCCAAATCTAAATGAATATGTGTAGGGATTGTTTTGATGTTTACCAAATATTGTCTTGTGAGTACTATGAAGACTGATGTTAAGATAGATGGTAAGTGAGATTTGTAACTTGTTATGAAAGCTGGAAGAAATTTCTTACTTCTTATATGTTTTCTGTTGTTTCGGTCCTCCTTCAACAACAACAACACAACAATCTGAATACATCATTACACATCCTGTCATATACAATTGCTTAGCATTAGTTTCAACTTTATATTTCTTTGCAGCTAACTCGTGTAGATCTCTAATCCTGTAAATAGATACATGCACTCCAAGGGTTGTATCTTCCTTAATCTTCTTTATTTTCTTATCGCGTTTTTGTTCCACTGTTAATTGTCGGGCAGCATTGGCTTCTTCATGTGCTTTCTGTCTCTATGCCATTTGTTCCTTGACATGTGATTCGATTTTAGTTGGATCTTGGACAACTTCGCTGCCTAAGACACACATGAAATTTGAAATACGTAATTTGGGCTCAGGTGGAGCTTCCAGTACCAAACAGATTTTTTCTGGTTCTTCCTTCCACATTTCTCGTCGATTTTGGTGTCACAGCTTTTTCCGTTCTTTCTTTGTTAGGAAACCTGGCATGTATACCGGCCTTATTGGATTTTGCTAAAACAAAATAATATTATTAAATCTTTAGTAGAATTAACTGAAAAATACTTACTTGGACATCTCATTTGTGTAGGATGCTCAACCAAATTATTAATAATTTGACTTTTGATAGCAATTTTACCATCCCTAGTAGTGTTTAAACTGTCTTCTAAAATTACAGAATCCCACCATTCCATCTCTGAAATGTCTTCACAGAGTCCCTCGCTTTTTGAAATTAGAGTCAATTTTGTGACCAATGAATTTCAGTCTTCTTAGCAATTTGTGAAATCTTATTTTGTAATTTTTCTAGTTATGCCGTCATGCGCATCCTTTCAGCTTGTTGTAAAAACTTTCCCAGTTCATGGAACCTTAATGCACTTTTGGTTCTAATAATAGGTTTCACTCCAATTCTAGCATCAAAGAAATTAGCATCTGCAGAATCTTCAGTATGTTTATCACCTTGAGCTCGGAATTGTTCTCGCTTCTGCGCTCGAATGTTAGCTTTGAGTGTTGGGGCAACATGTGTGAGTTGAACAGCTTTACCAGTTTTATCAACCGTTCTACCTTCTTCATCTAGGATGAGAGGAGTTGGTTTATCTGGAACAGGCACTTGCACGATAATATTTCCTAAAATTCCAGTAGAAAGTTTATTCTTAATTTGAGCTTGGAGTTGTGCTATTTTCCTCGCTTTATCGGCATTTCCTTGATTTAAAAGTCCCATTGGAATTCCATAAATGCTTGCAGGAGGGATGGGGATGTTGGCTATGCTAGCAGCAGTTGCACTCTTTGCCAAGTTGTCTAAAGTTCTCTTTCGTTCCTCTATTTGTTTCTGTGCCATCATCTCTTTAATCCGACTGCTCGATAGCTTCTTCTCATCTTCTCTATCATCATACCGTTGCGTCTTTGAACATTTCGACTCATTTTCTCTATCCCTGTCACGATCCCTGGAATCCTCATAGTTTCTCTTTTTAGACCTATATTTAATATCATCTACCAAATCGAAGGTTTTATCCTCTAATCTGGACGCCTTTTTACTGTCTATATAGGAGGTTAGTTTGTCGATCGTTTTTCGTCTATCATAGTTTGCATCCAAACAATCCAAGGCCTTGCTAACTTGGGAAGAATCATTCGAGCCCAAGACTTTGTAAACTGCTTTGTCTATCGACGGTTTCAGTTCATCTATCTCTTTACGTGATAAATAAAACATTTTTGGTACTTGGCGAAAGGTTAAGGCAAACGTTTATAAACGATCAGTAATAAGGTTATGTTGTTTGATTACATGTCACAGCTCTGCCAACATAACAATAATTTATGCCTTACATAAACGGCTGGCAACATAAATCCTAAAGAGTAATTATTTAATGATTAAAGCATCTTTTCTTACTGGATGTTTTATGACAAAGATCCTTCAGAGCTATTGCAGAATAAAGTTTTTAGCTTAAGTTTATTATAGATTTATTTATAGTTTTCCAATATACGGATCAGTGGGAGAGACAGGCCCGTAACTGGTGGCGCCTCCGTGGTAACTAACTTAAAACATACAGTGGCGGGTAGACAGTTTGGTACTGAACGAATTACTCCTTTTAAAGTGAGGGTTTGATTAGGGGTATGTTCCGATATACACTGCGAGCACTGTTCAGTGCTCTTACTGGGAAGAAATTCGTTCCGTTATGGACTGACAGTATACTGCCGCAGTATCCTAGGGAAATATATGACGTCATAAATAGTCGCCATTTTCGTACTGTGAGCACTGGCGCTTTCGAGGTAAGGTGTTCTCAGTGCTTTGATTATTATTATTATTGAATATTGCTATGGCCGTTATTTACATGGAAAATGAAAAAAAAAATTGCGTTTGTTGCAGTGTGAAACCAATATTTACGAATTGAAAGTTACTGATGAAATTTATAATCGTGCATCCATCGGTAATTATTCAATTGCATCACAATTAAATTTATAACCTTATTATAACATAATAAAAACTATACTTACTTTTATTATGCGATTAATTCAATTGACAATTAACTTGAATATTCAATTTTTAAATATAACTACATTCAAACAATAATTTTTCTTGTTGACAGTTGCCAGTATACTGGACTGCGTTCCTTTTTAAACAGTAACCAGTATAGATAACTATAAAGGAACGGCTTCGCAGTATACTAAATTGACGTCACACGTTACAGTGCTCGCAGTGTATATCAGAACATACCCTAGGTTATATTAGAGCAGATAAATACAGACCACGTAGCGCAACTTCTCAATCCGAAATAAGAAAAAATATTACACTTTCTAGTTAATTAAAAGTCTATTCCCAAAATATATTCAAATTATTTTTTACTACGCCTATGTCTTACGAATACAATGCGCATGCGCAAGACTTTCAAATAGATGTGAAGTTGCAGGCAGGCTTGTCTTTCCATCTCTCCCCAATATACTGTGCGATCAAAAAAATTGTGTAATATTTTTGCTATGTCCTATCTTGTCTGTTTAGTAATGCTTACCTAGTCTGGTTGTCTGAAAATTTGTTATTTGCTAAGAACGATCTCTGTTTGGTTCAGTCTTTCATATCGAATCTGATTTTGGTTCAGTGGGAGAGACAGGCCCGAAACTGGTGGCGGCTCCGTGGTACAAATTGAACTAACCTAAAACATACAGTGGCGGGTAGACAGTTTGGCACTGCACGAATTACTCCTTTCAAAATAAGGATTAGATTAGGTTTTATATGAGCAGATAAATCCAGACCAAGTAGCGCGACTTCTCGATCTGAAATAAGAAAAATATTACACTTTCTAGTTAATTAAAAGACCATTCCCAAAATATATTCGAATTGTTTTTTGCAACGTCTATGTCTTTCCACTACAATGCGCACGCGCAAGACTTTCAAATAGATCTGAAGTTGCAGATGGACCTGTCTCTCCTTCTCTGCCCAATTATTGTATAAAAAAACGTATGCGATCAGGGGACTCCCATCAGGAACGAAGTTCCTCGCGCATTTAAGAATGAAAGTGCACGCAAATGCGTTGATTGAATGTTCTGGAAAATTTGAGTAAACGGGAGTAAGATAAGTTGAAATGCGACCCGAAACAAAAGCGTCAATTTGATAAATGAATGAAAAAAATTGTCGTTTTTGTTTTGAGCCGCATTGGAACTTGTCTTGCGACAATTTTTTTCATTCATTTATTTCAGACAAATTGTGAGTATAAGTTTACAAATTTCGCAACCCAAGCAGTTAGTCTGTAGATATAGACTAAAATCTGCCATCCAATTAATTAATGTATAGACGAGATTATTATATTACATCAAAACTTGCGATCGTAAAAAATGTGTGCGAAAGTAATCTAGTCTGCCATAAATGACAGATAAGAGAAAACGCGCGGTATAGAAATATACACTGGGAGAAAGAGATAGGCGTATAACGTAACGTAACGTTTTCTGCCGAATCATCCCTACCTAGACCTCGATAAAGGAACTTCTTTCCAAAAAAAGTTGTTAATTCATATATGTTAATTCATAACGGTAAGATTTGCAAATTTTTACGAGGTCCGGAAAAAATCAAGTTGAAAGCTGGATCTTATTAAAAGATTATTCCTAAAACATTAACCTTGTAAGTTTTTTTTATCTACGACCACTATTGTAAATGCCCATTATTGTACAGTTTGTGGACTATGTAAATACATCATAACACATACGTATGTAAAAATCCGCGATTAATGTTCATCAATGTCATAATTGATAAGACACATGAGCGTTTGGTTTACGATTCGTTGATTGGTTGAGAGCTGCACGTTGATATTATTTTTAAATATAGTACTCCGTGATTTTCAAACAATCATTAAACGTCACATCATTCACCTAGAAACTGTCATTCATTTCGTTTTTTCACGTTTAAATCTAACCGAAACTACAAATAAGTTCTAAATAAAAAGGTATGTATATGAAAATACAACTATTTGTTTATTATAATGTTAAATAATGTTCCTAATAAGAAATAAATTTGTTAGATGAAACATATTTTTCTTATTAAACAGAAACAAATTAGTGTGGTCGTAAAGTATAGTACATGACTCGAGTTGTAAGGCAATTGCGTACTCGCGGAATTACGCACTCCCCACTACGCGGGTCGTGCGTAACTGTTCCACTAATATGCTTCTTACAATTCTTGTTTCGTAATATACTATTAAATATTGCATTGATCCATAGTATTGATATCTCAATATAATTGCTTTTAATTTGATTATTTATTGTTCGGTGCGTTAGCTTCAATATTGTAAAATAATGATAATTTGAATAAGGTTTCTTGGTGTGAAATAATGTTAACAATCGGTTTTTCCTTTGTGGTTTTTATTCAATCAACTGAAGTATTCGTAAATGCAAACAAGGAATAAAAAAAAGGTAATTATACAGATTTAGATAAAATTTTTGATAGAATGCACTAAATTGGTTTATAATTAATGTAACATATAAAATAAAATGTAACGTTTCAGCAAAATAAAATAAAGAAATGAAATTATGAATAAAAAATAAAATGCATGTAAAATAAAAAGCATTTATATATTAGAAGTAATCAATACATTATTTACAATACATAGACAGTGAAAAATAGTGAAATAAATACGCAAAAAAGGGTAAATAAAAATGTAACAGATCTACGTTTTGTAAAAGGTAAACAAATTTCTATTCTAAGGTCTCGAAAAAGAAAGTCATATAACAAACAGTTCCGTTTATTTTATATTTGCTATGCCTAGATGGTCTTATCAACTGCCAAAAAATTAGTTCAAAAGTGTATCAAATCTGACATTAAATTAGTATTTGTCTAGTTCCTTTTTGTTATCAAGCTTTTAATATCTTTGACAGTCTGAATTCCCAAAAAGCACATTTATACAAATTCTTAGACACAGTGGATGAGACAGTCTTAATAATCCTTCGTAGCAAAGGACCGACGATTAGGACAAAACAGAATGGGTCTTACACCTACATCTTGAATATCCTCAAAAAATATAGCCTAATTTGCAATCAAATTATCAACTATGGATGGATTTATGCAAAAATTCGCCTAGAATGTTCCCAAAATAAGTTAAAATAAATTATAACAAAAAAAAATTGAAAATTAAATCAAAATACATATCCAACGATATGTAAAAAGTTCATAAATAGTAAAACTTGTTACCTTAATTAAAAAATATCAAATCATAAATTTTAATACTTCATATTTCCTTCAATTAAATGAATCACATTTTAAAATCGCTTTGTACTTACCCACACGATTCAAATTTAAAATGAAAAAATTACCATAAAAACAAATCCAATTTACAAAACACAAAAAATAAATTATCCACATCACACACATCTTCCTTGCCGTGTTATTTTCTTTATCTCTGTTATCGTCCTGAAAATTTTTAAGTTTAAAGTTTATATAGACACTATATTCAATTTATTTAGTATTCTCAATCGGAGTCGTCGTCCGCTCCGAATTCGGGAAGGTCTGCAGACTGCAGGTGTCCCTTCATCAAAGCGTATTCGATCAGCGCTATGTGGCAAAAGACGTACTGGTCGGGCATCTGTATCGAGTAAGCACGCTGTGATCGAATCTTCTCCACCGTTCCGCGAATATCGGCCGTACCTACATCTTCCAATCTTGATATGCAAATATCCAATGTACAAAACGTTCCTAAAAAAAATAATTAATAAGAATAATTAGATTATATTATACAGATATATTTTATAATTAGATTTAAAATATAAGAAATATAATAAGAATTAGTAAGAATCTCAAGGATTAAAAATTTATGTTTAAATAACTAGGTTTTTATTTCTTCCAGGTAATAATAAATTACCTGTTCTGCCAATACCGGCACTACAATGGACAACGATTGGGGGACCTCTGGGATGTCCGGCCCACGTGTCGCCCAGCGCCGCCACCATGGCGGCTTGCTGTCTGCGAACGCGCTCCAAGAATTCCAACATTGCCTTGGCGGAATGCGGCACGCCATAATCTGGCCACGAAGTGAACTGCCAATGCGACACTTTTCTCACCTCGTCCGTCTGAAAAAATAATTAATATTTAAGTCCATTTAAATATTCAAGTCCATTTTTAATTGAATTCTAGTTGTTTTTCTTAAAAAAAAAGAAGTGGTTTAAATTTTTAAATCTCAAGAGACGATTTCATACTTTGCTATTAGTTAATTGCAGGGTGGCGACTGTATAATCTGCATTCGTTTCCTTGGCCACGGTGGTTATCGTGAAATCACCGTACACCACTTTACAATCCACTTCGTTCTCCCAATACTGATGGCATTTCGCCCGACTTCTCTCCATCACCCGCGTCGTCATCACGATGACCAAGGTCTGTTGCTCCCAGATCATTCTCCAGAATTCGCCTGCCGTCTTAGGTAGAGGACCTGTAAAATGATTAAAGTTAATGTCCTGATTGATCTGAACTTAGACGCTTTTATGGCGTAAACAACAAGGAAAGTAAAGGAGGGAAAAGAGACAAAAGAGCCCGAAAAAGATGGCGAAATTGACACTTGCGCACAAAACAATCTCAACTATGAAAAGCTCTATTTTGATGTTTTGTTTTTCATAGCAGCTGATCTTGGGCCGCAAGTTGGACACTCCTTCCTGATCTAAATCAAATACTCAACTACACATGTTATCTGTCATTTATGACAGATTAGATTATTTTCGCACACATTTTTTGCGACCGCAAGTTTTGATGTAATATAATAATCTCATCTATACACTAAATAATTGGTGTATTTTAGTCTAAATCTACAAACTGCTTGCGTGGCGAAATTTGCAAACTTTTGCCACAAGTTGGTGTCTGAAATAAATGAATGAAAAAAATTGTCGGTTTTGTTTTGGGCCGCATTGGAACTTGTCTTGCGGCCCGGCGGGCCGCAAGACAAGTTCCAATGCGGCCCAAAACAAAACCGACAATTTTTTTCATTCATTTATCAAATTGACGCTTTTGTTTCGCGCCGCATTTCAACTTATCTTGCCCCAGTTTGCTCAAATTTTCCAAAACATTCAATCAACGTGTTTTGCGTCCAATTTCATTATTTTAATAATTCAAAAATGAAAGTTGTTCGATTTTTAAATACGCGAGGAATTTCGTTCCTGACGAGACTTCCCCTGACCGCATATATTTTTTTATTATTTGCAAATTATTTCATAACGAGAAAGAATGACAAAATAAAAGTGCCATCAATACGGATATAAATCTTGAATATAAATAATTAAATATAAAATCAATAATTACATTAATTACCTTGCGTATTAATAAAAGCATTCTTCTGTTTATACCCATCGACGAAATTCGCGTGAATATAATCACTGTCGTTCTCCCCGTCGACTTCGGACAAAATGACCCGACTGTGATCGTAACACAGCACGTCGGTGTACCGATTCTTGGGCAGATTGTTCTTGGACTTGGCGACGGTGAACGTGGCATCTGGAGGCCGCGACCGTATCTCCATGTAGTCCTGCGTCAGTCCCTCCCTGCCGCGATCGCGCACGTGCTCCACCAGTTGCGCTATGGTCATCGCGGCGCCGTCGCCGTGCAGCGAATCGTCGTCGGAGAAGCCGCTCGAGGCGCTGCTCGGAGGATTCAAACTGCCCTCCTCCGCCCAACTGCTCTCCATGTTTATGTTATTGGGGGATGCCGAGATTTCCAGGTCCGAATTGATGTGGTTTTGAGGCGACGATGGCGACTTGCCATCTGAAAACACAAAATAATTTCTTTAAAAAAAAAAAAAAAAAAACGGGACTGCAGATATTGCAGCTTCAAATAGAAAAACAGGTTAATTATGATTTTAATTATGATTTAAATACTGATAATACATTATTAGATTAAGATTCGTTTTCCCGGAGGTAAATTTACATCGATTCCCTTATCCTTTCAAATGTAAACGTGGGCGAGTCCGCATTTCCTGAAACACGTTTGCATATGTTCGTTCATGCAGTAGCTTACACCTTTGGTGGTTTCCCCATAGACTATTAACAGAAATGGCATCTCTTGTTCCTACCACAGATTAACACTGTTCCTATCCGCTGCTCCAATCTACAAACAAAAGCTTCTGTCGAGTTTGAACGAAAAAAAAACTAATTAATTTGCATTCGATATAAAGCTGTTAACAGACGCTACGCCAATCCAATCTTCTTCTAACATAATCTACAGTTATCGTTTACGAATAAAACTTTAAAAATAGATAGATGTATTTTTTCCTAAGTATCGGAAAGATTTAGTGTTCGTGGTTAATTACAAACAAAATTACTTAATAAAGATAAAAATTCGAAACACCGATTTAAAATGTTTTGTTTAAAAAAGGCGTATCTCACTCAAAGAGGTTAATAAACGATAGAGCAAATATGGAATGAATAAATATATGTATGCATTATATACATAGATTTATTTTTAAAAAAAGGAAAGAAATAATTTTGCACATTTTTTCAAAAAAATCCATTAGCTTTTTCTGTTTTTCCGTTTTTACATTTTGTGCATGCTTTTCTAATTCATAAATTTAATCGAATATTGTCTTATCAACAACCGCCGAGTATTCAAAAAACTTGTGTATCATCTCCAGTGCCTTAAAATTTTCTTTCTTCTTTGGAATGTTCTTTACTTCTGTATCCAAAGTTTATGATCGGTCGGTTTCATCTTCACTGTCATTTTCGTCAGTACACGTTCTCACATAATTCTGCACGATATCGTCATCGGTAAATTCTCCGTTGGTGGTCGTCAATTTGTACAAAATCTTCAAAGGTTTGCGTTACCACATCACCAATAGATTCTTGAGCCACAAGCTTTGTCCATTCCTCATTGCTTGGTCTAGCGTTAACTTTCTGCATTATCTCCATTATTATTTCCAGCATTATCTTCTGGCAGAATTCTCGTTTATCTGTACTCAGTACAGATAAACGAGATTTTGTATCCGTACAGTGTAGTGATACAAAATCCGGCTTTCTTGAAACAGTTTTTGACAGTAACATCACTTTCTGTGTACCATGCTTTCCTTGCAAATTTCATGGCTAGAAGTACGTTAATATCCAGGCTATGATTTGCTTCGAGGCACCTAAGAGGATGTTGCAACAACCTCTCTGCGATAAAAGCGTTTAAATGTGTGTATGACACCTTGATCTAAAGGTTGAAGTTTACTGGTGGTATTTGCAGGTAAGAACATGATTTTTACATTTTCAAATGTTGGTAATTCCGTATGGGCAGCACAGTTATCAATAAAAAGCAGGATTTTTTTACATTTCATCTTCATTTCCTTGTTAACTTTTTTCTTGAAATAATATCTTTGTCATCCAAGCTTTTGTATTATTGGCATAATCAACAGGTAGAGTCTTGACACCTTTAAAACATCTAGTTCGTTTTGATTTGCCAATGAAGAAAAAAGGGAGCTTGTCCGTACCGGTCATGTTTACGCATTGAATAGTTAGACGTTCCTTACTTTGTTTCCCTCCATGACATTTTTCTCCTTTAAATGTAAATGTTTTATCGATAAGGCACTTGAAGAACAAAGCAGTTAAATATTGTCTGAATGATACTCCTTTAAGAAACCAGGCAAATCTTACACACGCTTTGGTCCACAGATTTACTTTCTCCGGCTACTTTTTTAAAAGCTATAAAAACCCTCTAACCAGCCATTACTAGCCGAAAAGTTCTGAATTCCCAATTTTGAAGCAAAATCTTTAGATTTTTGTTTTAACAAGGGTCCATCTATGGGAATATTCTTATCGAGAGTTTGTTTGATCCATTCTAAAAGGCGTTTTCGATATCGGGAAACTCGGGAAGTCGACTCCTCTTAACATTTCCGTGTCCCTCAGAGCACTGAGACTTAATAGAATCTTTTGATTTAATAATTTTATAATAGGTGGATTCTGTTAGACCAAACTCGCTCTGAATTTCATTCTCAAACGCATTCACGATTTTGAGTTTATCACTTGGAGTTTTCTTTTAGACATTACGTGGAAATTTAAAAGATTGCGTTTTGAAATGCGTCTTCACCCTTGAGAGATTTGTCGCAGACTAACTTATTATGCCCAATCCACACGTTTGCCACTCATGATATCGCACAAACGCTTGCCGCAAACTTCTTTGTCTCTCAATCGAGTCTCTCTTATAGAGGTTTCTATTTTTCACTCATAGAGGTTTAAGAGCCTAAAAATGACGGGACCAAGCAATGACTCTCATTTATAAGAGTTTTTTCCCTTACCCAGTTCTCACTTATCCAGGTTTGACTGAATATACAAAATCAAAATCGGCAAGCACTGCATTTAAATGTCTTTGATATGTTTGTGCGGCGTTTCTTAAACTGAACGTCATTACAGTGAATTCGAATAATCCGAATGGTGGGGCTGTTTTTGGGATGACCATACCGGGCAACTATGATCTCCTACAGGACTCATTGTTTTTTCATAATTACAACCATGCAAACTGAGATGTCGCCACAAAGATTTAACAGCGATTATTTTAAATGTGCAGTTGTTGAAAACGTACATCTCGAAAACTGTTTCTGCTGTCGACACTTTATTGATTATTTGAGCGAAATACTGGCGAATCAATCGGAATCTGTGGTCCATGACGCCGAACTCGAGCGAAATAGAGCTAGTCCACTCCGGATATTCACCGAGCGATTGCAATATCGAGCTCAAAAATTGCTTCGGGATGTCCGTAGAATAATTATCCACATATTGTGGTACATGGAAATCAGATATAATTCAAAATTTACATACAAATATTTCAAGTCTATTCACACATGTCTAGTTAAGTCTGTCTAGTCGAGTCCGTCTAGTCAAGTCCGGTAAACTCTGGTCATGTCTAACCAAATGTAGTCATGTCTAATCCAGTCTAGTCATGACGTAATCAATTCCACTCAAGCTTCTTTTTCTTAGGACGTCGTCTCCCTAACGAAGGTTGGCGATCCAATTGGCTATAATGGTCCGTGAAACCGCACCTCTGAAAATCTCTGTTGATGTCCGTGCGAAACATCCACGCAGATCCTTTAGCCATGAGTTCTGCCGTCTGCCCACAGATCGTTTACCCTCGATCTTTCCTTTGATGAGAAGTCGGAGGAACTCCCCTCTCATAACGTGTCGATGTAACGATGTATTGGAGCTTTCGTTCTTTGATAGTTGTCAGCAGTTCTTTACCTTTACCTATTCTATTTATTCTATTCTCAAGCTTAGTCAAGTGTAATAAGTCTAATGAAGTCTAGGAAAGCTTTCTTTGGTTGCATAAAAGTGTAATCAAGTGTTTGCCCACAACAAACATTGTTATTTGTTCACAAGTCAAGTCAAGTCCAGAAATTTCTGGTCATGTATAGTATGTAAGTCTAGTCATGTATAGTATGTAAGTCTAGTCATGTATAGTCAAGTCTAGTCATGTATAGTCGTAGTAAGTAACGTATTTTTCAAGTCTAGTCATGTATAGTCAAGTCTAGTCATGTATAGTCAAGTCTAGTCATGTATAGTCAAGTCTAGTCATGTAAAGTCAAGTCTAGTCATGTATAGTCAAGTCTAGTCATGTATAGTCAAGTCTAGTCATGTATAGTCAAGTCTAGTCATGTAGAGTCAAGTCTAGTCATGTATAGTCAAGTCTAGTCATGTATAGTCAAGTCTAGTCATGTATAGTCAAGTCTAGTCATGTATAGTCAAGTCTAGTCATGTATAGTCAAGTCTAGTCATGTATAGTCAAGTCTAGTCATGTATAGTCAAGTCTAGTCATGTATAGTCAAGTCTAGTCATGTATAGTCAAGTTTAGTCATGTCTGATCAGTTCTGTATCATAGACAAATTGGTTATTTTTTTATAATTTACCGTAATTATTTAAGGGCGAGTCTGGGCGAGTGGTCATTTGAAGGCAATCGACGAGCCAGCCATCATGGTCCAGAGGTAGGTTTCCGCCCAGTTGGATGGGCAGCGATTCCCTGGGTATGTGGCTCAGGAGCTGGGCCACCGAGACGGTGTACACGCGCTCCCTGAGCTTCTCGCGCACGAACAGCCTCAAGATCTTGAACGGCGCCTTGAACCACAACGGAGCGGTCACTATCAACACCTTCTTCAGTTTCGCCGGATATCCACCCTAAAAATACAATTAAAAAATAATTAAGGACGATAAAGTCAGATTATACGTATCTTAGTGCAACAAATTTTGAAATTATTTTCAACAATTTCTTGAGGGTTTGATTAACCTTTATCGTACTGATTTTCTGATCGATAGTAAACGTATTTTACGTATCAAATAACGTATTTTAAATGTTACATATATGTAACATTCGTCCGATAAAGGTTAAGGACGCCGAATATTGGTGGTTGAATATTTTTATAACTTAACTTAATTTGGTTAACTTAACTTATAAACAAAACCTGGCAGTTAGGTTTCTCTTTGGATTTTACAATTTTTCGAAAATCTAGCCAAGGGGTTGCAAATGCAAAATTTTTATATCTCAAAAACTGGAGATGTTAGAGATGCGAAAATAGGTATAATCGTACAAATGAATGAATATACCTTATTAATTAAGCGAATGCGCATCATCCAAGTTTGAAAGACGGGAATAAGAAAGTTTCGGGTACATATTTAGTTATATGTCAAAAAGTTCGGGCACTTTGTGACGTATAACATGGCGGAAATTGACACATCCGCACAAAAAAAAACATGCGGTCAGGGGACCCCCGTCAGGGACGAAATTCATCGCGCATTTAAGAATCGAACAACTTCTATTTTTGAATTATTATTAAAATAATGAAAGTGCACGCAAATGCGTTGATTGAATGTTTTGGAAAATTTGAGCAAACTGGGGCAAGATAAGTTGAAATGCTGCCCGAAACAAAACCGTCAATTTGATAAATGAATGAAAAAAATTGTCGGTTTTGTTTTGGGCCGCATTGGAACTTGTCAGTTAGGTTTTTTGACAAGTTCCAATGCGGCCCAAAACAAAACCGACAATTTTTTTCATTCATTTATTTGAGACACCAAATTGTGAGTATAAGTTTACAAATTTCGCAACGCAAGCAGTTAGTCTGTAGATATAGACTAAAATGCAGCATCCAATTACTTAGTGTATAGACGAGATTATTAATACGTCAATATTCATGACATGTCAAAATTCGCGAATTCGAAGATATTACCTCTCCGATTTTTGCAAATTGTATATAAAAATACGCATAATTTTACACAGATTACGTGTATTGTATGTGAAGGATGCCATTATTATAATCGTGTGTAAAAGTATTCAAATCGTGCGTTAAGAGAAATGGAGTTTCATTATTAAACGATTTCTGTTTGTTGTTACTATGGCAACAACTTGCGTCACTAAACAAAAAACATAGACGTAGTGAAAATAAATTTCCTGACGTATATTCAAATTGAATTAATTTTTCTTATTTTGAATCAAAAAATCTCGGCCTCTCAATCTGGATTTATCTGGCTCTAATATAACTTAACCTAACCATAACCTAATCTAGATTAAATCTACTTATTGCGATTAAAGCACGAGCCGATTTAATCTAGATTTAGGTTCAGCTCTAGATTAGGTTATGGTTAGGTTAATCTAAACTCATCGCAACTCATGCCCAAAAGCCCTTCTTCACACACTTCTATCATAAACTACTATTATTGTATACATTCATATACTTGTCAAACACGCGTGTCATACGTGTCATACACGCGCGGTTAAAATACCCAAGATCTGCCGGCATAAAAATGTTAAATTTGAACTTTTTAAAACCCTCGCCGAGCGGTCCCCCAGGTGAAATTTGGGAAACGCCACACGTCGGTCGTCCCAGAATCGATCGAAATTAGCCATTCCGTCGTGACCGGGCGATTCAGGCCGAACGCTTCTCCACACGGACCCCAAAAGTTTGCATTAAAAAAATTACTAATTATTTGCATTTTAAAAATTAGTAATTTTATGAAAAAGTGGACTTTTATGAGGTCACAGAGAAGATGCCCGGGAAAAATGAAATTCACGCAAGGATTCCGGTAGAAAACTTCGGGACGCGTCCTCAGACACCACTCTCGTTGCTGCGTGACTTTTTTTGGCGACGTTATTCACATTTTTCTGCGAATCCGGGTCCCCCGACTAAAACCCGTGCATAAGATTCTCTTAGTCAAAGAACAGACGAACGACGCCACGTACGGCGATTTTCGATGAGACTTCCGGATCGCGTCATTTGGGCGTCCAAAAAATTACGAATTTTTTGCAAAAAAAGTTACTTTTTGGCACTTGCCAAAAAAAAAAAATAAGTAAAAATGTCAAAAAGTGAGGCGACAGTCAGAAGTGACATATACATCCGAGTTGGACCAAACTGTTCGAGTTGTGGGGGGAAATGTAAAAAACTTAATATTTTATAAGCTATAACTCAAAATATAGGCAAAATTTGAAAAAATGTTTCAAATAAATCTTGTAAAACGTTCAATTTTCAATTAGAAACCTTGATTGGTATTTGCTCATCTTTGATATTACCTTGCCAAAATTGAAAAGACACGCACAATAACATGGCTTGAAATAAAATTGTCAGGCAAGAAAATCGTCGATTTTGACAAACTATAACTCAAAATTTAGGCAAAACTTGGAAAAATGTTTCAAATAAATCTTATAAAACGTTCAATTTTCTATGAGAAACCTTGCTTGGTATTTGTTTATTTTTGGTATTACCTTGCCAAAATTAAAAAGGCACGCACAATAACATGGCTTGAAAAAAAAAATAGTCAGGCAAGAAAATCGTTGAATTTGACAAGCTGTAACTCAAAATTTAGGCAAAATTTTGAAAAATGTTTCAAATAAATCTTGTAAAACGTTCAATTTTTTATTAGAAACCTTGATTGGTATTTTTTTATTTTTGGTATTACTTGGCTAAAAATGAAAAGACACGCACAATAACATGGCTTGAAAACAAATTGTCAAGCAAGAAAATCGTCGATTTTGACAAAGCCATAACTCAAAATTTAGGCAAAATTTGGAAAAATGTTTCAAACAAATCTTGTAAAACGTTCAATTTTCTATTAGAAAACTTGATTGGTATTTGTTTATTTTTGGTATTACCTTGCCAAAATTGAAAAGACACGCACAATAACAAGGCATGAAAAAAAAATTGTTAGGCAAGAAAATCGTCGGTTTTGACAAGCTATAACTCATAATTTAGGCAAAATTTGGAAAAATGTTTTAAATGAATGTTGTAAAACGTTCAATTTTCTATTAGAAACCTTGATTGGTATTTGTTTATTTTTGGTGTTACCTTGCCTAAATTGAAAAGACACGCACAATAACATGGCTAGAAATAAAATTGTCAGGCAAGAAAATCGTCGATTTTGACAAGCTATAATTCAAAATTTAGGCAAAATTTTGAAAAATGTTTCAAATAAATCTTGTAAAACGTTCAATTTTCTATTAGAAACCTTGATTGGTATTTTTTTATTTTCGGTATTACCTTGTCAAAATTGGCAAGATATGAACAATAAAGTTGCTTGAAAAAAAATTGACATTCAAGAAAATCGTCGATTTTGACAAGCTATAACTCAAAATTTAGGCAAAATTTGGAAAAATATTTCAAATAAATCTTGTAAAACGTTCAATTTTCTATTAGAAACCTTGATTGGTATTTTTTTATTTTCGGTATTACCTTGTCAAAATTGGCAAGATATGAACAATAACGTTGCTTGAAAAAAAATTGACATTCAAGAAAATCGTCGATTTTGACAAGCTATAACTCAAAATTTAGGCAAAATTTAGAAAAATGTTTCAAATAAATCTTGTAAAACGTTCAATTTTCTGTTAGAAACCTCGATTGGTATTTGTTTATTTTTGGTATTACCTTGCCAAAATTGAAGACACGCACTATAACATGGCTTGAAAAAAAATTGCCGTGCAAGAAAATCGTTGAATTTGACAAGCTATAACTCAAAATTTAGGCAAAATTTGGAAAAATGTTTCAAATAAATCTTGTAAAACGTTCAATTTTCTATTAGAAACCTTGATTGGTAGCTTCTATTGGACACCTTGATGGTTCCGCAGGGCAGTGTACTGACCCCATTACTGTACAGTATCTATACCAACGACCAGCCCACACGGCGGGAGATAAGGCACTTTATATATGCTGACGATACAGCGCTAGCAGCCCAAGGAAATAGTTTCCATGAGGTAGAGAGAAAACTGACAAATGCCCTGAACGACCTTGCCGCCTACTACGAGCACAATCTCCTCCGACCGTATCCAGCAAAAACTCAAGTGTGCGCCTTCCACCTTCGCAACAGGGACGCAAAGAGATGAATATAGTGTGGTGTGGCCAACAGATAGAACACTCCCCAACTCCAAAATACCTCGGGGTAACACTAGATCGAGCTCTCACATATAAGCGCCATTGCCACAACACCAGAAAAAAGGTAGCAATAAGTTACCTTCTCCAGAAACTGACTGGTAGGTCATGTGGAGCACAGCTAGCAACATTGAGAACCTCAGCCCTTGAATTAAGCTTCTCTGCAGCGGAATACGTCGCTCCAGTATGGTGTGCATCCACTAACGCAACACAAATCGACGTCACTTTGAATCAAGCAGTCCCCCTAATAAGAGGTCAGCCCTTGCATGAAGCTTCTCTGCAGCAGAATAAGTCGCTCCAGTATGATGTGCATCCACTCACGCAACGCAAATCGACGTCACTTTGAATCAAGCAGTCCCCCTAATAACAGGTTGCCTGAAGCCTACGCCACTTAGGTATACTCCCTCGCCGGGATAGCACCGCCTCATCAGGAGAGAGGTAGCCGATGAGGCAGAAAGGGGACGACAAAAGACCGACCCAAAGCACCCGCTCTATGGCCACCAACCAGCTAGTCCAGACTCCTATCCCGCCACAGCTTTTCGGCTGAACAGCACCTTTGCAAGTCTCTCAAGAAGCCAGAAGACTCCAGAAATGGCGCGCTAAGGCCCATGGCCCATTCACCCAACAATAAGAGGAGCTGGCACCGGGACATTTCCTCCCATATCCAATCTGGAGAACGCTCAACAGATTTCGCACAGGAGTCTCGAGGTGCAGATAGAACCTGCAAACAATGGGAATGCTACCAGAGGATGAAAACCTTCAGTGTTCCTGCGGAGAAATCCAGAATCCTCCACACCTGCTGACCTGCACCGACTTGTTTGTTTATTTATTAACCGTTTGTTTATTTTTGACACGCACAATAACATGGATTGAAAAAAAAATTGTCAGGAAAGAAAATCGTCGATTTTGACAAGCTATAACTCAAAATTTAGGCAAAATTTGGAATAATGTTTCAAATGAATCTTGTAAAACGTTCAATTTTCTATTAGAAACCTTGGTTAGTATTTGTTTATTTTTGGTATTACGTTGCCAAAATTGAAAAGAAACGCACAATAACATGGCTTGAAATACAAATGTCAGGCAAAAAAATCGTCAATTTTGACAAGCTATAACTTAAAATTTAGGCAAAATTTTGAAAAATGTTTCAAATGAATCTTGTAAAACGTTCAATTTTCTATTAAAAACCTTGATTGGTATTTGTTTGTTTTTGGTATTACCTTGCCAAAATTGAAAAGACACGCACAATAACATGGATTGAAAAAAAATTGGCAGGCAAGAAAATCGTCGATTTTGACATGCTATAACTCAAAATTTAGGCAAAATTTGGAAAAATGTTTCAAATAAATCTTGTAAAACGTTCAATTTTCTAATAGAAACCTTGATTGGTATTTGTTTATTTTTGGTATTACCTTGCCAAAATTAAAAAGACACGCACAATAACATGAAAAGATTGTCAAAATTACCTTGTCAAAATTGGAAAGACATGCACAATAACGTTGCTTGAAAAAAAATTGTCAGGCAAGAAAAATGTTGAATTTCACAAGCGATAACTCAAAATTTAGGCAAAATTTGGAAAAATGTTTCAAATAAATCTTGTAAAAAAATTGTTTTGGCACCAACCAACTTGTTTTGGCACCAGCCGCCCCCGGAAACGGTAGATGATTGAAATTATTTTTATTTAACACGCGAAATATTTTTAATTTTTTTTCTTAAAAAATCATCTTTTTTTGCCCCCATTTTAGTTCAGCGACGACTCGTTACTCTTTTAGTATACTTTAGTATAGTTCGAGTGTAATGGTTAGACATCGGATTATATGCACTATCATCGTGACAAAATATGCATGCAAATATGCACTAAAAATGGGCGAAATATGCACAAAAAATGGGTGAAATATGCATAAAATATGCACAATCAAAATACTATTTATTATTGGAATTTACTTATTTTTTACAATATACAGTTGTAGTTCTTGTGACAATATACAATTCAATATTTTTTTTCTATTTTGCGTCTGTAATGGACTCATAACAGCACTCATATGCGTGCGGTTATGGTTCACCGAGTGCTGTTATGAGTTAAGTTTTTCAAGGTTGGAACTGAAATTTAGAAATGTCAGTGTCAAATTTTCGGCGAGATAGTTTTAAGGTTATGTGATGTGTGAAAATCGCGAATACACAAATTCAATTAATTAATGGTAATAACAGCAGTCGGCGAGCCATAACCGCACGCATTTGAGTGCTTTACAGACGCAAAATAGAAAAAGTGTATTAAAGGTCGAGTTCAGTAAGCGCGAGGAGTTTTCTAAACTTGGATGCATGCTGAAAAATCGCGCTTACTGAACTCGTCCTTTAATATACTATTCTAGATTTTCTAGAGCAAACTTGTGACGTTTGTCACTTAATATTCATTTGCAGGCTGAAAATGACCACTTTACGCGAACTGACGTCACTGGACAGAACTTGAAATTTGGCGTAACTTCTGCAAAAAAAACCTCTTCAGGCAGAGTTTGACTGGTGCCTTTTATAAATGCATTTATGTTCTTTATTCCTTCAAGACCCAGGTTTTTATAGAGAACAGCATTGACGTGTCCATATACATGTGATCTTATCACATATACATGACGTCTTAGAGACGTCATTGTATGTCTAAGGGGTTAAAGGAGCCTGAAATGCCAGTTAGCTTGAATTAATAGACCTTTTCATAGTTGAAATTTTCTTGTGCGCATGTGTCAATTTCAGCCATGTTATACGTCAAAAAGTGTCCGAACTTTTTGACGTATAACTAAATATGTGCCCGAAACTTTCATATTCCCACCTCTCAAACTTGGCGGATTTTGATTGTGATTGAACGAAAACTATTACTAGACATCGAATTATATGCATTTGCATGTTTGCATATGCAAATGCATAAAACGCTATTTTTATAGCAATATTGTATATTTTAGTACTTTTTCGTAATAATATTTGGATGCTTCTACTTCTTTTATGGCCTCGAAATATTAAGCATAAAACAATACAGCTTTCAACCATGTTTCTCACCGCGTTAATATTGGTTCTGGAGGTAGTGCTAGGTTTGGTGGTCGCTCTTTATATTTTTGTACGCGCGATGGTGCTTTTAAAAACACTTTCTTTGTAGACGAAATCAATTTAGTGACTAGTGCAAGCCAGTAGTGAGATTGCCGCGTGTGAGGTGCCCTCATGGCACGTCACTAGCTGCGACCTGCCATCTTTCCCGCCTAATACAAAATACATTAAACTACTGAAATAAGCACTATAAACGAAAAAGTACTAAAATATACGATAATGCTATAAAAATAGCGTTTTATGCATTTGCATATGCAAACATGTAAATGCATATAATTCGATGTCTAGTAATAGTTTTCGTTAGATTTAAACGTTACAAAACGAAATGAATGACAGCTTCTATGTGAATAATGTGACGTTTAATGATTGTTTGGAAATCACGGAGTATCAACGTGGAGCTCTCAACCAATCAACGAATCGTAAACCAAACAAGCAAGGGTGGTTTTGAATTATTACATAACATTAATCGCGGATTGTTACATATGTGTGTGGAATGATGTATTTACATAGTCCTCGAACTGTACAATAATGGGCATTTACAATATTAGTCGTCCATAAAATAATTTGTACAGTACATTTAAAATAAGAAATGCAGATGTTTCCTAAAAAGTGGGACATTTTTAAAAATCGGCGGGACGCGGGACTGTCCCGCCAAAATCGGGACGTGTAGTCACTTATATTAGAATTAAATTAATTTTTCTTTAATTCATTCTAAATCTGGATTTAATTAAACTTAATCTAGATTAAATGTACTTATTGCTATTAAACCAAAAACTCATCGAAACTCATGCACAAAAGCCCTTCTTCACATACTTGTATCATCAACTACTATTATTGTATACATTCATGTATTTGTCATACACACGCGGTTAAAATATCCAAGATCTAAAATCGGGACATCAAAAGACATCATATATCTGCTACATCAAAAACGGGACGTGTAGTCACTTTAGGCTAGGTAGACGTCGAAATTTAGAAAATGTATTAGTAACTTTCAAACCAACCACTTAATTTCAATCAAAATGTATCAATATTTTTAACTTGATACATAGGTGTAATAAGTGTACCAAGTTTGAAAATATTTGCGAAAATAAGTTATGGAAATTTTTGGTGAAGAATTTTTCTCATTAAATATGAACATTTTAATCGCTCTCCGCATTTCCTCCTCTCTCACAATTTCTCAGCATGTGCATGCCATTACGTGGTGACCCCCCAGTTTCAGGGAACTTCCTCCGCTGCGTGACTCATGTTCTCCGTCCTTTTCATTCAAAGCAACGTTTCTCTTTTCCTCCAGTTTTTTGCCGTCTTTGCATCGCAATTCCCCATTTAACGATTTACGCTGGGCTTTGGCTCGTTTGCGAATTAAACGTTGAAGGATTTTCACGAAGGGGGAAGATTCCCGGTTGCGTCTTTAGGAGCTGTAACGGATACGTTGACGAGTGTATTGTATTCGGCAATTCTTTTTTTTTTGTTTTGCCTAAAAGGTTCGTATGATTCTGTAATATTTTTTTTGAGGGTTGTATCGATTTAATTTTCGAGGGAAGAATTTTTTTCGAGCGAGGGGTGACATTTTAGCACGAGGAAACTCAATGTAACTATATTTTCAGTCATTATAGGGGAATAAAAGATGTGTTTTGGCATTCAGAAATATCAAAGCGCGCGTTCGAGTACCCCGCTTTTATAAACTCAATATAATAATTTTTTTATTACACATGCGTTAAAAGTATTATCTGGCGCACGTTTTTTAGTACGAGAAATGCCACTTCTATTGTATTTCCATGTAACTTGGGTAATGCCTGCAAATATTCAATTTCGCTAGGTTACATTAAAAAAAAAAAACAAAAAAATAAATAAAATAAACACAATCAAGACGTATATATTAAAAAAGTTTCACGTCACTTTTTTAATATATACGTCTTGGTTGTGTTTATTTTATTTATATTTTTGTTTTTTTTTTAATGTAACCTAGCGATATTGAATAATAGAATATATAGAATAATAAATTGAATACTAGTGATAAGTTTTTCATAACAAAATGAAAATTAAAGAAAACGTTTTAAAATGATAATTTTGACACATTGAAAATTGGCAAATAATGCAGCTCTGAAATCACCTTACTGCAGCCGGTCCCAAGCCCGGATAAAAGAGGAGGGTTGAGCGGAGGGTTAACTACCCACCCTCGGAAAAAAGAAACTAGTTATGAAAACTGCAACTTTGCCTCGGAACCGGACAGACAAACACAAAAAACGACAAATGCAATGTAAAAGGACCATGAATATTGGAACTTGGAATGTCCAGAGTTGGTACAGACTTGGAGCTGCTATAAATGCTGTGGAACAACTGGAAAACATAGGAATGGATATAACAGCCGTCCAAGAAATAAGATGGCCAGACGATGGAAATATAAAAATAAGTAAATCCACCATCTTCTTCAGCGGTAACAAAAACGGAAGACATGAATTTGGAACGGGCTTTGTGATTAGAGACAACCTAGTACAGAATATACTAAATTTTAAACCTATAAATGAAAGGATATGCTACATACGAATGAAGGGAGAGCGATACAACATTTCGATTATCTCAGCGCATGCACCAACGGAAGAGAAGGATGAAGATATCAAGGATGACTTCTACGATGTCCTAGAAAGAGAGATAGATACGATGCCCAAACAGGATATGCGCATACTCTGCGGGGACTTTAATGCTAAAATAGGCAAAGAGCCCAGCCTATACCCCACAATAGGTAAACACAGCCTACACAATATATCCAACGACAATGGCTTAAGACTCACAGAAACTGCAGCAGCTAATAATATGCTAATAAAGTCAACCATGTTTCCGCATAAAGACATCCATAAGCAAACCTGGGTCTCAAACGACCACGAAATTGACCACATCATTGTAGATGCCCGTCATGGCAACAATATTATAGACGTAAGAAGCCTGAGAGGAATAGACGGAGACACAGATCATTACTTAGTCAGAGCAAAAGTCAAGTCCAGAATATCTAGCCACAAATACAATAAAACAACAATAAACCCACAATGGAACATGGACGAAATACACAATGCAGAGAAACAACAAAACTATAGAGAACAACTTGAACAAACCTTGAACTCCGAAAGAGAAGACAATGATATAGAACAGCTATGGGAAGCGACTGCCGAAATAATAACCAAGACAGCTGACAAGATGTTTGGAAGGAGTAAGCAGAAGAGGGCAAAAACATGGTATGACGAGGAATGTCGGAAACAACTGGAAAAAAGACAAACAGTAAGAAAGACTTGGATACAACTGCAAACAGACCAAAGTAAAAAGGAATATGCCGACTGTCGAAAAGAAACAAGAAAAATAATACGCACAAAGAAAAGAAACTACGAACAACAAAAATATGAAACTAGGGAGAGAGACCGGCCCAAACCAGGCTCCAGAGAATTCTACAAAGCAATTTCCTCTGAGAAAAGAGGGCATAGAGCCAATTCCATCCACACACTGAGAGACAACCAAGGCCGTATGATAATCGACGGTAAAGAAATAACTGAAGAATGGAAAAAGTATTTTAGAGACCTTCTAAACATCATACAGGAAGAACAGCACAAAAAAGAGATCTATATCACAGCGGACATGCCCGTCAAAAATCCTTCCTTTGAAGAAACCCAAAAGGCCTTAAATAAGCTGAAAAATCACAAAGCGCCGGGTACGGACGAGATACCAGCAGAACTTCTGAAATATGGGGGAGACGCACTACATCGCCAAATCCACCAGCTAATAACGCACATATGGTTAGAAGAAAGGATACCAGCACGATGGAAGGAAAACATAATAGTGCCCATCCACAAAAAAGGGGACAAAACAAAATGCGCGAATTATAGAGGAATCTCACTCCTAAACACGGCATATAAAACCCTCTCAAACATCATTCTTAGTAGACTAATCCCTTACGCTGAAAATGTCCTAGGCGAATATCAAGCCGGGTTTAGGGCAAACAGATCAACAATAGATCAACTATTCACGCTGAGACAACTTCTAGAAAAGGGATGGGAGTATAACAAACCCATACACAATCTTTTCATAGACTTTCGACAGGCATATGATAGCGTAGAAAGAAGCCAAGTATGGAATGCCATGGCGGAGTTCTCAATACCAAAGAAACTCATTCGGATGACCAAAGTCTGTATGGAGGGTGGAATATCTAAAGTAAGTGTAGATAATAAACTGTCTGGCAGCTTTGAAATCAACAGTGGACTTAAACAGGGTGATGCGTTATCTCCACTACTATTCAACCTTGTATTAGAGAAAGCCCTGAGGTCGGCCGAAATAAAAACAGAATTGCTATCGGGTCAAGGTCCCAAAGTGTTACTCGCATATGCAGATGACAGAGATCTCGTTGGAGACTCCATTCTATCCACGAAAGACATTTTCAACAAGGTGGAAGGAGCAACAAGTGAAGTAGGGCTGAAGATTAATGAAGAGAAAACGAAATATATGTGTATAAATAGAACGACACGAAGAGACAGAATAGGACAAAATATGACGATCAACACCTTTAATTTCGAAAGAGTACAACCGTAATCACAGCGGACAACGATGTTACCGAAGAAATAAAAGACAGAATCCAATCTGCAAACCGCTGTTTATTTGTACTGAATAAGCTCATAAAATCAAAAAATCTCACAAGAAGTTCAAAGATCAACATCTATAAATCCATCGTCAGACCTGTAATAACATACGGATGCGAAACGTGGACCATGACCAAAGCAAACGAAGAAAAGCTCAGACGCTTTGAACGAAAAATACTTCACCATGACATCACCACAGCCCAGTATAAGATCAGAACCAATATCGAATTAAAAGCACTCTACACCGACACCGATATTGTCCAAGAAATTAAATCACAGCGACTAAGATGGGCAGGCCACGTGCACAGACTGCATAACGAAAGACTTGTAAAACTGGTATGGGAGGAGATTCCCACAGGCAAGAGACCGCTCGGACGTCCCAGAATGCGATGGAGAGATAACATCCAAGCAGATCTCCGGAAAATGAACATTCCATTTGACCCTAGGTTGATGGAAGACCGAACAAATTGGAAAAAAGTTGTACAGTCAGTCAAGACCCACCCAGGGTTGTAGCGCTACGTGATGATGATGATGTTTTAAAATGAGTGTAAATCTATTATATGATATTTAAGTGTAAATCTATTATATAATCTAATTCTATGGTGATAGCGGAGACTGAGAAGAGTTCTTGTGACGAATCCACACCACCGGAGACAATAGGGAATATGCATCAAATTTTTGTAATTGCTTAATTCACTTTTTACTTCGTTTTAACAGAATAAAAAATATAAATACTGTTGAAAGTATTTCAATTAATTTAAAAAAATATATAAAATACGATTAAATTTGACCTGATCGAAACGCATCACCATTGGTCATAGTGATGTGACGTGCAAGTTGACATTTATCGGCCTCCATATTCACAGATGTATGTAGGGTGGAGTATACACCTGGATAAGGACTTTATCAAACACTTTATCTGATGTACTTATAATAGTGTTTTTGCATTTCGGTACTATACAATATCTATAAAATGGTTTTTTAGCTTTTTCCATTATCGAAATAGCAAATTAAAACAGAAAATCCTTAACTGTCTATGCAAATATGCTAGGCAACACTGAATGCGAGAAATGGGACCGTTCATCCCATTTATCGCACGTTTTGGATGACGTCGCATAACACATGACATCCAGTGTTGCATAGCATATTTGCAGAGACAGTTAAGGATTTTCAGTTTGAATTTCCTATTTCGATAAAGCAAAAAGCTAAAAAACCATTTTATAGATATTGTATAGTAACGGAATGCAAAAACACAATTATAAGTCCACCAGATAAAGTGTTTGATAAAGTCCCTATCGAGGTGTATAGTCCACCCTACCTACATCTGTGAATATGGAGGCCGATAAATGTCAACCTGCACGTCACATCACTATGACCAATGGTGATCCGTTTCGCATAAATGACTTTCGCTCGCATATTTTGGACTTTTTGATTTAAATTTTTGAAATTAAATACAAACTAAATGAGAAAATAATGGTATAGGTGTAATGTTCATAAAGTATCGGGGATAGAAAAATAAAGTAAATTTAAATTTATTGCATATTCCCTATTGAAAAACAAAATTCTTCTTTTTTTATGACCCCTGGATCCCAAACTTGTAAGATACATTCCCTCGCATGAGTAATAAATATATGCGCAAATATACGCATGAGTAATAATAATATTGTTTGTAACACGTGCGGTATTGTCAATTGTCCTCTCGAGCGAATGTGCGCACTCACATGTGCCCAATTTCGCTCTCGCGTCAAATTCACAACCTACCGCTCTAATTACAAAATATACAATTTAATAATAATATTAATTGAAGATAAAATAGATAGAGATAAAATAAAGTATTGTGTGACAATGAGCTAAAATCGGCAAAGCCTTAGGTTTAATCACGATCAATGTTAGATGTTTGATCTTCGGGAGGTGGTAAGGAAACGGTGGCGATAATCCGATAGTTTTGGAATTGTTGGCAGTGCGGACAATCCACCTCGGATGGAGCACAATGCCGGTCGTAAAAGACGGGACGCTTTTAAGGCCGCCACGAGTTATGAAAAGTGTTCCCTTGATAGGAAAGGTGATGAATGAGAAGGATCGGGTTGAACGAACTTTTTGTAAACTAATTGTCACCTGACGTGAACGCTAATGGAAAAACCTTTCAAATAAGAAAAAAGAATCGAGTAAGAAAGTGAAATTTCGCGTAGTCTTAAGCGTAGAAGCGTAGATCAGATGATAAGCGTAGATCAGATGATTCGCGTAGATCAGATTTTCTTTTTATTGTATAAATCGTTAGCCTAACTATTCAAGAATACGCTGTCAAAGTTTCAAATCGAAATTCGCATTCGTTTAGATTTTATGTGCATAGAACCTAGTGCACATAGGGTACTGGCTACAGGCTCGAGCGGAGCATTACCTCGTTTATCTCGAAATGACATTTTTTTACATTTGCGTGCAATCCAACACAAAAAGTGTAGAACCGATCATTAAGAAAATTGATAGGATGATTCTTTAGAAAATTTCGAATTATATGAAGTAACTTGTGAGATAATATAATGATTTTCAGGGTATTTTTCCTTGCATAAATAAAGAAAAAAATCGTGAAAATCGTAGAAAAATTAACAGCTGCAAAGTTTTTAATTTTCAATTTTTTTCCCAGAATTGAGGTTCATATTCTTAGAAAATAAGTTAATAAAGTAAAATCAAAACCTTTTTGATTTCACATGAAAATCGGAATGGCTACACTGCACGCAATTGGAAAACTATACTTACAACCTTCGGCGGGCATCACACCGTAACTTTTTTATTTTTGTCTGAAATTATTCAAAAAAAAATCACAAAAATTGTTCGAAATATGAATTAAATGATGTCAAAATTTGATTAAATTCTAGTTTATATCTCCCACCCAAAATAAAATCTTAAAAAATCAGTATCAAACAGCCCACAAATGTGGTTTCCCTCCTTAATTTAATTTATTATTGTAATAATAAATTTCAGATTTAGCCCTCATGCAATTTTGTAATTGATATGTTAGGAAGGTTCAAATGGTTGCGTCTTTTTTTCGATTTGCTTCGAATCAAAAAAAAAATTTTAAATCAAAATTTTCAAAATTATTTTATGGCGAAGTTCCACGAAGTCAGTTCAATGTGCATGTTTAGCGGAGAAACAGTATGTAAACTCTAATTTTATGGCATCCTGCTTACAAATTACGCTCCCCAATTAAAACACGATTAATGCGAATACAAGAAAATCCACAAAGGAATTTCCAGAGACTAAATCTTCGAAGAATTAAAAAAAAACAAAGCGACTTGAAAGATTACTGGTATTTAATTAGTCGGTTAATAAAATAACACAACAGTTTAATTTTAAAACTCTGATAATTAAATTATAAATTGAAATTGCTTAAATTTTATTTTATCTACTCACACATCAAAATCAAAACATTATTAACACATTATTGTATGTGAAGGCTGCCATTATTATAATCGTGTGTAAAAGTATCCGAATGGAGTTTATCAATGGATCAATATTAAACGATTTATTTGTTGTTACTATGGCAACAATTTACGTCACTAAACAAAAAACATAGACGTAGTGAAATAGTTATTTACATTAGGGTGTGGAAAGTTTGGTTTTACAAAGCGACAGCTCGTTTGGGGAACGAGCCCGAAGGGCAAGTTCTCCATAGCTGGAGCGCTTTAAAATCATTTCCGCACGAAATTTGTATTTAAGTTTTATTTGTATTTAAGAATATTGTATTTTAAGTTTTTTTGGCCGACAATTATTATTTAAGAAACAAATAGACCCTCCGTCTCCACTTCCAGTCCCCCACTCCTACTTCCAGTTCTCATCCCACTTCCGGTACCTACCCCAACTTCCGGTTCCCACTCCACTTCCTGTTCCCAGCGCACTTCCGGTAACCTAATATAGATTACATCTAGGTTAACCTAGATTACACCGACAAGGACAAAATAGTGTTCCCGTCACTGTGTGTTTTTACTAGTTAGCAATTTTTGCCACGGAGTCGCTGAACGTTCTAACCTTATTGTGTTAGTGATTTGAAGTATGGTGTTTGTCAACGGCGTTGAAAAAACTTGGATTTTGTTGTAGTCTCCATTATAGGTACCCTTATCTTATTATCTAAGGTACCTTCTTACTATCTATTACTTCTTACTTATTACTATCTATTACATCTTACTATCTTAGGTATTATCTAAGATATATTCTTATCTTAGGTACCCTAATCTTATCTGTCTTTGCCTCTCTTGCAGCTCTATCTCCAGTAGTCTATTTGGCAGAATCCTTTCCACTAACATTCCCTCATTCACCATTCTCTCGATCTCTTCTTGGTTCCATCCCCCTCTTTCATACATACGCTTGCGCATGCATCCCTATTTTGTTTCCTTATTACTCCCTTTACCCTCCTTCCTTACCATTTTCAGAACTTCTTTCACTATTCTTTCATCTCCCGCACTATTTCACAGTCCTTTCAAATTTAGCCACTCTCATAACCGCCTTGTTTGCCACCTTGTTAGAATTTCTTTCTTGTTGGACAATGTACCCAGGGGTGGACTTTTCTAGCTGCAGAGCCCTCTTTATGAACTGTCCCTTGAACTGACACCCTCTCTATGTCGGTTTCCTCTTTGCCACCCCAGATTTCGGTTAATCTGTGCTAAGAGACATTACATGTATAGGCAACCCACCGTACGCATTATGCGCATACGCATTGGGGGGCATAACACAAAGGGGCATAACATAAATAAATTTGAAGGGGGTATATAAAAATTGTTTAAAATGATAATAAACCCCAACAACTCTAACCTAACAGGAGTTAAAGCAATGGTCCTTGCCGCTTTGTCCTATATTGAATCGAGAGTTCGCGCTGCCGCGCGTATGTTGTCTTGATTTATCTTCCCGCTTCGCGGTAAGCAACCTACTCTAATCAAGGTAAAACCAACGGTCCTTGTCACTTTGTCCTATATTGGATGGAGAGCTCGCGCTGCGGCGCGTATGTTGTCTTGATTTATCATCCCGCTTCGCGGCGGGCAACCTAATCTAACCAGGGTTAAACCAACGGTCCTTGCCACTGTGTCCTATATTTAATCGAGAGTTCGCGCTGACGTGCTTATATTGTCTTAATTTATCTGCCCGCTTCGCGGCGGGCAACCTAATCTAACCGGGATTAAACCAACAGTCTAATCATTTTCAACTTGTCAAATTAATTTTTCGTACTAACCTTAAGTAATGCGTTGTGTTTCGATTTGTAAAATAATAAAGTAAACTAAATTTGTAATACGAATTCGTAACCTTAAATAAAAATGCGTATCCAACGGTTTACGCACCACTGGAGGTTTTCTGTCAATTTCCGTTAGAAAAACCCACCAATGCGCATGCGCATAATGCGTACGGTGGGTTGCCTATACATTTAATGTCTCTTAGCACAGATTAACCGAAATCTGGGGTGTCAAAGAAAAAACCGACATAGAGAAAAAACTTATCGTGAAATTAGCGGCAAAAATTCTGCACACCAAAACACTAACACAAACGGCATACGTCTGATTGACATATGCTAACAATTCAATCTCAAAGTTATGTCTACCCACTTCAGAAAACCCACAGAAAAAATGGCGATCCCCAAACCAACATCTTGGTAAATACCAGATCGATCACGTTGCCATCTCCTACGCCCACTACAGAATCATTCACGACATTCAAGTCCGAAAAGGTGCGAATATTTAACCCAGATTTCTGCACTATACATCATAATACTACGTACGCACGCCTTCCATACAATCATTTTCGCCCTAAAGTTATCCCTCAGGTATACTCTACATGTATCCCAGAGCCTGTTAGCAGCCATCCACGCTTTTTAAATATATACTTGATATGTTTACTATTACTATTTTTAATATATTACTATTTTTATATATACGCCATAAGACGCAACAAGATGTTTCGATGTTTTCAAAATAGGAGAAAGGCAGGAATCGGACCATCTAGCACTAGAAATTACCCTGTATGGTGAGACAGACAGCTGGGAGGAAAGCAAGGGTGTGGTTAAACAAACTGTGATGTGGAATGAGTCGGCTATTTCGCGATACCAGGAAAACTTAGACAGGATGGAAGGAGTGAAAGATGTGGAACTATCGAAACTAACTGCTATGATCAAGAAAGCACTAATTGTTAAAATATCACACCCAATGAAAAATGGCGGAAATGGTTGGATAGACGAGGAGCTAATAGATATCTAGAAATGAACTAGAGCCGAATTTGGAGAGAAGGAAGAACACTCGAAAAGCTCAAAAGGCAGAATAGAGAAATGAAAGAAGCAGAGACGAGAAAGAAATGAGAGTGGGATGAATGCCAAATAAAGAAAATCAGCCAGCTGAGCAGAGAGTCGGACATTGTGCCGCAAGGAAACCAAAACGAGAGATCAGAAAAGATAGCACAGAAAAGTGGGAAAATCACTTTTTCAAGTTGCTGGCCGGTGAGACGGAAATTAGGGAGCAAAGATTTTGGACCAGTGGGTCCCGTGAGATGACAAAGATATCGTTAGCGAAACGAAGATGACTAGGGTATGTCTCATCGATCTTTATACCTTTCTCTTCGCATCTCAATTGTTTGAAAGCGTCTCTTAGGCATAGGGCGAACAGCTTGGGTGATATTGTATCCCCTTGACGTACTCCTCTCTTCATATTTTTTTTTTTTTGGTAGAGAGACCTTCCTCGATCTTGACATGTAGTGTAGCTCTCTTATAAATATTTACAATTATGGCGGTGTATCTTGAATCCACTCTTGTATTTCCCATAACTTTTAGGATTGACCAAGTCTCAACTGAATCGAATGCTTTATGGTAATCGACGAAAGCTAAGTGGATAGGGGCAGTATATCGGTGGCTTTACTGATTAGATTCCTTAGTGTTTGTAGGTGATCGGTAGTGCCGAACCCTCTGCGGAATCCTGCTTGTTCCACTGGCCGATAGAAATCCATTTTCTCTGTAGCTCGGCAGATGATTTTAGTGAACAGCTTGTGGAGGTGTGGTAGCAGGCTAATCGCACGATAGTTTACTCTATCAATTAGAATCTAGAATTATCACTTCTGTGTTACACCATTCAATACCCTTCTCCAATAACCTTGCCAAAATATGCGATAAATCTATGCTAAAGCGCAGAACCAAAAGAGCACCGGTATATTGGTGGACACGGGATATATATCTGAACTCCGCAAGGAATGTGTTCGAAGAAAAAGAACCTACATCAGAAACGTGGCGAGAAATTTACCCGAAGTTAACCGGCTCCTATGGGACGCATGTACAAAGAGCAAGAAAATATTGAGAAACGCTATAAAAGCATGGATAATAAATCATTGTAAAATTCTCTGTAAGAATATAAATTATGACGTCTGTGGGGGATGGCTACAAAATAATCAAGAAAATACTGGCCATCCACCGTCGATAATATTGACTATGGAAACAGTAGAAAAAGTTGATCACGTTTCCCAGAACTGCAGATAGCTTGCTAGAATATGAAAAACAATAAAGCACCAGGGTCAGGATATATTCTAGTAGGACTACCCAGCTACCAACTACCCGGCGAAGTTCCCAGCAGAGTGGAAGCAAGCAAAACTTGTTTTGCTAAGGCAGTGGATAAAGCCTTTAGAAAATGCTTCATCTTTTAGACCAATCTGAACCTTGCAATTACAAGAGATAACAGAGGAAGAGAGAATACTCGATGCCAAGTGAGGCGTGGTGTCTAGCCACACCAATTGTGAAGGAGGCGAACTTAACAGCTTTTTCAACAAATTACGGACAGTTGGAGGGAAGGAATTATTGTACCAGTTTTAAACGAGGTAACAAGGAGGAACTGGGAAGCTACAGGGGAGTAAGTAACTCTAATGGACACGTCATACAAGATCTATGCAAAAGTACTGGAAAAAAAGTTACAGGAATAACCAGAGGAGAGGAATCTATTCCCAGAGGTACAAGCTGGCTTCAGAAAACGACGCGGAATATACATATTGAATTATATCATACAAACAGTAATAGCTAAACCAAAGGGTACGCGGTATTTGTTAAATTTGTACGCTAAATTGTACGCGGTATTTGTTGACCTTAAAGCTGCATATGACTCAGTAGTGAGAGAAAAAACGTATGCGGTTTTGCAGGGGATCCCCGACAGGAACGAAATTCCTCGCGCATTTAAGAATCGAACAACTTCTCTTTTTGAATTATTATTACAAATTTTAAAATGAGATGTCATGATTTGAACCAAATTAATAATAGAATTGAAAGTAGGAGATTACCACTACGATATCTTCAAATCTGTCAGTAGCTACAATTACACGGAAATCTTCTGTTACTCTTTGGCACACCCCGCTGAAGAAGCGTGGTGTGAGCCGTTCGCTGCGTCAAATTCAATTCTATTATTAATTTGGTTCAAACCATGACATCTCATTTTAAACTTTGTTATTTCTTCTGTAAATTAATTTGCTAACCACAATCCATGGTGGCCTTGCGATACGAATTCCAAACCGGAATCTATTGTTTGTTTATTGATTTACGTTATCTGTCAGTTTGCCATTAGATAAGAGTTACCGTTGGATGAGATCTTCTTATCTTGGACTCTAAGGTAGTAATTACACAAATCTAACTTTATTTTCTTTACTCTTTCATAACATCTGTTGGCCTTCAGCCCCTGACACAAATCGGTCTTGACCGTTCCCGTTACTTGCTTTGACGCAGCGAACGGCTCACACCACGCTTCTTCAGCGGGGTGTGCCAAAAAGTAACAGAAGATTTCCGTGTAATTGTAGCTACTGAAAGATTTGAAGATATCGTAGTGGTAATCTCCTACTTTCAATTCTATTATTACAAATATTGAAAGTACACGAAAATGCGTTGATTGAATGTTCTGCAAAATTTGAACAAACTGCGGCTAAGTTGAAATGCGGCCCGCAACAAAAGCGTCAATATGATAAATGAATGAAAAAAATTGTCGGTTTTGTTTTGGGCCGCATTGGAACTTGTCTTGCGGCCCGCCGGGCCGCAAGACAAGTTCCAATGCGGCCCAAAACAAAACCGACATTTTTTTTCATTCATTTATTTCATACACCAAATTGTGTGTAAAGTTTACAAATTTCGCAACGCAAGCAGTTAGTCTGTAGATATAGACTAAAATCAACCCTAAAACCGGGGTTAAAAAATAAAGTATTTTGAGTTTTAAAAATGTTTTTAATTTTTAATAAACGGATTTATTTTATGATTTATTAGATTGGCGAAATTTAAAAATGAAGCGGTGGTGACGTTAATACGTAAGTACCTTATATTTTAGTAAACATCTCATAAAATTTAATGAAAACACATAATTTTGAATATAAGAATTTTAAACGTAATACAAGTTGAAATTGACTTTGCGAACATTAATTTGATACACACTTTTCCCGACTCTGTTTGCTCTTTCCGTTTCCCGCGCCTCCGATTTCCATTTAATTAAACCCAACTAAAATCACCGCAACAGGAAAACGCGCAACCGGAAAATTATTTTCACTCACTCTATAAATAAAGCGACCTTTTTCTTATCTCTCTCTATCCCACCATTTTTCCGTCCGCTCCGCTCCGACCGCGATAATTGCACGTTTTCTATTTCCTCCGTTTCGCCTTCTTGCACGGCAATTGCGACGCGATGTGATGCAAAATCGTGCGCACGTGGCTCGCCGATTATGCAAAATATGTCGGATGAGATAAGAGCGGGTGCGGAAGAACAGTTGGGTTATTGTTTTGATACATTATTACGATTAAATGCGCATAATTAATTGTATTTCAGTGGAACGGGGTGATTAGGATCTGATTGGGGTAACAATGCCATGACAAGGTTGCGTTAAGGTTTTGGGGTGAAAATTTTTGGGATAGTTTTGGCCAGTAGTTATCGAAAAAAATCTACATAATACATGGAAGTGTATACGGGTATCTTTTGATTAAGGTTTTTAGAGGGTAACGAACTTTTATAAAAACTTTTCTTTATTTTTGTTTTCACTAATAAAATCAACTTGAAAAAAACTTAAAGTAGTATATTTCGTCACTAGGGCGAAAGGTTGTCAATATCACTCGAAATCGAAAATGTGCGCACGAACGAAGTGAGGGCGGGCGCGCATTCGTTTGAGAGTGTAATTGAGAACCTTTCGCCCGTGCTACAAACAATACTTTTTATTACTCGATGAAAATGACCCAATAAAAACAGATAAAAATGCGAATATGATAAAAATGCGAGGGGATGTATCTTCTACAAGTTTGGGAACCAGGTGCCATCCATAAAAAAAACCGACCAAGTGCGAGTTGTGACTCGCGCACCGAAGGTTCCGTACAAACTTGTAAGTAAGGTATCTTTAGGAGGACCTAAGTGTATGCAACCCATATGCTTCTGGTGCCTGACAATACCACGCAACACATTAGTGTATTTTCATAAGTTTCTAATAGTAAATTCAAAAAACCTAACCTAACTGTATGCAACCCATATGTTTCTGGTGCCTGACAATACCACGCAACACATTAGTGTATTTTCATAAGTTTATAATAGTAAATTCAGATTTTTCCCTTTACATGTGCTGTAAGACACAGCTTCTTGCCAAATTTCATGATTCTAGGTCAACGGGAAGTACCCTATAGGTTTTGATTCCCTTGTGAAATTGCAAAATATGCGACATAAACGGTCATATCTTTTGATCGCGTTGACTTACAAGTTTGATTTTTTCACAGCTGAAAGAGACCGCAGACCCGAGTATTTGATACAAATTTCAACTTGTTACTTCTACGCGTTCCTGAGAAAAATGGTCTTGACAGACAGACAGACAGACGGACGGATAGACGGACAGACGGACAACAAAGTGATCCTATAAGGGTTCCGTTTTCGGTACGGAACCATAAAAATGGAATAAAAAATGAAAAAATTCTGACACTTCACGTCACTTTTTTAATACCGAGGTCTTGATTGTATTTATTTTATTTTTATCTATTTGTTTACTTTAATGTAACCTAGCGATATTGAATATTTGCGTGCGTTACCCAAGTTACGTGTATTAGACTAATAGTGATATTTTATCGCATTAAAAAACATGCACCAAGATATTAATATTATGCATGTGTTATAAATTTTTTTTTATTGATATTTAAGTTTTTTTAATATATTCATCAATTCTAATTAATCATTTCGGATTCAAGTACAAAGTCCCGAGATGCAAGGCTTGACAATTTACGTACAAGATGTGTCAAATTAGATTATACCGACAAGACTGACTAGACTAGTTTAACAAGTCTAAACAGACAAGACTAAACAGGCATGTCTGGGTAGACTAGACAGACAAGACTAGATTAGATATATTAGACAGTCTAAACTAGAATAAAGAGATTAGATTAGATTAGATCTAGACAGACTAGACTAGAAAATTGTTATTTATTTATCTATATCATCTGTCTGTAACGCTTCATAAAGCACATACCAGTTTATCAGTGAATCATACATTGTGGAATCGATGCGGAGAGTGGGGTGGTGTATCTGTATAACAATTCGCTTCCATTTACAAAGTCTGTTGTGCGTTTTAACGTAGCCTTTGATCTTTCCATCGATTGCTAGTAATTAATGCAAACATATTTTTCCTCGTAAATCTGCGCATTAATTCATCCGGCGAAGGAATTTTCATTTGAACGATGAGTGGTGCCGATTATCTATGCAAGTGGTAATGCAGAGTTAACTGATGGAGATAATGTTTTAACGTTAACGCCTCGCCGTCGAATGCATTGTGCAGTCTTGTAGTTCGATTCAGTTAGTGATTTTGATTTACGGCGTGTGGTTGTTGCAGAGCGCATTTCAAGCCTCTCTGTGGGTTTTATTGATACGTATGAAGTTGTATAAAGAGATTTATCTGCCATTAACTGTGCCAATGTTTACGATGTCTGTCTAAATTTATATGGGGAAGAGTTTGTTGTATAGCTTGAATCATTTTCTTTGAATTCACTTTCTCAGTTATATTCAAATCATCTATTTTAATTAATTTAATCCTATTTTAAATGATTTCTTACTGACCATTGGTCATTAGGGGATGTAAGTTTACTTAAGCAGTGTTAGTCAATGGATGGTGAAAAATTGAAAAACTTGGATGGCACAAGTTTTGGAAAGAAGTTTCTTTAGGGAGGACTCGGTAGGAGTGATTCGGCACAAACGTGATTCGTTATAACGATTCAAACGTGATAACGTGATTCGTTACGTTACGTTATACGCCTATCTCTTTCTCTCAGTGTATATTTCTATAATGCGTGCTCTCTCTCTGTTTCTCTCTCTTTCGCAGAGTGACAGACGAGCGTGGTCGGTTTATAACCTTAAAACTAAACGAGAACAAAAAAATTACGAGACAAAATAATAAAATAGACCTTTACAGTTAGTTTCCGAGTTGTAACTATTTTAGTAACTTAGCAATCGACAGTTGAAAATCACTAATTAAAATGTTTTAGAAAATTGAAGACTTATAAAAGTTTCTGGAAACGTCATTTATGTTTCAAGACTTAAAAATCTTTAACAATATCTATAAACTAGATAGTTTTAGCTAAAACTTGTAGTTAATTTCCTAGCTGTCATTATCTTAGTAAATCAAATTCATATGTCATCTGTCATTTATGACAGACTAGATAATAAACCTGTGTACGGTTATTTAAGCGCATGCACGTCCGCCATGTTTAAAAGGCGGGAATATGAAAATTTCGGGTAGATTTTTTTATTTTCACTGGTTATACGTCAAAAAGTGCCTGAAAAACATGGCGAAATTAACACATGTGCACAAAACAATCTCAACTATGAAAAGGTTTATTTTGATGTTTTGTTTTTCATAGCAACTGGTCTTGGGCCGTAAGTTGGACACTCCTTCCTGATCTAAATCAAATACTCAACTACACATGTTATCTGTCATTTATGACAGATTAGATTATTTTCGCACACATTTCTTGCGACCGCAAGTTTTGATGTAATATAATAATCTCGTCTATACACTAAATAATTGGATAGTGGATTTTAGTCTATTCTACAGACTAACTGCTGGCGTTGCGAAATTTGTAAACTCACAATTTGGTGTCTGAAATAAATGAATGAAAAAAATTGTCGGTTTTGTTTTGGGCCGCATTGGAACTTGTCTTGCGGCCCGCCGGGTTCAAGTTCCAATGCGGCCCAAAACAAAACCGACAATTTTCTCTCCCCGCTACGCGGGTCGTGCGTAACTGTTCCGCTCGTACGTAATTGCCTTACAACTCGAGTCATGTTACTATACTTTATCTACGACCACAATATTTTTTTTCTGTTTAATAAGAAAATTATGTTTGATGTAACACCTTCGACCTTATTTAACTTTATAAAAATGAAAAGAAATAATGGTTACATACTTTTTTATTTAGTACTTATTTGTTGTTTTTGTTAGATTTAAACGTGAAAAAACGAATTGAATGACAGCTTCTATGTGAATGATGTGACGTTCAATGATTGTTTGGAAATCACCGAGTACTATATTTAAAAATAGTATCAACGTGCAGCTCTCAACCAATCAACGCATCGTAAACCAAACGCACGTGTGTGTTATCAATCATAACTTATCATTAATCGCGGACTGTTACATACGTGTGTGTTATGATGTATTTACATAGTCCACGAACTGTACAATATTGGGCATTTACAATAGTGGTCGTAGATAAATACAATTTATAATCCTAACATCATTCTGAAGGATATTGTTCAATTGTGGCGCTAATTTTTTTTCTGCGAGGGTTTTTCAATGAATAAGACAGTGCGTGCGTAAAAGGCATATGATTATAATGAGCACCTTAAAAAAATGATTTAAAACCAATATTTTGACCATCGTTTTCGCAACATCCGTGCAAACAATTTTTACATTCTAACAATTGAGTTTTTAAAAATTCGTCAACTTTACAATATATGTAGGAATGTATATAAATATTTTACATTAAAATCTAGCGACTCCAATATTTCGGCAAGCGACCCCATTTAGGGTCGCGTCCCGTAGTTTAAGAAGCTCTATATAATTTATACGATTATCTATAATATAGTATGGTTTTACCAATATTAAAATTCTCAAATTTTCGTTTAAATCTGGCGATTCAACGGATTTATTTATTCTTTTATTTATTAACGATTTATTTTTCAAACGATTTAAGATATTAATGTTTAGGATTTAAGAATTTTATTAAATTTGCTACATTTTTAAGTTGTATTGGTATTCACATTTTGGTAAAGTTTCTACATTTTTGACAAATAAATGAGTCGCTTGAAGTTGGCCTCCGAATTTTTGAAAAATTGTTGAGTTCTAGCGAGATTTCGAATAGTTCCAGAGTTCTAGCTTGAAAATTGCAATAGTTACGGGGAATTTCGGACAGAAATCGAGAAAAAGAATTTGGGGGCCCACTTCACGCAGCCCCCTCTTTTTCAGGAAAAAGATTTTTGATAAAGAAATCCATCTAAATTCCATTATATTGTTTATAAGATTTTTGCAAAATTTCAACATATTTGACAAATAAATAACAATTTTAGAAATTTTAAATTTTCGATTAAATCTGTATTTCTTTACTTATTACAGAATTTTAACAGAATTTTACGAAATCTGCAGCATTTTTTAGTTGTATTATTGGTAATGCTATTGCAACGTTTCAAAATTAATGACAAATAAATGACGATTTTAGAAATCCTAAATTTTAATTTAAATCCATCGAATTTTCTTATTTATTAACGCTATACAGAGCCTCGCGATTACAGATGGGAACATTGTTAGGGGCTGTCCCCTTTTTAAGAATCAATTAAAAAAAGTTTGTATATATTTGTGAAAAATATAGAATAAGAAAAAGACAAGAGTTTTCCAAGGAAAGTAGAAAAAATCATAAATTTATTGGTTCAAAATACACACAATTGTAAAAGAAATAAAAATGTTAGCAAAAGAATAAATGGCAAATTCTTCAAATTAGAGTTTTTCTGAGCGTCAAAATTTCTATTCATCTGATCAGGAACCAAATCTAAAATCTCACCGTTAAAGCTTACAAAACCCAATTTCTATTTTACTATTAGCAAAACCATACTACAATATAGATAATCATATAAACTTAATAAAGTCGGAGCACTTTCGGTTGAATATATCCATATATAAGGTTATATGGGATATATTCAACCTTTCCTCTATAATATTATTGAGTCTTTTTAGGACTTCCAAAACAAATCTCATGTGAAATTTGAAAGTTATTTACCAGCTCTCAGTCCACTTTCGTGGCTCTCAACGAGATCTGGAAAAATAACACTGTTTTTTAAGATCGTGTCTTTCTATTAATAGAAAGACGTACAATAAGACGGTACTAAGAATTTTCCGACAATCTCATTTTTTCATGTCTGGTTCAAAATTCAAGTATCAATTTTTCCAAAAATCAAATGGAAACTCCAAATCTTAAAAAACTTTCTCAGTTTCCCAAAGTTTGGTCCATGGTCAATATAACGAAATTTCTGAAAATCTAGTTAAAACATCACTTAGTTTGGACCAGAAATAAAGCAAAACTTTTTTTTTTCGAAAATCAAAGAAAATTTCCAAACTTTTTCAGTTCCCCATGGTCTTGTCCAAAGCCCGAAAATTTTCTGGAACTTTCCGGAAAAGATTCCGAAAATCGCGGAAAAACTCCAATTTCCCATAAAAGCAAAGTTGGTTGTTACATTTAAGTTTCAAATAATATAAAAACCGGCCAAGCGCGAGTTGTGACTCGCGCACCGAGTGTTCCGTACAAACTTGTAAGTAAGGTATCTTTTTTTGTGGAGGACGTAGAAAGCACATTCAGTTAACTTGACAAGTGGCCCTCATGAAATCACGACCATCTTAGTACCGCTGCAAGTATAACCTCAAGATGTCGCTGTCTTACGATGGAATTCAACCCTATATTTTATTACCATACATCCCCCATTCACTATGAGTGTTTAGGGGTTCTGGAACTTCACTATTTGTTTTTACTGCTCAATTTTGCCTGTATACCTATATACCCTGTATAAAGGTATACAGGGTATTTTTTTTAACAACGCGAATATTTTTAAACTTATAAAAAGAAAACTTTATTTTAGTATTACACTTATTCACTAATTTATATTAAGATCTAACTATTTCTAGATATAATATAAACTAATATATTAACTATTTCTAGATCTATTTTGATACTCTTAACATTCAGTTGTTCAATTGACTGCTTTTTGGGCAATTGACTACCAAAAAATATAGGGTGAACGTGATTTAAGTATAATATACTTAAATCATATTATCTACAACATATTGTGTAGATTATGTAGATTATAGTATAATATTATTATGTAGATTATAAACATATGTAGATTATAAAGAAAAATTAGACGAAATATAATATATACAGGATGTTACGGGACTTGAGTATGTCGCATGTCGGTTATAAACAAGGAAAATTTAGACATAATATATGCCCTGTATATATTAGCAGCTATTCGCAGCTATTAGCAGCTATATATGCCCTGTATATATTAGCCCTGTATATACAGCAGCTATTCTCAACCGCTGGTCCGGCGGACCACCAGTGGTCCGCGGAGAAATTTTGCTGGTCCTGGAACAATTTTTTGTAATCGCAAAAAAAAACCACTACGACAACATTAATGTATTTTCATAAGTTTCTAATAGTAAATTCGCATTTTTCTTGTAATTAAACTACATATTTACGGTTTTCAGATTTTTCTCTTTACATGTGCTGTAAGACACCGCTTCTTGCCAAATTTCATGATTCTAGGTCAACGGGAAGTACCCTATAGGTTTTGATTCCCTTGTGAAATCGCAAAATATGCGACATAAACGGTCATATCTTTTGATCGCGTTGACTTACAAGTTTGATTTTTTCACAGCTGAAAGAGACCGCAGACCCGAGTATTTGATACAAATTTCAACTTGTTACCTCTACGCGTTCCTGAGAAAATGGTCTTGACAGACAGACAGACGGACAACAAACTGATCCTATAAGGGTTCCGTTTTCGGTACGGAAAAAACCTAAAAATAACGTTCTTCTACGTTAACGGCTCCAATATTTTGTTTATAAATCGACGTATTTCTACGTCGTCGGCTAACAGCTTCCAAATAAAAAAAAAACGTATTACTACGTCAACAGGCTACAAAGTGCTAACATAATTTTATGCAATTTGCAACAATTCTTAGTTATATTATTAAAAACATTTTTGCAAAGTTTCAACATTTTTGACAAACAATTTTAGAAATCTCAACTTTTTTTGGCATACAAACCACAAATATGTTTCCACACCTTATTATGTTTATCGTAGAGATGAGCAAAGATTTCACTACACAATATTATTATTTAAGCATTTACTGAGTAGACCTCTACCCGGATGAAGGTTATCGTCAGGGAACAGTGTTCATCTCCCACTCATCACACAAGTAGAACAGCAACCTGACATCTTAAAAGTTGAAATTGAGCAAGCCATCAACATGCTCAAGAAGTACAAAACTACAGGGGAAGATGATATCAGTGGAGAAATGCTAAAACAGCTTTCACCAAAAGGCATCCACCTCTTGTGGGCAAGCTGCAACAAGGTATGGCACTCAGGGCAATGGCCAACTGACTAGAATACATCTATTTTCATTCCACTGCACAAAAAAGGATCAAGCCAGAAATGCAGTAATTACAGAACTATCGCATTAATATCCCACCCAAACAAGGTCATGGTCAGAATTCTGCTACAACGACTCAGAAGCTTCTTAGGCCGACAAACTCCACAGAAACAAGCTGAATTCGTGGCTGGTAACGGCACTCGAGAGCAGATGTACGGCAAATTATTGAAAAAGCCACAGAATTTGCAAAACCCACATATCTATGTTTCCTCTATTAAACTGGCACCAATTATGGAATGCCCTCTTAGACTTGGGAACCCCTCCCCACCTTGTCGTTCTGCTAAAAACTTTATATGACAACAGCAAAGGAATCATCAAGATCGAGGGAAGAAACTCGAGATCCTTTAGGCAAAGATGTTAGGCTCGAGGAGTTCGGCAAGCATGCGTCCTATCACCCTTACTATTCAACATATTCGGTGAATTTATACTAAGAGGAGCTCTAGAGATCTGGGAAGGCGAAATAGTCATTGGCGGTAAGAAAATAAACAAGTTACGGTTTGCCGATTGTTTACTACAATCATCGCATAAAACGAAGAAGAATTGACCCAACTTCTGGGAACAGTCGAGAGAGAAACCTCAAAATTCGGATTTAAGCCTAAATCGCTCAAAAACAAAGCTGATGGTAGTAGATCGTGGCAACAGGAGAGAAAATCCTCACAATATAATGAACGTATAAAACATCGACAACATAATTTATCTAGGCTCCTGCATAAATAGTGACGGAAATACGTCAACAGAAATTAGAAGACGCATCAAACAGCCATAACGAAACTAACCAAAGTATGGAAAGATGACCACATCACGAAAGAAACGAAGGCTCGTCAACACACTGGTGTTTCCAATTGCACTATACGCAGCTGAGGCATGGACTCTGAAAGCAGTAGATCGGCAGAAAATAAACGCTTTCGAGACTTGGACGTGGAGAAAGCTACAAAGAATTTCTTGAACAACGCATAGAACTAATGTATCTATACTAAACAACTCGATATTGACATAATACTATCTAAATATTTTTTACACGTCATTCGTGGAACGGGTGACAATCTCGAAAAACTGGTCATCCAAGGGAAAATTGAAGGTACGGACGCTCTCCAAATCGCTGGATCGACCAGGTGCAAGAGATCACCGGGACAAGAAAACAAACGCACCTTTACTAGAAAACATAAGAACGGCGGCAGACATGGGTAAATGCATGAAGATCGCAAACTCCGCTTTGACATAACAAAATGCCAGAAGGGATCACGACACTTCGGCCATGTAGTAAACGACTAGATAGAGAGAGATATTATGTACGTAAATAAATCGATCTTTTATTAAATAATTTAAGTTTGTCCCTTGCATTTTAACATTATTATTATTTTAACATATGACATAGCGGTTTAATATTACACGCTAAAATTACACGTTGGTATAGTAATTATTAGTACAATTTATGGCAGTTAGACAAAAATGTTTTCTAAAAATATTTTACAATTTTTATCATTTAGAAACTTTACTTAGTTTATCAAATTATTATTTTTTTTTTCTAAATTAAGAAGCTACGGCAAAAGTTAAAATGTGCATCAAATTCGCGTGTGTCCAACGCGACAATTAAGTTAGAGATTGAGATTGATTTAAGAAGAGATTGAGTTAAGATTATCTTTGTTCATTTTGTGGATAGTTCTGAAATTGGACAATCTGAAATTGGAGAAATGGAGACACACACCATTTCTCCAATTTCAGATTTTTTTATGAAACACTGGAATATTATTTATTTGAAATAAAATTGAATTTTACAAACTTTACCGAGGACGAAACAAGAACATTGTAATTATTGATTTTTAGAAGCAATAAACTTCCATACGAAGAATAACTGTACAGAAATAACGACGACGAAGCTTTTTATATGGAATTAATATCATTTATAGTATGACGACGTAGTATTATTTAAATTAATGTTTCACATTTTATATATAAAAAAAACATTAATTAATTTGTTTACTCCTTTTAAAAATCGCGACAAAAGTGCAAAAAAAAAATCAGCAATAAAGCAAATTATTTATTAGTATTTTGTAATAGCTTATATTTTGGGTCATTTCACACTTTCCAAGCGATCAATTTATTGTTTTTTTCTCTAGTAGCATCGGACCTCGCAAAATATTTATTAATACGCGATATAAATTGCATTTTGAAATAATGTTGCAAATTTTACTGCCACCATCAATAACTAAACGCAACATTTCAGTCTGTAAAACTGTTTTTGGAAATACAAGTGTTTTAATTATTATTCGTTCTAAATGACGAAAACTCAGAAGGAAAATAAATAAAATTAGTGGATCAATTTAAATCTATATAAGACCTATATCTATAATTATAAGATAATAGAATAAAATAAATTATAAGATAAATAATAAATCTATATAGATTTATTATTTATCTTTATAGAGTATTATTTATCTTATATAAGATAATTGCAGTTGGACCTAGAACCTTTGACCTATTTTCCCAAGCAATAAACAATTTTCACAAGGATCTCCCCAACGAAATAATTCGGCTAGTCACCACCAGCGCACGACGAGCACCCCTGCCGCCGCCGCCGCCACTTTTGTTTCAGTTCGAACACACACAGAAACCTAAATAATTAATGCTTTCCCTAAACACACACACACACACACACAAAGCAGCGAAAATCGATTTTCCTCCTGTAATCGTTATAAAACGTATAAAACGTTCGCATTTAATAACGAAAATATTCGTTAGCTAGCACATTCGGAACGAATTGGCACCGAATCAAAGCAACAAACGCAGTTCCTCAAAATAAAACCCTACCTGAATTGAAATTACGTAAGGCGGAAATGCAGCGGCTGACTTGTCCAAAACAAACTCAATAACACAACTGCACTGCACCGACGAGAACGAGACACAATAATTCGAAGGATTATTAAACAGTCCGTTGTCGGCACAAACACTGTACGTTCGGGGATTGAGGCGACCGGCGGCTTTACACGTCAAACTCACCAAATCGATCTCGACGATGCAGTGCGTCGCGACGCCGCCAGAGCGACGAGATAGGCGCGTGCGCTCGCAATTTTCCGTTTCTGCTTCGAGGATTCGTAACACGCGGGTGTAATTCGTGGAGGTTGCGTGTGTCCGTCTGTCTGTGAAGCGTTTGCACCTCGTAATTGAGTTATTGTTCGACGGTTGGATAACGTGGGAGCAATTCAAGATTTTTTCGTTAGGTATATGTTGAAAACAATATTATATAACCAACCGGTGAATAATTCATGTGACTCTCTAGGCGAGTTCTGTAATGGAATAGTTTAAAGAACGAGTTCAATAAGCGCGATTTTTCAGCACGCGTCCATGTTTAGAAAACGACGAGCGAAGCGAGGAGTTTTCTAAACATGGACGCGTGCTGAAAAATCGCGCTTATTGAACTCGTTCTTTAAACAATTATTTCGATTTTGCGCCCTTTGATGCTATTTCTAAATAAAAAAAACCGCCGATACATATTGAGAAAATTGTACCGCACTCGGCGAGACTATATGAGTGCTTTAATGACTTCATTATAGACGCAAAATATAAAATATTATATTAAAGAACGAGTTCAATAAGCACTATTTTTCAACACGCGTCCATGTTTAGAAAACGACGAGCGCAACGACGAGTTTTGCACAATTGCAAAAATTGCGGTTTTTGCATAATTACGAAACTAACATTGGATCAAGGAACGCGATGTCAGCCTTTCAGATCTCAGCCATTTTTCAACCGCTTGTATTTTATATTTCCGCAGAGTTTTCCCAACAAACTCCGAATGTTCCGGGAAGAACAAACTTCCAGCTTTAATCACCAACAGGAATTAACCTAATTCGACCGGTATTAACGCCACAGCTCGCATTAGAAGTTTCTGGAACTGCCGTCGAACAATTAACAATTGCGCAGGGTTTTGGAAACAAATGAAAACGATTTTTTGTGGAAATTGCGAGAAAAACTCGCACTTTTCATCTGTTTTTATTTGCGTTGTGAAATCTTGTCCGGTTTTTGCGCAATGACGACACCAAAATCGGATCTAGGAACGCGACCTCGGCCTTCACAATCTCATTTTTCAACCGCTTGTATTTTTAATTTCCGCAGAGTTTTCCCAACAAACTCCGACTGTTCCGGGAAGAACAAACTTCCAGCTTTAATCACCAACAGGAATTAACCTTATTCGACCGGTATTAACGCCACAGCTCGCGTTAGAAGTTTCTGGAACTGCCGTCGAACAATTAGCAATTACGCAGGGTTTTGGAAACAAAGGAAAACGGATTTTGGTGGAAATTGCGAGGAAAACTCACAGTTTCATCTGTTCTTGTTTACGTTGTGAAATCTCGTCCGGTTCTTGCGCAATCACCAAACCAAAATCGGATCAAGGAACGCGATCTCGGCCTTCACAATCTCATTTTCAACCGCTTGTATTTTGAATTTCCGCAGAGTTTTCTCAACAAACTCAGACTTTTCCGCGAAGAACAAACTTCTAGCTTTATTCGCCAACAGGAATTAACCTAATTCGCCCGATATTAACGCCACAGCTCGCATTAGAAGTTTCTGGAACTGCCGTCGAACAATTAACAACTGCGCAGGGTTTTGGAAACAAAGGAAAACGATTTTTGGTGGAAATTACGAGTAAAACTCACAGTTTTTATCTGTATTTGTTTACGTTGCGAAATCTCGTCTGGTTTTTGCACAATTACGAAACCAAAATCTGATCAAGGAACGCGACCTCGGCCTTCACAACCTCATTTTTCTACCGCTTGTAATTTGAATTTCCGCAGAGTTTTCCCACCAAACTTAGACTGTTCCGAGAAAAGCAACCTTCCAGCTTTAATCCCCAACAGGAATTAACCTAATTCGCCCGGGATTAACGCCACAGCTCGCGTTAAAAGTTTCTGAAACTGCCGTCGAACAATTAGCAATTGCGCAGGATTTTGGAAACAGAGAAAAACGGTTTTTGGTGGAAATTGCGAGGAAAACTCGCAGTTTTCATGTGTTTTTGTTTGCGTTGCGAAATCTCGTCCTCGGTTTTTGCACAATCACGAAACCAAAATCGGATCATGGAACGCGACCTCGGCTATTAGAAAACGACTCGCTATGCTCGTCGTTAAAAAAAACCTAACCTAAACATGGACGCGTGCTGAAAAATCGCGCTTATTGAACTAGTTCTTTGAACAATTTTTTTTTATTTTGCGCCCGTTCATGCCATTTCTAAAAATAAAAATCGCCGATACATATTGAGAAAATTGTATCACACTCCACGAGATATTAACGAACCCATATGAGTGCTTTAATGACTTCATTATAGACGCAAAATATAAAATATTATATTAAAGAACGAGATCAATAAGCGTGATTTTTCAGCACGCGTCCATGTTTAGAAAACTCCTCGCTCCGCTCGTCGTTTTCTAAACATGAACGCGTGCTGAAAAATCGCGGTTATTGAACTCGTTCTTTAAACTATTCTATTTCGCGCCTTTTGAGCAATTTCTAAATAAAAAAATTGCCGATACATATTGTGAAAATTGTATTGCACTCGCATCTGAGTCCATTACAGACGCAAAATAGAAAAATGTACTTTCCTATAGAATTGGCAATTCTATTTTGCTAATGAAATCAGACAGCGCATCTTAACAATCTCAATGAGAAGTTGCGAGAAGGACGTGACGATACTTTGGATTACTTTTAGAAATCATAACTTTTTTTAAATCTTTCTTGAAAGATGAAATATTTGGAAGATTTTGAAAGTAACAAAACCGGTGGCATTGAAATCTTATCAATTTGCGTGAACTTATTTTCACTACTTCTTTCTTTTTTATATCAAGGTTATGTCAATGCGAAATAGTTCCGATTTACGACACACTGGGTTGCCTTTACGTAAAATTTACACTGTAAATTTTAAAATACTCTGATTACATTTGTTACAGTTTTTGCAAAACCTCATTTTTTTTTGTAATATTTTGCTAAAATAACATTTTCTTAATTTAAAATAAAGAGTTAGAATTGGCAACGCCAGTTCAGCTACGTGGGCATTTTTAGTTATGTGACCAGTAATACACGTTAGTTGTTGTGTTGAAAATGTCAATTTTTTATTACAAAAATCTAAATATTTCTGGAACCGGACGACTCGGAAGCTTCATTTTACTTTTCCGCGCTTACTAGAGCTCTGTTTAAGACGATTTGCAATATATTATTGTGAGCAGATTTTGAACAACATGAATATTCGGAAAATAAAATGAGGGTTCAGCAGCTCTAACTTTAGACTTGAAATTTGTTTAAATCTAAAGACCTCAAATTAATTCTTCCGAGTCGTTCACTCTTGACAGAGTGGTCGTGGTCATGGGGAGTCGTCTGCTTTTTTCACTGCTGCCTTCGCCAATCTTCTCATAAAATTCCTGTTAGTCGCATGGCGCGCGCATTCTGCCACAGGAGTCTCAGTGACAGATTTGATGGTGTCTGTCCATCGAGTTGGTGATCGGCAAAGAGGTATGCTACCTTCCACTATGCCCTGAATCACCAGCCGCCCCATTGAGTCACTTTTGTGGGTAACGTGTCCAAAGAATCTGAGGATTCGTAACTGATCAAGCGACGAGATACGCTGGTCAATGTTTAATTCCTTGAGTATAGACACGTTCCGGCTTGAATAACCCTTAGAAAATGCTTTTTAATTTTTGCAAATATCTCAAGATTGGCAATTTTAAAAAAGATCAAATTGCAACATTTTTCCCGATTTAAAACTGTGATACCTTTAGAACGGTTCATTGTAGAAACTTGCGGATTTCACATTTGCAATCTGAATACAAAACTCTTTGAAAATGCTTTTTGAATTTTTAAAATATCTCAAAATTGGGAATTTTACGAAACATCAAATTTAAATTTTTTTTTGTAAATTTAAAACTGCGATAAATTTTGAACGGTTTATTGCAGAAACTTGCGGATTTCATATTTGCAATCAGAAGACAAAACCCCTAGAAAATGCTTTTTGAATTTTGCAAATATCTCAAAATTGGCTAAAAAACTAAAAAAAAAACAAATAGCAACATTTTACCCGATTTTAAACAGCGATACCTTTAGAACGGTTCATTGTAGAAACTTGCGGATTTCACATTTGCAATCTGAAGACAAAACTCTTTGAAAATGCTATTTGAATTTTGAAAATATCTTAAAATTGGGAATTTTACAAAACATCAAATTTCAACTTTTATTTGCAAATTTCAAACTGCGATAAATTTTAAACGGTTTATTGCAGAATCTTGCGGATTTCATATTTGCAATCAGAAGACTAAACCCTTACAAAATGCTTTTTGAATTTTGCAAATATTTCAAAATTGACAATTTTTAAAAAGTTAAAATTGCAACATTTTTCCAGATTTAAAACTGCGATACTTTTAGAACGGTTCATTGTAGAAACTTGCGGATTTCATATTTGCAATATGAAAATAAAACTCTTTGAAAATGCTTTTTGAATTTTGAAAATATCTCAAAATTGGGAATTTTACGAAACAAACTTCTAATGTTCCAAGTACCAATTCGCATTTCTGCCTTTCTTTTGATGGCTTTTTTCAAAACCGCCCCCACCGGAGATCCGAAAAGGGGGCTAGTAACTCCGGAAAATTTTGCCTTGAATTGTGCCATGTCCAGATTCTTGTTGGTTTTATCCTTAGCGAGTTGATATCCTTAGGGATCTTTTATGCAGTGCTTTCCCGTTTCTTTCTGGATCTCCATGCCGTTGATCAGTGTCTGATTCGTCCGCCTTTAGGAACGATTTCTCGTCCCTAGGACAAGGAGGTGCCCTTATTCTTGCCAGCTCATCCACCCGAAGCTGTTGGCCAACAAGGGGGTCTGTTTTTTCCGGCAGATATTCGGCCGACAGAGCCTCGTTAGTTTTCCAGCAGGATGCACCACGAGCAGGAGAGGTTGTCATTTGGGTGGACGTTTACCCTCACCCCTTACATCCCCCTTACGTTACCCCCTTACATCCCGGCAGTGTCGAAAGTGGAGATTGCCTTGTTGGTAGCTAACCTCCGAGTAGGAGATGGCACATGAAGAAGAAGAATATGGACACGTTAGTGTCTGCTGATTCCCAGGATGCGCCTCCAACACCACATTTTTAGGGTGACGATTTTGCGCCGATCTTTCATCCGCAAGGTTCATGTTTCCGCTCCATACAAAAATATCGGAAAAACCAGGCTGTTCATAAGGCGTATTTTTCGTGATTGGACGGTCTCTTATCTTGTCATACAATTAATTACGAACCCCATATAAAACAAATCTCTGCATCAATTCACTAGTAAAAATCTCACTGATTGTGATTGTTTTAATAAAAATATTTGCATTGATTACTCTATTTATTTGGATATTTGTTTGACAATATGTGAAAATAAACTAAATATAAAATAATTAAAAATAGCATTTATCTACTCACACACCAAAATGAACACATCAATACATTATTGTATGTGAAGGATACTATTATTATAATCGTGTGTAAAAATTTGCAAATCGTGGGTAAAACTCCAATGTAAATCAAATGGAGTTTCATTATTAAACGATTTCTGTTTGTTGTTACTATGACAACAACTTGCGTCACTAAACAAAAAACATAGGCGTAGTGAAAATAAATTTTCTGACGTACATTAAAATTGAATTAATTTTTCTTATTTTGAATTAAGAAGTCAAGTATTTTGTCTGGCAAAATTATAATTTTTACAATATGGTTTATAGAAATAATATTTTTTTTGTAGATTCAACAGAATTTTAACATGTTTCGTAGATAAAATAATGTATGACACACATGTGTGAAGAAGGGCTTTTGTGCACTCATAGCGGTTAAACCACTCGCTACTTTAAACTTCGCAACTCATGCACGAAAACCTTTCTTCACACACTTGTATCATAAACTACTATTCAGTAGCGTCGGTCAATCGGGCGAATGCCCACGGACTAGGGGGGGCCCACAGTGGCTGCAGATCGAATCTGTGACGACTGACGTGTGGCGTTTTGCGAATTTCACATGGGGAATCGCACCAAGTGGGTTTTAAAAAGGCTCAAATTTGCCGGAGGCGGAGATCTTGAGTATTTTAACCGCGCGCCTTCGATGATTTAACTATAAATGTCCGTTCGCACGTTGCGTATCCCCAAGTTTCGTCCTCCGTCCTGCCGCGCCCCTTCAGGGATCCAAAACCCACCCTAAAATCGTGGTTTTTGCGGAAACGGCCTGACGGAAGCGGCGGCGGCGGTGCAAAACGGGGATGTACATTTTTCCGGTGTAGAACCGAGATCCCCGTCGAGCGGTGCCGTTTCCGCGACTCAACTCCTCCAGGTTCGGACGCACCAGACCGAAAACTAAAATCACGATATTTTACTTTTGAGGAACATTTTTGGTCGGATCCCAATTTTTTTCCCGAATCCTCTAGCCGCCGCCGCGCCATGTTTTTAGAGCCCTCTCTCGCCGTCCTGCGACGTCCCGTTCACCTGGTGCAAGAGCAAATAAATTATTTTTTTTACCGATTTTGCAAACACTTCCACGGACGCCCAGGACTTATTTGATGGGCTTGAGGTCGCCGGTTGGATTCGTTCTCTTCAGAACACTCGCGCGCAACCATTCCGGCAAATTCTGAATTTTTAAACTGCAACGACTTTTTGCGAATCTGCAGCAGTTTGAAGAGAAAAATGCGCAAAACCAGAGGCGTTTTGCGGGGGAATATAGAACTTCGGAACCAATTGATGGATCGGAAGCGGACCGGTGCCGTTCGATCGGCCATAGAACCTTTTAGTTTGTTTGGGAGTTTAATCCCGATTGCGCCCAAGATGGCGTCGCGACGGCATTAAAACGACGTTTTTTTGACATCCAGGAAAAGTCCTACGGAACCGCCAACTTGAACGGTTTCGCGCGATTCCCGCAGGGAATTAAACGTTTCATCTTTTACTGCAAGCGGCATCGCGCTGCGTCGTTTGCAACCGTCGCGACGCCCGCCCAAACTCTCAGTATTTTATTTACTGGGGGCCCCACCTCAATATATAAGCCCGGGGCCTCCAAATCCAAACGACGGCGCTGCTATTAATATACCAAAATTTAATATTAGAAATGAATTACAGTGTTTTTTAATACCTTCATCCCTGCGGCTCTTGTATAAGAATTTTTTTAACAAAAATGGCTTTTTAATAAAAAAAACGGTTGCCGACCCCTGTCCTAGCAGATTATATAAACGTTTATAGTCATGCCGAAATCTTGTTTGTCGATATTCCAAGACCCAACAAGTGGGATTAAATTGTTCTCAAGGAAAATTTTATCCACAAAACCTTCAATGACACTGACGCTCGTATGAATCATCAATTTTGTAACGCAACGTATTATTTGCTTGTAATATATTCGCGAAGAAATTCTCAGATAACTTTATTATAAACCCATGGGATTTCTGCCTTCCCCGTAATTATTGTTTCTTTTTCTAACACGTTTCCATTAATCATCGTATTTTCTGTTGCCGCAAGATCCGGTCGTCGTTGCATAATCGTATTATGTATATTTATTATTTTTCGCTTCTGTTACGCGCCGGGGTAATAAATTTCTGATAAAAATTCTCTTTCTGTAAACCATGAGCTACCAGTTTATTATCACTGCACAGGTCGTAAATTTACAAACCATCGCATAAACCACGTCCTTCTAATGCGGGGAATGCATTACAAGGATTAGATAGAAGACTAGAATAGATTCAGCAGGACTATTATCAATCTTATTCGTTTTGTTAACCGAGATGACGATATTAAATTTATGGAAAATACAGATACGAATTTCGTTTCAGTTTCAATGGACTAGACCGGACATCGGCAACCTTTTTTTTACTAGGACCTACTTCTGAGTGAGGTGGATATCACCCCTTTAGTTATTTTTGTGTTTTAACATTTTTGGTTTGGCCGATTCTATAGGAAAGTACATTTTTCTATTTTGCGTCTGTAATGGACTCAGATGCGAGTGCAATACAGTTTTCTCAATGTGTATCGGCGATTTTTTTATTTAGAAATTGCATAAAAGGGCGCAAAATAGAATAGTTTAAAGAACGAGTTCAATAAGCGCGATTTTTCAGCACGCGTCCATGTTTAGAAAACGACTCGCTACGCTCGTCGTTTTCTAAAGTCGCGAAAACGGCACCGCTCGACGGGGATCTCGGTTCTACACCGGAAAAATGTATATCCCCGTTTTGCGCCGCCGCCTCCGTAGGGCCGTTTCCGCAAAAACCACGATTTTAGGGTGGGTTTTGGATCCCTGGAGGAGCGCGACAGAACGGAGGACGAAACTTGGGGATGCGCAACGTGCGGACGGACATTTACAGTTAAATCATCGAAGACGCGCGGTTAAAATACTCAAGATCTGCCGCCTCCGGCAAATTTCAGCCTTTTTAAAACCCACGTGGTGCGGTCCCCCATGTGAAATTCGCGAAACGCCACACGTCAGTCGTCTCAGAATCGATCTGCAGCCACTGTGGGGCCCCCCTAGTCCGTGGGCCCTAGGCATTCGCCCGATTGATCGACGCTAGCGACGCTACTCAATAGTAGTTTATGATACAAGTGTGTGAAGAAAGGTTTTCGTGCATGAGTTGCGAAGTTTAAAGTAGCGAGTGGTTTAACCGCTATGAGTGCACAAAAGCCCTTTTTCACACATGTGTGTTATACATTATTTTATCTACGAAACATGTTAAAATTCTGTTGAATCTACAAAAAAAATATTATTTCTATAAACCATATTGTAAAAATTATAATTTTGACAGACAAAATACTTGACTTCTTAATTCAAAATAAGAAAAAATAATTCAATTTTAATATACGTCAGAAAATTTATTTTCACTACGCCTATGTTTTTTGTTTAAGGACGCAAGTTGTTGTCATAGTAACAACAAACAGAAATCGTTTAATAATGAAACTCCATTTGATTTACATTGGAGTTTTACGCACGATTTGCAAATTTTTACACACGATTATAATAATAGTATCCTTCACATACAATAATGTATTAATGTGTTCATTTTGGTGTGTGAGTAGATAAATGATATTTTTAATTATTTTATATTTAGTTTATTTTCACATATTGTTAAACAAATATCCAAATAAATAGAGTAATCAATGCAAATATTTTTATTAAAACAATCACAATCAGTGAGATTTTTACTAGTGAATTGATGCAGAGATTTGTTTTATATGGGGTTCGTAATTAATTGTATGACAAGATCAGAGACCGTCGAATCACGAAAAATACGCCTTATGAACAGCCTGGTTTTTCCGATATTTTTGTATGGAGCGGAAACATGGACCTTGCGGATGAAGGATCGGCGCAAGATCGTCACCCTAAAAATGTGGTGTTGAGAGGCGCATCCTGGGAATCAGCAGACACTAACGTGTCCATATTCTTCTTCTTCATGTGCTATCTCCTACTTGGAGGTTAGCTACCAACAAGACAATCTCCACTTTCGACACTGCCGGGATGTAAGGGGGTAACGTAAGGGGGATGTAAGGGGTGAGGGTAAACGTCCACCCAAATGACAACCTCTCCTGCTCGCGGTGCATCCTGCTGGAAAACTAACGAGGCTCTGTCGACCGAATATCTGCCGGAAAAAGCAGACCCCCTTGTTGGCAAACAGCTTCGGGTGGATGAGCTGGCAAGAATAAGGGCACCTCCTTGTCCTAGGGACGAGAAATCGTTCCTAAAGGCGGACGAATCAGACACTGATCAACGGCATGGAGATGCAGAAAGAAACGGGAAACCACTGAATTAAAGATCCCTAAGGATTTCAACTCGCTAAGGATAAAACCAACAAGAAGCTGGACATGGCACAATTCAAGGCAAAATTTTCCGGAGTTACTAGCCCCCTTTTCGGATCTCCGGTGGGGGCGGTTTTGAAAAAAGCCATCAAAAGAAAGGCAGAAATGCGAATTGGTACTTGGAACATTAGAAGTTTGTTTCGTAAAATTCCCAATTTTGAGATATTTTAAAAATTCAAAAAGCATTTTCAAAGAGTTTGTCTTCAGATTGCAAATATGAAATCCGCAAGTTTCTACAATGAACCGTTCTAAAGGTATCACAGTTTTAAATCGGGAAAAATATTGCAATTTGATCTTTTTAAAAATTGCCAATCTTGAGATATTTGCAAAATTTAAAAAGCATTTTCTAAGGGTTTTGTCTTCTGATTGCAAATATGAAATCCGCAAGTTTCTGCAATAAACCGTTCAAAATTTATCGCAGATTGAAATTTACAAAAAAATGTTGAAATTTGATGTTTCGTAAAATTCCCAATTTTGAGATATTTTCAAAATTCAAAAAGCATTTTGTAAGGGTTTAGTCTTCTGATTGCAAATATGAAATCCGCAAGTTTCTACAATGAACCGTTCTAAAAGTATCGCAGTTTTAAATCGGGAAAAATATTGCAATTTGATCTTTTTAAAAATTGACAATTTTGAAATATTTGCAAAATTCAAAAAGCATTTTGTAAGGGTTTAGTCTTTTTTATTTAGAAATTGCATAAAAGGGCGCAAAATAGAATAGTTTAAGGAACGAGTTCAATAAGCGCGATTTTTCAGCACGCGTCCATGTTTAGAAAACGACGAGCGTAGCGAGTCGTTTTCTAAACATGGACGCGTGCTGAAAAATCGCGCTTATTGAACTCGTTCTTTAATATACAATTTTCTATTTTGCATCTATAATAATCTATAACTATATTTATATAATCTATATTTATACACCCATACGGGTTCGTTAATGACTAGCCGAGTGCGATACAATTTTGTCGTTCGTCGTTCGATCGTATGCTGTCTTGGTTTATCTGTCCGTTTCGCGGCGGGCAACCTAATCTAACCGGGGTTAAAAAATTAAGTATTTTGAGTTTTGAAAATGTTTTTATTTTAAATAAAATGTTTTATTTCATGATTTATCATAAAAATTTCAGGTGTCAGATTGGCGGCATTTAAAAATGTAGCGGTGGTGGCGTTAATACGTAAGTACAAAAAAAAAATCTGTTGGATTGTGTTATTAATTAGTTTTTTTTTACTATTGAAAGCTTTTTAAACCATTGATGAACTAATATTTCCTTTCAGAGTGAATTTAATTTGGCTATATAAATACTACCTGACATGCTTACGTAACGCATTGTTAACTACTGATTTGGTCGTTTCCTTAGCTTTGGGCGGCGTGCACGACATTTCTGGCAAGAAGTAAAATCTATTAAATATTCAATTCAGAGTAATAAATATTCCATTCAATTACACAAACACTTTTCGTTACATTTTTCGATACATTTTACATTTTTCGTTTCGTGATTTGTGTAGATTACCCGCAGGAAATCGAGAAGATACCTGAAGGAGCAAAAATCTTCAAGACAAAAATTGAATTGTTCTTACAAATTCCTATTAATAAATCAAAGCGAGTTTATTCGAAATTAACGGTTTTCAGTTTAACAACCGTTTAACCTTTGATAAACGACTACACGACGTTACCATATTCGGTTCTATTTTCAATTAATTACGTACGTATCCATAAATTGCAATTGTCGCGAACGCCTGTATAATGTGAAACGAAACTGTACGGCTTCGCGGGTGGTAGTTTGCAGATAAGCGGCGACACAAAACCGCGTAAAACATCCGTAACTGAGCAAACGCCCGTTGTTCTCTGTTTGTGAACGCCAATCATTCCTAATATTTAATTGCTTCTGCTCGGCGCGTTCGGCTTTCGCGATCCTTTTATACAATTACTCCGTGAACTTGCGGATGGAGCTTTGTTAATACATCAAACTTTTTAATTGGCAATGACCGAACGAACCATTTCTAACGATATTATTTTATTTTCAAGCTTTTTTTTAATTCTGCAAAAATGTGCGCATTATCAAATTATAATTTGCAAAGTAGTCTTTGTTTTGCAATTATATCCAGTCCTTTCTGTGTCTGCTCCACGCTTATCTAGCTCGTCTAATCTTGTATGCATAGCATTGTTTCACTAAAATTTCAATTTTAATAGACGTCAGAAAATTTATTTTCACTACGCCTATGTTTTTTGTTTAGTGACGTGAGTTGTTGCCATAGTAACAACAAACATAAATCGTTTAATAATGAAACTTCATTTGATTTACATTGGACTTTTACGCACGATTTTGATACTTTTACACACGATTATAATAATGACATAGTCAGCATTAGCATATAGGACAATCATTTACTTATTAATGTAATCATTTTAGTGTGCGAGTAGATAATGGTATATTAAAGAACGAGTTCAATAAGCGCGATTTTTCAGCACGCGTCCACGTTTAAAAAACGACTCGCTACGCTCGTCGTTTTCTAAACGTGGACGCGTGCTGAAAAATCGCGCTTATTGAACTCGTTCTTCAAACTATTTATTCTATTTTGCGTCCTTTTATGCCATTTCTAAATAAAAAAAACCGCCGATGCATATTAACAAAACTATATCACACCCGGCAAGCCATTAACGAATCCTTATGAGTGCTTTAATGACTTCATTATAGACTCAAAATAGAAAATAGTATATTAAAGAACAAGTTCAATACTCCTCGCTACACTCGTCGTTTTCTAAACGTGGACGCGTGCTGAAAAATCGCGCTTATTGAACTCGTTCTTTAATATACCATTATCTACTTGCACATTAAAATGAATACATTAATAAGTAAATGATTGTCCTATATGCATGCTAATGTCATTATTATAATCGTGTGTAAAAGTATTCAAATCGTGCGTAAAAGTCTAATGTAAATCAAATGAAGTTTCATTATTAAACGATTACTGTTTACTACATATTGAGAAAATTGTATCGCATCCGGCGAGCCATTAACGGACCCTTGTGAGTGCTTTAATGACTTCATTACAGATGCAAAATAGAAAAAAAAGTAATAATGGACTTGGTACTAAAAATAGTCATTGAAGACAACGCACACTGCGCATCTTAACAATCTCAATAAGAAGTTACGAAAAGGACACGATGATACTTGAAGAGGTGCTGCTATGTACGCAAATATTTCCTGTCAAGATTAAAATAGTAGTTTGTAATACACGTGTGTGAAGAAGGACTTTTGTATATGAGTTGCGTAGTTTAAAGCACGAGCAGAAGACGAGTGCTTTAATCGCAATGAGTCTCCGTGGCAAAAATTACTATGTACTACAAACGCACAGTGACGGGAACATTATTTGGTCATTGTCGATGTAAACTAACCTAGTCTAAATTTAATCTAGTTTCGGTTATGGTTACGTTAAGTTATATTAGAACCAGACTCAGAGGCCGAGATTTCTCGATTCAAAATCTTCTTCTTCTTAGTCTTGTCTTTATGCCTGAAGAGTTGTGATACCAAGGTTAAGTACACTGATTGATTGGTTGTTTCCATTGCTTGCGATATTCTGCAAGCGATCTTCCGTTCTTAAGTTGGTTTGCAGGGGTTGTCTCGTTATGTTCTTGATTTGGTCCAACCACCTCGACGGGGACCTGCCTCGCGGTCTTTTTGCCTCTATGATCAACTTCTCCAAGTTGTCTTGTGCTCTGGTTATGCTTCTGATTAGGTTCGCGCCAATTTTAACGCATCCAGGTTTTTAAATTTAATATTAGAATTTATTTCGGCACCGATCAATGGAAGGGGAAAAGGTGTATCGATCTGTGCCGAAACCGCGCGATTTAATTATCATTTCGCGAATTGATATATTAGTCGACTAAGTACGCTAGGAAGGTGCGAAACGCGGAGCGCGAGAGAAAGACGAAAAACCCACTTCGACCGGCATATGCACGTGTTATAGAATTTTCAAGCCAAACTAACCAGGGGGTGATCACGAGCCCCAAGAGCTGAAGCGGAATCCAACGTCCTGAAGACGACAATTTTAAGGGAATCCCTATACCTAGTATCCCCATTTCCTCCCTTAAAAGAAGCGCCGGAAAGACGATCCCACGTGGAGGTGACGCTAGCAGCCCCCACAGGTAAGTGATTTGACCAGCCTGTGTTTTTGCTTGGAAATTTTGGAATTTAGTGAGACACGGTCCGAACAGGTTACGTGTCCAAAATATTTTAGGATGCGTCTTCGACATATTGTGGACAATCCGTCTTGAATTCCTATTTCATTGATTATAGACGCATTAGTTCTCAGTGCCGTCCAAGGTATCGCGAGCATTCTCCTCTAGCACCACATCTCAAATGCATCTCTGCGTTTTCTGTGGGAAAACTTGATTGTCCATGACTCAGAGCCGTATGCGAATATAGAGAACGCTAATGTTTTAACCAGGGACACTTTTGTATTTTTTGTTATTTGTATGTCTTGCCATATCTTGACTAATTGAGGCGATGGGAGCAAAAGTGGTCTAATCCACAAAAACATAAAAATACCAATAAATGTAGATTTTGCATCCCAACTGTTGGGGATTTTGTGGGTTAGGCCACTTTTGCTCTCTTCGCCTCAATTGTAAGTTGGGCATTACGGTTCTACCAATCGATATTCATCTCGTCTCGTCTTCAATTTTAATAAACGTCAGAAAATTTATTTTCACTACGCCTATGTTTTTTTGTTTAGTGACGCGACTTGTTGCCATAGTAACAACAAACAGAAAACATATAATAATGAAGCTTCATTTGATTTACATTGAATTTTTACGCACAATTTAGATACGTACTTTATATACGAGGGTAGATTGAAAAGTTTCCGGAATGTGCCTGACTTCGCCTGACTTGCTTCACAAGATTGCCTAGTAAACAAAAACTGAACGACGAACCTGTCTGAGGCAATCTGTCTAATCAAACTAGGGAATCTTGTGAAGCAAGTCAGACACTCTGCGAAGTCAGGCACATTCCGGAAACTTTTCAATCTACCCTCGTATATATTGTATTCACTGCATGTACATTTTCCTCAATCTATTTAATATTCGCATGTTATACTGAAAACCTCGTTTTAATTCCACGACACTCCAATTGTTAACGCATTATAATACAATTTCAACCAATTGAAGATGTTTTACAGACAGACAGACGAACAACAAAGTAATCCTATAAGGGTTCCGTTTTCCTTATGAGGTACGGAACCTTAAAAACTGAATTAAAACTATAAAAAATGCAAACTGCAGTTTCGCACGAGTTTTAATTATAGAAACATTTTCTATTCATATGTTGGGCACTTACAACGCGAATTTAGCTATATGCATGAAAAGTGCGAGCGTGAGCCATGAAGGCGGAGACTCAGCGGTTTTACTTGGTGTCTCGATTCATCTTTTCCCGAATTTATTAATTAACATATAGACATTTAACACGTTGACTTCCATGTGCGACACATGTGGTACACATCTTCTTTGATACTGACGCCACGCTTAATTGACGTAAAAAGTTCTGTGGAGCCAGGTACTTTTTTTCCAGAACTGTTATTTTCGAGATTCAGTAGGTTACCTTCGTTCAGTATGTTATCTTCAGTATGTTGTCTCCGAGGCCACACAACAGATTTTTCTATACGATTCCTGTTTTGTAAGTAACTGCTGTGGAACACAATTCGATTGAAATTCAAATGTGCCGTGCACCAATGGAGTGGTTCACTTCGTTTGTTGTTGGTTTAGGGTGTGCCCCCCATCTGGTACTCAAAAAGTTTTTGGCAATGCTGGTAAAAAAACATGTGGCGGTCAAACTGTTAAGTATATTTACAAATTCCTCATCTTTACGTTCGTGGCGCCCTTTAAGTTACGACGCCCCTGGGCTGTAGCCCAAACAGCCCATAGGGTTACTATGGCCCTGGTTGTGTGGCTCTTCAACTTATCCATAACATGTATTTTAAGTTTATTGGAACAAATAAAACTTTCATTTATTAAAATAGAGGTTGAGAGACATTTAGAAAAATTACATGTGATATGTTTAAATTACATGAGAAAAGAACTTTCCCGTTTAAGAAAGATATTTTCATCTTTCATTGCATTATACATGAAGAGGAGCTGTTGTGCATTCAAATATTTCCTGTCAAGATTAAAATAGTAGTTTATTATACAAGTGTGTGAAGATGGGCTTTTGTGCATGAGTTGGGAAGTTTAAAGTACGAGCAAAAGACGAGCGCCTTAATCGCAATGAGTCTCCGTGGCAAAAATTGTTATATAGTAAAAACGCACAGTTACGGGAACTTTTTTTGTTCATTGTAAATGTAAAGTAACCTAATCTAAATTTAAACTAGATTAGGTTATGGTTAGGTTAATTTATATTAGAGCCAGACTGAGAAGCCGAGACTTCTCGATTCAAAATAGGAAACATTATTTAATATACATTACATAATTTAATTTTAATATACGTCAGGAAATTTATTTTCACTACGCCTATGTTTTTTGTTTAGTGACGTGAGTTGTTGCCATAGTAACAACAAACAGAAATCGTTTAATAATGAAACTCAATTTGATTTACATGGACTTTTACGCACGATTTTGATACTTTTACACACAATTATAATAATGACATAAGGATGCATATAGAACATATAGGACAATCATTTACTTATTAATGTATTCATTTTAGTGTGCGCGTAGATAATGGTATATTAAAGAACGAGTTCAATATGCGCGATTTTTCAGCACGCGACCACGTTAGAAAATGACGAGCGTAGCGAGGAGTTTTTTAAACGTGGTCGCGTGGTTCTAAGCTTATTGAACTCGTTCTTTAAACTATTTTTTCTAATTTGCGCCCTTTTATGCCATTTTTAAATTAAAAAAAAATGCCGGTACATATTGAGAAAATTGTATCGACCCTTGTGAGTGCTTTAATGACTTCATTAAAGACGCAAAATAGAAAAAAAAAATTATAATGGACTCGGTACTAAAAATAGTCATTGAAGACAGCGCACACTGCATTAAAAAGCGCATCTTAACAATTTCAATAAGAAGTTACGTTAAACTTAGAACAACTTCCAGTTACCCAAAACCTAGAACAACTTCAGGAAAGCCTGGACCTCCTCCAGATCTGGTGCACTACGAACAAACTCCACATCAACCACAGCAAGAGCCAGATAGTGAAATTTAGAAGAGGGGGACAACTCGGAGGAACAGATAAACCATACCTAGGGGGACACCAATTGGAATTCGTCAACGAATATGAATATACCTAGGCGTGCCTCTACTACTCACGCTCACGCTCACAAAGCACATCAACTTAAAACGGAGAAAAATGGCACGTGCAATCGGAATGCAAAAGCATCTCCAGAAACTGGATATAAATACAGCAAAGGCAATCTATAACATTATGATATGGGCAGCCGCGACCTATGGTTTTAAATTAATGAGCACCCTCCTGACTGCGAACCATATGTTGCTACTGGATAAAATCAAGGCCGGCTTCTTTAAAAAGGTCTTGGGCCTACCGATTAATGCATCCAATACGTTTACGTTTCACCTGGCTGACGTCAAAACTATGGGAGAGGAGATACTAAACAACTTTAGAGGTATCACAGAAGAAACGAGGCAAGAATACACAAGGGCGATTGACGAGAAGAATATGAATTTCGTGGTGGAAAGGTACACCGACGGCCCAGCCTTTGCATGCAACTCGTGGAAAACATCAAACCAACAAGAAAGACACCTTTTAACCTGTTTGACGCTACATGGATACCATCACATAATATGTAAGAAAGACCATATACATGTAAAAAATTTTGTAAAATTAAAATTAATTTAACATTTTGTCTGTAACGATGGTTAGGAAATAAAGATATTACAATAAGAAGTTACGAGAAGGACGCGACGATACTTGAAGAGGTGCTGCTGCTATGTACGAAAATATTTCTTGTCAAGATTAAAATAGTAGTTTATGATACAAGTGTATGAAGAAGGACTTTTGTGCATGAGTTGCGTAGTTTAAAGCACGAGCAGAAGACGAGTGCTTTAATCGCAATGAGTCTCCGTGGCAAAAATTACTATGTACTACAAACGCACAGTGACGGGAACATTATTTGGTCATTCTCGATGTAAAGTAACCTAGTCTAAATTTAATCTAGTTTCGGTTATGGTTACGTTAAGTTATATTAGAACCAGACTCAGAAGCCGAGATTTCTCGATTCAAAATCTTCTTCTTAGTCTTGTCTTTATGCCTGAAGAGTTGTGACACCAAGGTTATGTACACTAATTGCTTGGTTGTTTCCATTGCTTGCGATATTCTGCAAGTTGGCTCTTCTTCCGCTCTTAAGTTGGTTTGCAGGGGTTGTCTCGTGTTCAGACTGTGTCTCTCCAAATTTCACAATTTCCAAACAAAACACAGGCTGGTTAGATCACTTACCTGATTGGGCTGCCAGCGTCTCCGCCACGTGGAATCGTCCTTCCGGCGCTTCATCTAAGGGAGGAAATGGGAATAAAAGGGTAAAGGAATTCCCTTAAATCGGCGTCTTTGGGACGTCCGGCTCCGCTTCAGTCCTTGGGCGCGTGATCACCCCTGGTTAATTTGGATGGGAAATTCGAATTACGCACATGTGCCAGTCTGCGTGGATTTCACGTTTTTCGTTCGCACTCGCCGAGCGTGTTTAGTCGACTCTACGCAGCTAACTGATTAATTTAATCTATTCGCGAAAAAGTTAATAAATCGCGCGACTTCGACACCGATCGATACACCTGTTTCCCCGTCTATCGATTGAAGCCGAAGTTAATCCAAATAAATTAATTGAAAAATCTGGACGCGCAAAATTGGCGCGAACATCTCGTTATGTTCTTGATTTGGTCCAACTACCTCGACGGGGACCTGCCTCGCGGTCTTTTTTCCTCTATGATCAACTTCTCCAAGTTGTCTTGTGCTCTTCTGGTTATGTTCGCGCCAATTTTAACGCATCCAGGTTTTTAAATTTAATATTTGAATTTATTTCGGCACCGATCAATGGAAGGGGAAAAGGTGTATCGATCTGTGCCGAAACCGCGCGATTTAATTCATTAATCATTTCGGGAATTGATATATTAGTCTAGTACTAAGTACGCCCGGAAAGTGCGAAGCACGGAGAGCGAGAGAAAGACGAAAAACCCACTTCGACCGGCATATGCACGTGTGATAGAATTTTCAAGCCAAACTAATCAGGGGGTGATCACGAGCCCCAAGGGCTGAAGCGGAACCTAACGTCCTGAAGACGACAATTTTAAGGGAATTCCTATACCTAGTATCCCCATTTCCTCCCTTAAAAGAGGCGCAGGAAAGACGATCCCACGTGAAGGAGACGCTAGCAGCCCCCACAGGTAAGTGATTTGACCAGCCTGTGTTTTTGCTTGGAAATTTTGGAATTTAGTCAGACACGGTCCGAACAGGTTACGTGTCCAAAATATTTTAGGATGCGTCTTCGACATATTGTGGACAATCCGTCTTGAATTCCTATTTCATTTATTATAGACGCATTAGATCTCAGTGCCGTCCAAGGTATCGCGAGCATTCTCCTCTAGCATCACATCTCAAATGCATCTATGCGTTTTCTGTGGGAGGACTTGATTGTCCATGACTAGAGCCGTATGCGAATATAGAGAACGCTAATGTTTTAACCAGGTATACTTTTTTATTTTTTGTGATTTGTATGTCTTGCCATATCTTGACTAATTGAGGCGATGAGAGCAAAAGTGGCCTAACCCACAAAAACATAAAAATACCAATTAATGTAGATTTTGCATCCCAACTGTTGGGGATGCAAAATCTACGTTTATTGGTATTTTCATGTTTTTGTGGGTTAGGCCACTTTTGCTATCATCGCCTCAATTGTAAGTTGGACATTGCGGTTCTAGCAATCGATATTCGTCTCCGATTCAAAATAGGAAAAATTAATTCAATTTTAATAAACGTCAGAAAATTTATTTTCACTACGCCTATGTTTTTTGTTTAGTGACGCGAGTTGTTGCCATAGTACCAACAAACAGAAATCATATAATAATGAAGCTTCATTTGATTTACATTGAATTTTTACGCACAATTTAGATACGTACTTTATATACGAGGGTAGATTGAAAAGTTTCCGGAATGTGTCTGACTTGCTCCACAAGATTGCCTAGTAAACAAAAACTGAACGACGAACCTGCCTGAGGCAATCTGTCTAATCAAACTAGGCAATCTTGTGAATATGGGTGGTATGGGTGAATATGGGGGTGTATGGGGTCACGCTGTAGAGCTAGCACCCTTTATCAATAGCGGTCACATCAAATGTTAAAGACAGAAGATGTCTAACGATAACTGGTCTTCACAGGGTACCCAGCTCTCACTTATGGCTCCAAGCTGCCACACCCCGGTAAACTGTATTGACCTACAGGCCAAACTAAGTGAGGGTAGCCAGATATGGCGAACACGCAGCGTCGGAACCCAGAGGGACGGCTGCAAACGGCGTCTGCATCCTGAGGATCGGCCGAAGTCCAAAACTCGTCAAAACGCAGGGCAAGCGCGACGTTTTAACAGCCAAAACCTTTCAAAGTACCATATGAAATGTCGAAATACAAAACAAAAATACCCCAGGCGGGTAGAACACAAAATTCGGAATCCCACTCCGACAGAAAATCGGACAGCCTCACGGATTCTGGGGGAGGCAATAAATCGACCATCTTTACACAACATAAACCAAAATACACACACAAAATCTACATAGCCACATACAACATACGGACTATGAGAACGGAAAACCACCTGGAAGAACTCGAAGAAGAACTTGAAGCTATAAAATGGGACATCATAGGAATATGCGAGACAAGACTCAAAGGAGAGAAGAGGACCACACTAAAATCGGGACACATCCTATATGAGAATAACTCAGAAACAAACCAGGGAATTGGGGGTGTAGCTTTTATCGTGAACCGCAAAATAAAACATCAAGTGGTCAAGTACCACGCAATATCAGAAAGAGTTATATATCTCGTACTAAAGTTAAATAACAAATACCAAGTCCAGGTGATACACTGCTATGCACCAACTAGCAGCGCAGATGACGAATCTATTGAACAGCTATACGAAGATATAACCAGCGCCAAGAAACTGGAAAAAACGTACTACACAGTTATTACCGGAGATTTTAATGCCAAAATAGGCAAAAGACAGTCACAGGATACCGAATACGTAGGAAACTTCGGCCTGGGGACAAGGAATGAAAGAGGAGAAACATTAAGTAACTACCTCAACACCGAAAAACTATTTTGTCTAAACACTTTCTTTAAAAAACAAAATCAAAAAAGATGGACCTGGAAGAGCGCAGATGGCCGGACAAAAAATTAAATAGATTTCATACTTTCTAACAATAAAAACATATGCAAAGATATCTCAGTATTAAACAGATTTAGTACAGGAAGCGACCACAGATTGGCCCGGGCAAAGATCCTCATAAATACAAAAATTGAAAGAAAGAAGTTGGTACACAAAAAGAAATTTCCAACAGCCGAATTCCTGACCCTCAACAAAAATGAATACGAAAACGAAATAAAAAAGAGAATGAAAGGATCAGAAAATCTACAAGAAATGACTATAGATGATATTGCAACAAGCATAGCAGAGGAAATTCAATCAGCCAAAAGGAAGATCTGTAGCAAGATAAAAAACGATAAGGAAACCAGACTATCAGTGGAAACAAAACAGCTAATAAAGAAGAGAAGAGAAACCTGCCGGGACTCACCCAATTACAACACCATAAACAAAAAAGTAAAAAAGAAAATACGCACAGATATCAGAGCTTATAAAACCCAACAAATCATCGAAACCATAGAGGCGAACAAAAACATGAGAGTACTCAAATCAAAGCTTTCAAATGGAAAACAAGATATTGTTAGACTAAAAGACCGCCATGGCAATATCATTACCAACAAAACAGACATCGTCGCAGAAGTCCAAAGATTCTACGCCAGCCTATACACATCATCCATACCGAACCCAACGACATCCTCAAAAACTATTACAAATGTAGGATCGGAAAAACTGTCGGAAATAACGACAGCTGAAATTACATATGCGTTACAACAAATGAAGAACCGGAAGACCCCAGGAGAGGACCAGATAACAGCAGAAATGCTAAAAGCGGGAGGCGGAACACTACTGGAAGCTCTGCAGATACTAACAAACAAATGTTTGATCGAGGGGACAATACCAAAAAAATGGAAGAACGCAGAGGTCATCATCCTGCACAAAAAAGGTGACGCCACAAACATAGAAAACTACCGTCCAATAAGCATGTTATCACACCTATGTAATCTTATGATGCGGATTATCACTAACCGACTCACAAAGAAACTAGATTTCTACCAACCAGTGGAACAGGCGGGCTTTCGGAAAGGTTTCGGCACGGCAAACCACCTACAAACAATCCGAACACTTATCGAAAAGACAACAGAATACAATATCCCAATAAATATAGCATTCATAGACTACCACAAAGCGTTCGACAGTGTTGAGACTTGGGCTTTCCTGTCGGCAATGAACGACGCAAGAATAGACTCGAGATATACCGCTGTAATGGAGGACATTTACAAAGAGGCCACCTTTCACGTAAAAATAAACGACGACCTACACACGGGGAAAATAAATCTCAGCAAAGGGGTACGGCAAGGGGACCCGATCTCCCCCAAATTATTCACCGCAGCTATAGAAAAGGTTTTCAAACAACTAAACTGGGACGAGAAAGGCATGAAGATCGACGGGACATATTTAAGTCACTTAAGATTCGCGGACGACATAATTCTAATAAGCACTAATATCGAAGAATTAAAAACAATGGTAGAAGAACTAAACAACCTGTCCAAGCAAATAGGTTTAAAACTGAATCTAAACAAAACAAAAATTATAACTAGTAGCCCTCAGGAAATGTCGATTGATAACACCACAATAGAAAAAGTAGAGCAATATACATATCTGGGGCATACAATTAAAATTGGCAAAGAAAATCAAACTGCCGAAATCAAACGCAGAATCCAACTGGCATGGGCTGCCTTTGGAAAGCTCAGCCAAATACTAAAAAGCCAAGACGTCTCAATTTACCTAAAACGTCAGGTTTACAACAGCTGCATCCTCCCCGTTGCCACCTATGGCCTGGAAACGATGGCCATTACTAAAAAATCAGCAGCAAAACTTAGAGTGACTCAAAAAGCAATGGAACGTGCGATGCTGGGAATTACTCTAAGAGACAAAATGCGCAACACAGATATCAGGACAAAAATAATAGATGTCATGGAGAGAACAGCGGATCTCAAATGGCAATGAGCAGGACACGTGGCCAGAAAGAATACAGAAGAATGGAGCCACAAGATTACCTTCTGGAGACCCCGGGAAACAAAAAGGAGCACGGGAAGACCCCAAACAAGATGGATAGATGACATAAAGACGATAGCAGGAAAACAGTGGATGAGAACAGCAAATGACAACGAAGCATGGAAAAAATTGAAAGAGGCCTATATCCAGCAATGGAAGTATGAAGGCTAATAAGAAGAAGAAGAAGAATCTTGTGAAGCAAGTCAGACACTTTGCGAAGTCAGGCACATACCGGAAACTTTTCAATCTACCCTCATATATCTTGTATTCACTGCATTTACATTTTCCTCAATCTATATAATAATCGCATGTTATACTGAAAACCTCGTTTTGATTCCACCACACTCCAATTGTTAACGCATTATGATGCAATTTCAACCAATTGGAGTTGTTAGAGATGTGAAAATTAGTGTTTACTAATTTTCACATCTCTAACATCTCCTAATTAAATAAATACTAATTTAAAAATTGAAGAAATGGGTGTGTGTTTGAATAATTATTTAAAAAAATAATTGCTCATCAGACTGTTAAATAATAAGTAAATAAATAGTTTATTTCTGTGAAATGGAAAAAAAAAACTCGCGATAAATAAACTCGTAAAGTATTTAGATGACGATGGTTTGCCCTCAATTAGAGATTATTAAATCATTTAAATTTCCTATTAGCAATTAAAAATTTATAATAACCATTGCAATTAATTGCATATTTTTTTCCCAACTCCAAGGTTTTGCAATTTTCCGTTACAAGTGGAATTGCAAAAAAATGTAAATTGATGAAAATTATAAACGTGTCGTTCATGGCCAGGACGCGAATTTATCTAGTTTTAAGTTTTAAGTAATTTCGCTGCCGCGACCGCTGCGATATCGCGGCGGACAGATTGATGCGGCGGCTTATGTACATGTTCAGAGCAACAAGCGCGATTTTCGGCGCTTCTTGGTCTGAACATGTACATAAGCCGCCGTATCAATCGGTCCGCCGCGATATCGCAGCGGTCGCGGCAACGAAACTTCCGCGCCGGTCTGTCAGATCCTTTAAGGTGCTTTGTTGGTCTGAACATATAGATAAACCGCCGTATCAATCGGTCCGCCGCAATATCGCAGCGGACGCGGCAGCGAAACTTCCGCTCTGGTCTGGGAGCACCTTAAAGGATTTCACAGACCAGAGCGGAAGTTTCACTGCCGCCATCGGTGTGATATCGCGGCGGACCGATTGATACGACGGCTTATGTACATATTCAGACCAACAGGCACGATTTCCGCCATGGCCTGCATGCGCGGTTAGTTTAGTTATGGACGCGGATATTATGTATCCTTTGCTTTTCGACGGTCATTGAGCCTTCCGCTCAGCTGTTCCGTCGCCTTGTTGTTTGTCCGTTGTTTTTTTGGGACGCGGATAGTTATGAACCCATGTTTAATACTGAAATGAATTTTACGTGTTTTAGAAATTCAAAACAAATATAAAATAACATCTTTCATCTTATGCAGTTAACGCTTATAATGGCGTAGCTTCTTCCTCTGAGGAATTGATGACTACTATACACGTAAAAATACGCGTTTTGGTGTGGGCATTACGATTTCGCTGCCGCATCGCTAGCGAATTTTTCGTGGCGGAAATTTGGCGACGCATACGCTCCGCACCGGTCTGAAGGAGCCTTTGAGGATCTCACAGACCGGAGCGGAATTTTCGCTGCCGCCCTCGGTGCGATATCGTGGCGAACCGATTTATACGACGGCTTATGTACATGTTCAGACCAACAAGCGCGAATTTCGGCGCTTGTTGGTCTGAACATGTACATAAGCCGCCGTATCAATCGGTCCGCCGCGATATCGCAGCGGCCGCGGCAACGAATCTATCGCGTCGGTCTGTGAGCACCTTTAAGGAGCTTACAGACCGACGCGAAAGTTTCGCTGCCGCGACCGGTGCGTTATTACGGCGGACTGGTTGACGTGGCGGCTTATGTACATGTTCAGATCAACAGGCGCGATTTCCGCCATAGCCGCGGTCGTGCAGCGTTTCGAAACAAGAACGCTGCATGCGCGATTAGTTTCGTAGTCGCTGTGTTTTGAAATTAAAAATAAGAAATAAAAAAAAACCGGCCAAGTGCGAGTTGTGACTCGCGCACCGAGGGTTCCGTACAAACTTGTAAGTAAGGTATCTTTTTTTTGTGGAGAACGTAGCAAGCACATTCAGTTAACTTGACAAGTGGCCCTCCTGAAATCACGACCATCTTAGTACCGCTGCAAGCATAACCTCAAGATGTCGCTGTCGTACGCTGGAATTCTACCCTATATTTTATTACCATACATCCCCCACTATGAGTGTTTAGGGGTTCTGGAACTTTACTATTTGTTTTTACTGCTCAATTTTGCCTGTTTACCTATATACCCCGTATAAAGGTATACAGGGTATTTTTTTTAAATAACGCGAATATTTTTAAACTTTTTTAAAATTTTTAAACTATAAAAACAAAACTTTATTTTAGTATTACACTTATTCACTAACTTATATTAAGATCTAACTATTTCTAGATCTAATATAAACTAATATATTAACTATTTCTAGATCTATTTCGATACTCTTAACATTCAGTTGTTCAATTGACTGCTTTTGGGCAATTGACTACCAAAAAATATAGGGCGTACGTGATTTAAGTATATGTAGATTATAAACAAAAATTAGACGAAATATAATTTATACAGGATGTTAAGGACTTCAGTAAGTCGCATGTCGGTTATAAACAAGCAAAATTTAGACATAATATATACCCTGTATATATTATGTATATAGAGCGTACGTGATGAAATGCATAACGAATATAAACAAAGAAAATTCAGAATAAACAACTTGGTGCCAACACATACTTTTTAGGCTTCGGACCTAACTGAGGAGGACCTAACTGTAGGCAACCCATATGCTTCTGGAGCCTGACAATACCACTACGACAACATTAGTGTATTTTCATAAGTTTCCAATAGTAAATTCGCAATTTTTCTTGTAATTAAACTACATATTTACGGTTTTCAGATTTTTCCCTTTACATGTGCTGTAAGACACCGCTTCGTGCCAAATATCATGATTCTAGGTCAACGAGAAGCACCCTATAGGTTTTGATTCCCTTGTGAAATCGCAAAATATGCGACACAAAAGGTCATATCTTTCGATCGCGTTGACTTACAAGTTTCATTTTTTCACAGCTGAAAGAGACCGCAGACCTGAGTATTTGATACAAATTTCAATTTGTTACCTCTACGAGTTTCTAAGAAAAATGGTCTTGACAGACAGACAGACAGACAGACGGACGGACGGACAGACGGACAGACGGACAGACGGACCGACAGACAGACGGACGGACAGACAGATAGACAGACAGACAGACAGACAGACGGACAACAAAGTTATCCTATAAGGGTTCCGTTTTCGGTACGGAACCCTAAAAATAACAAACTGACCGATTTTCTTCTTCTGTGGTCAATACAAATATTAGCAGAGCTTCTTCCTCTGAAGAACTCATGGACTATACACCTAAAAATCTCGTTTTGGTGTGGGGGGCATGTGGGTGGAAATTCGCGACGCAAACGCGAAGGAGCCGGTACGAAGGAGCCTTTATACGTTGGTTGTTACTTTTCTTTAAAACTCATTGAATAAATAATATTTAATTAGTTTTGATATAAATTACAGTTTACTTAGAATTTACTTTGCAAATTACGCGAAATCGATAATTCAGTGGAAATTTCTTTGCTTGGAAATTCATGTATTTCATAATTTTTTTTTATTTCAGTGGAAAATGAAATGCAATTACGTTTTGAATTTTCTTCCATAAAAACTGATTGAATCCCAAGTTTGCGGTTGATTTGATTTAGTCAAGCTGAAATCGAATTTTGAAGAATATGAAAACGAATATCAGCAATAATTTACATACTTTTCCAAAACTAAAACCATAGTAGCAAGATTTAAGGTCGATTCCCATATGTGCGACACTCAGCTACACGACGTCGTGCGACATCGCCTGTCAAATAATGATTACATTGTTTTAACCCTTGTCTTAGTAGCTTCGCACTGGAACCACCTATTTATACATTATTTCCTAACGCCCTAGTCCGCACAAATTGGAACCACCAGCGTGAGTCATGCGTTAAGACACGTTACAACACGAAAATGATTGAAATCTACGCGCATCGGTTATTATCGTTGCAGCCTTTATTTTCACCTTATTTTCATTTTTTGAAAAGGCGGGTACCACTATCAATATTATTCCATTTCAGATAAATTATATGATCTTAACAATCTGACCAGTGAAGATGTGTTTGCTTTAATGGATGAAATTCCAAGTGATGGATCCGTAATTTCGGAAAGCAGTGACGAAGAATTTATTGCAAAAGATGTTTCTGGAGGGCTTATGGAAGTTGAGGAAGAAAACAGTGAATGGGAGGATGATGATTTTCAGACATTCAGTAACAAACTCAATTGAGAAAGAATTTAGAGAAAGAACAGGTCCAAATATATCAGACGAAGTTGACACACCAGCAGGTATTTTCTTGGCATTATTTTCAGAAGATCTTGGAAACACCTTAGTGTTTCAAACAAATTTGTATGAAGTGCAAAACAAAGGAACTAAAATCCGGTAATTGCTAGGGGCCAAGAAATGAAATGTTTTTTGGCTAGAAACATAATTATGGGCATAAAAAATTGCCAATTTACAAGGATTATTGGTCCTCAAAACGGGAAATTAGAGATGAATATATTTCCAGTATAATGTCTCGTGATCGATTTGGAACTTGAAAAATTTACATAAAAACGATAATACGTCGATTCCAGAAAAAGTAACTCAGAACTACGATAAATTGTATATGTCCCTTCTAGACAAATTAGAAGAAACTTTAAAAAATCACTATTTTCCTACAAAGCGACAGTCTATTGATGAAAGCTTGATTAAATTTACAGGTAGAAGTTCATTACGTCAATATTTACCTCTCAAACCTATAACAAGGGGATATAAAATGTGGGTACACGCTGATGAAAAACGATTTAATTCACAATTTCAAATATACACAGGAAAAGTTAACAGATCAAAGAAGGGACGACCATCACTAAATGAGAAACCTGTAAACAGATTCAAAGTTACGGGTTCCGATAGAGAAAATGACAAGTGAAGCTGCACATATACCGATCGATGCCATGTAACGAAGGTGAGATGTACCCGGAGGTCAAGACCCATAATGGGTTGTGGAGCCAAAGCTGATAAAAGACGAGAGAACTAAGTACTTAACATGAAGCCTATCGTCCAAATATTTGTCATATATGACAGATGTTGGCGTTTGGAACTTATGACTCATATCATTGGCTGATATGAGTCGATATGACGTATGAGGTTGAGTATTTAATTTAGGTCAGGGGTGTCCAAACTTCGGTCAGAAGTCAAGTTGCAATGTGGCTTAAAATAGAACGGTTAATTTAATGAACAAATTCTAACTGATCCTCGTGCGGACAAGTTGAAATGCGGCCCAAAATTTAGTAAATAAATGAAAAACAAATTGTCTAAGTGGGACAAGATAAGTTGAAATGCGGCCCGAAACAAAAGCGTAAATTTGATAAATGTATGAAAAAAAATGTCGGTTTTGTTTTGGGCTGCATTGGAACTTGTCTTGCGGCCCGACAGGCCGTAAGACAAGTTCCAATGCGGCCCAAAACAAAACCGACATTTTTTTTCATTCATTTATTTCAGACAACAAATTGTGAGTACAAGTTTGCAAATTTCGCCACACAAACAGTAAATAGATTTAGACTAAAATCCACCAATTATTAGTAGGGAAAGATAGTTCCTTCGAGGCCACTCCTCCTCCTCCAACCTTGACCCCTGTCCTTGACCCTGACCTTGACACTGACCTCCACTTTGATCTTCATGAAGCACGTTTCATTCCTAACCTCTCCGTAACCTAACCTAATGCTAAGGTCTATAACCTTATTCTAACACCTAATCTCATTCTAACACAAATAACCCAATAAGATAAAACCTGATTAAAGTTGATAAAAGCTGACCTCACAACCTCTTTAGCGTGGGGCACCATAGACCTTACACCCTGTTAAGCGTGGGGTTACATAGACCTCACACCCTGTTTAGCGTGGGGTTACATAGACCTCACACCCTGTTTAGCGTGGGGTCACATAAACCTCAAACCCTGTTTAGCGTGAGGTCACATAAACCTCACACACTGTTTAGCGTGGGGTAACATAGATCTCACACCCAGTTTAGCGTGAGGTTACATAGGCCTCATACCCTGTTTAGCGTGGGGTAACATAGACCTCACACCCAGTTTAGCGCGGGGTTACATAGGCCTCACATCCTGTTTAGCGTAGGGTTACATAGACCTCACACCCTGTTTAGCGTGATGAAAAGTGGATGCAAGTAGTTGAAAAACGGATGCAAGTATGATTTAAGCCTAGTTCGCATTAGGCTAGTAATTTAGTAGAGTAGCGAGTAATTTAGTGGTTAAACTACTGGCTACTGTACAGAAACCGTTCGCATTACGGTCTAGTACAGTACACAAGTGTTTTGTAAGATGGACGGGCTGCAACGCAATAGAATGAATAAACTGATATATTTATTGCATTTTCTAAATCCAGGCATGCCGATTGTTTCATTTGTTTGTTTTTATAATGCGGGGACTTTATATTCAAAAAGCATTTATGTTCGACGTATTTGGAAACTAATTTTAAGTTTAAAATTTTTAAGTTTTAAAATTTAAAATTTTCGGTCCAGCGAAACGACATTTTTGCGGCCACTAATGAACTCGACTAATCTACAGGTTCGGACTTGTTTAGCCGGTGAACCAGTGAGCACGAACGCGTGGTGGGAGGCGCTACTCGCCCGATAAAATAGAGTAAAATGGATCGACTCGACTTAATCATTCCCTAAACTACTTGACTAATTTTTCGTGGTTCGCACACATTTAGCCACTAAATTACTCGCTACTCTACTAAATTACTAGCCTAATGCGAACTAGGCTTTAATAGAAGAAAGCAGTTTGGATAAAACTGTAGCTGAAGATATTGAAGCAGGTGTACCCAAAGATCATGATATATATGTCGTAGTCACATAGTGAAATCCGTCAGATTGTGTAAAACAGTGTAATTTCATGATCTGACAGCAGATGATGTAGTTTGTAGTTCATAAAACCACCGATTTTAGGCGGCATTATATTTACCTACGATTAAAGAATCTGAATTCCTTACCGTTTTAACGTTTCACGAAATGACTAAGTGCAATCATTTGATAGTATAAAACTACTGAGTTAATGTGTAAATTATCAGACCTATGAAAAAAGATATAAGTAAACAAATATATGTGTGGCTGTTTCATGAACTGCCTAGTCATATCGTGTAATACACGAACTGCCGTCAAATCATGAAAGGAATCTGTTTTACACAATCTAACGGATTACACTATATAACTACGACATATACAATGACTTAATGGTGGGAATAAAAGAAAACAGAATAAACGTCTCAATGTAAGGAGTTGTTAAATTATCTGGATTTATTGGAACATCGATTTGATATTAGAAATTCTCTGAGAAAATTGCAAGCGGGAAGTCGTTTAATCCGTTTATTGAATGGAATGATCCTTAACGATTAACAACTGATTTAGAACTGTTAGCTCGATCTTATATACCCGCTGGAATGTTTATTAAATTAAACGAAAAACAATCCGAAGAAATTGATTACACCGCGCTTCATAATTTATTATGTTCTCCGCTCGCGCACCACTGATAAGATAATAGGGAGTTGTTAAGACCGCCAAACATCAGGCAACGCTTAACCGACTACTGACAAATCAAAATAAAAAACGCAGATTATTTTCAAGAAATTGATTACTCTGGGTCTTATAAAATTCAATTCAGTTGAAAAAAAACCGGCCAAGTGCGAGTTGTGACTCGCGCACCGAGGGTTCCGTACAAACTTGTATAGTATAGTATTATTATGTAGATTATCAACATATTATGTAGATTAGAAAGAAAAATTAGACGAAATATAATATATACAGGATGTTACGGGACTTGAGTATGTCACATGTCGGTTATAAAAAAGCAAAATTTAGACATAATATATACCCTGTATATATTATGTATATAAAGCGTACGTGATGAAATGCATAACGAATATAAACAAAGAAAATTCAGAATAAACATAAAATAGGACCTAACTGTATGCAACCCATATGCTTCTGGAGCCTGACAATACCACTACGACAACATTAGTGAATTTTCATAAGTTTCAAATAGTAAATTCGCATTTTTCTTGTAATTAAACTACATATTTACGGTTTTCAGATTTTTCCCTTGACATGTGCTGTAAGACACCGCTTCTTGCCAAATTTCATGATTCTAGGTCAACGGGAACTACCCTATAGGTTTTGATTCCCTCGTGAAATCGCAAAATATGCGACATAAACGGTCATATCTTTTGATCGCGTTGACTTACAAGTTTCATTTTTTCACAGCTGAAAGAGACCGCAGACTCGAGTATTTGATACAAATTTCAACTTGTTACCTCTACGCGTTCCTGAGAAAAAGGTCTTGACAGACAGACAGACGGACAGACAGACAGACAGACAGACAGACAGACAGACAGACGGACGGACAACAAAGTGATCCTATAAGGGTTCCGTTTTCGGTACGGAACCCTAAAAAGGGTTTAAACAACCATCACATATATATTTTTTATTGCTACGCGATGATTATTTCTCAGCTCGCGCACCAAGATAACAGGGGGTTGTTATCTACGACAGACATTCGGTCACATCTAACGAAAAATCAAAATTAAAACGCAGATTATTTTCCGAGAAATTAATTATACCGACATAATTTATTAGTTCCACGCTGTATGCAGCTGCAAAAAATCGTTAGCAGTTGTACATCTTTAAATCTCACGCATGCACAGATCCAAAAATTGAGGTCAGCGGCAAAGGTCAGGGCCGGGACAAGATCAGGGTCAAGGTCAACGGTCGGGGTCAAGGTCAAGGTTAGGGTCAAGGTCGGAGGAGGTTGGAGGAGGAGTGGCCTAGAAGCAACTATCTTTCCCTACTATTATTTATTGTATAGACGAGATTATTATAATACATCAAATCACTTGCGGTCGCAAAAAATGTGTGCGAAAATAATCTAGTCGGTCATAAATGACAGATAACATGTGTAGTTGAATATTTAATTTAGATCAGGAGTGTCCAATAAACCGACCACGTTCGTCTGTCACTTTGCGAAAGAAATAGAGAGAGCACGCATTATAGAAATATACACTGAGAGAAAGAGAAAGAGAGAGCGCCCGTTATAGAAATATACACTGAGAAAAAGAGATAGGCGTATAACGTTTTCTGCCGAATCACTCCTACCGAGACCTCCATAAAGGAACTCCGTTCCAACAATGTAATCATTATTTGACAGACGATGAATATTCTCAAGTATCTGGAAGACAGCAAGACTAGTATTGTTGCAGTATTTTGTAATAGCTTATATTTTGGATCATTTCACACTTTGCAAGCGATCAATTTATTGTTTTTTCTCTAGTAGCATCGGACGATAGGCTTCATGTTAAGTACTTAGTTCACTCGCCTTTTATAGTAGCCAACAAAGTAGATACAGCAAGACTAGTATTAATAGAAAAACAGAAAAGGGAAGAAAACGCGGAAAAAACCTATAGACCGATCTGTCTCCTGGACAGTGCGAGCAAGTTGCTAGAAGAACTCATTTACAAAAGGCCAAAGGCGGAGCTAGGAGATAAGAAAGACCTATCCAACAGGCAGTACGGTTTTAGAGCGGAGCGCTCAACTATACAAGCCATAAAGAGAGTATGGGATATAGCAAATGGAGAAATGAAAAAAACTCTAAAAACAAGAAAGCGTGTGTGTGTGTGTCCTCGCCACGATCGACATAAGGAACGCGTTTAACTCTGCCAACTTAATCAAGAAGGAACTGTTGGAAAGAGATATTTCGAACTACCTTCGACGAATGGTAGGAAGTTATCTGTCAGGCAGAAAGCTCGAGCTAGAAGACGGCTCAATGACATGTGGTGTGCCACAAGACTCGGTCTTGGGCCCTCTACTCTGGGACGTGCTATACGACGACATACTCAGTATAGATATGCACCATATAAGGAGTTGAAACAATAGCATTTGCTGATGACCAGGCAGTGGTAACCAGAGCCAAAACGGGAGAGGAACTAGTCCACAAGACAAATGAAGCACTCCATAGAATAACTACTCCGTGGTTCATAACTGAGTGTCGCGTATATGAAAATCGGCCTTAATTCTTAAAAAAATATATCTACATACAGGGTGCGTCTACAAAGTTTCAAGACCGTTTCTTTTTCCTGAGTAGGGGAGGTTGCGTAGACAGAGTTAAGTCGTGGTGTCACCTAACCAACCGCACCATCGGCCGTTGCCTCTGAGACGCTGAAAGATTCCTAGTGCATAAATTAGCACTCTTTTTGCGCATCTAATAGTCAATAGACATCTCAATAATTAGCACATTGAGCACAAAACAGAGATGACTTTGAGGCAACTTATGTCTGCAATCAATAATTGTTAATCATATTGGCAATGTTTGGATAAAAATCTAACTGCCAAAATCGACGTGAATGATTACGTGTTGGAATTAAAACGAGGTTTACAGTATAACATGCGAATATTAAATAGATTGAGGAAAATGTAAATGCAGTGAATTTTGGGCTATAGATAATTGGTCATTAACTAACAAAATATTAACTAAACTCCCAGCTACTTTTCATAAAAAAATATAAATTTGGCGAACTGGAATGATATTCATGCAAAAAATATTTAAAAACTAAAATTTGAATAAATAACAAAACTCACATCTGCGTGTAATTTGCAAAGATGCGTAATCCAGAAACAGAGTTCGAGTGGAGAAACACTAACACGATCACAGAACTGCACCGAAACCAAAATAATGTTGTTAACAGTGCATAAATGAAATCGGGCGTGTGGAACTGCTCGATCCGGCGTGCATCGACCGACTGGCCGGCTGCAATCCAATAACACACACCTGGCGGCTCACAGATAACCTTCCGCGAAAATGTCCCCACTAAACTGCACACACGCCGACCTTCACACGTCCATGCAATTCCAAACTCATCAGTAGTAAGAAAGAAAACAAAAAAAAGTTCAGAACTTCAAACGCCGAAATATGTCATTGCAATTTAGTTTGCAATGACATATTTCATTTTCAATTGCAGTTTGACGTCTATCAATTTTTTTTTCTTTCTTTGGGGAAAATGTAGTTGGGGAAATTATGTGTAAAAAGAAGAAGAAGCAGAAGGGCGACAAGCCCACCAAGTCCACTTCCCACGCGGATACGGACAACCCAACAGGTGGCCAGGCATCCAGGCCGCCCACTAAACAGTGCCCCAACGTCGTCAGGATTAAACAAACAATAATTTGTCCCCGAATGTAAGAAACCAAGCAAATTATCAGTTTTTCCAGTGAATAATATAAACTTTGTGATTCGTTTCAGGCAACAGTAATTCGAAGAACGATTTTTAAAACCGCAACCGAGAAGAAAAATCGCAAACGCGATTCAAATGTTTGCAGAAAAACCATAAACATAACAAAGTAGTTTTTTTTTTCAAGTTTTTAAAAATCAATTAGATTACCGGTAATTGAAATAACCGGTGTTTGAAATAAAAGAAATAATCTAAATCCTGTTTGCGCATTTGTGTGGTTTACAATGAGCCAGGTGTGGCTTACAGACTGTGGGTTAGGCATCACCGGCGCAAAACATCCCAAAACCTTTTTGCGTTATTTATCACAGCTCCAAATATTTTCTTAATTATAGGTAATAAACAAACAAAACCAGTTTGTTTACATATCCACGTCTGGATAGCTTTGTTTGTCTAGTCTTATCTATCTAGACTTGTTTGTTTCAATGCAGGAGATGCGGGTTCAAATCCTGGTCGGGAAGGCGACAACTAGCGGCGGTTTTCACTAACTATCCGGGCTGCCCTACTTTATATGTCAACTCAACTTTATAAGTCAACTGTCATTTATGACAGATTAGATAATAGACCTGTTTACGGTTATTTAAGCGCATGCGCGTCCGCCATGTTTAAAAGGCGGGAATATGAAAGTTTCGGGCACATTTTGTTATTTTCACTGGCTATACCGTCAAAAAGTGCCCGAAGAACATGGCGAAATTGACACATGCGCACAAAAAAATCTCAACTATAAAAGGTATATTTTGATGTTTTGTTTTTCATAGTAACTTGTCTTGGGCTGCAAGTTGGACACTCCTTCCTGATCTAAATCAAATACTCAACTACACATGTTATCTGTCATTTATGACAGACTAGAGTATTTTCGCACACATTTTTTGCGACCACAAGTTTTGATGTAATATAATAATCTCATCTATACACTAAATAATTGGTGTATTTTAGTCTAAATCTACAGACTAACTGTATGCGTTGCGAAATTTGTAAACTTATACTCACAGTTTGGTGTCTGAAATAAATGAATGAAAAAAATCGTCGGTTTTGTTTTGGGCCGCATTGGTCCAAACGACAAGTTCCTTTAAGAGTGGTGTCTGAAATTTTCGGAAACTAACTGCAAAAGTCTATCTTATTATTTGGTCTCGTAAATTTTTTTTCTCGTTTAGTTTTAAGGTTATAAACCGACCACGCTCGTCTGTCACTCTGCGAAAGAAGCAGAGAGAGAGCGCACGCATTATAGAAATATACACTGAGAGAAAGAGAACGAAAGAGAGAGCGAGCGGTATAGAAATATACACTGAGAGAAAGAGATAGGCGTATAACGTAACGCAACGTTTTCTGCTGAATCACTCTTACCGAGACCTCCCTAAAGGAATTTCGTTACAAAAAACCTATATAATAAAAAAAATATAGGCAGTCAGGCACTGCCGACTGAAGTGAAAACTTAAAAAAAAACAGCTTTAAAAGTGGTTTTGAGGATTTATCAGTATGTTAATTAATCAATAATTTAGCTGATTACTGTGGCTTGTCCTTTTCATTCAAATGGAAAATAAGATTTAATAATTGAGAATTTAATAATTGCGTTGTCTGCTCGAAATTTTTCAATTAAAAACTCGACAAAACAAACAAAAAGAACAACAATTCACAATTACTTATTATTGAAAATTTTTGGAATTAAGGATTACATTTTTTATTAATTGGTTTTTATTTTACAACTTCTCTGTCCTGTCGTTTCGTTTTATCTTCAACTTTACTTAAATTTACATTGTTTCCGTCATTCACATATGATTTTACTCTCATCAGCATATGGTTTTCTTGCAATCAATTTTTTTGTTTCGTTTTAAAAAAGTGCCTCCGATATCTAGTAATTTGGATACATCTTTAAATCGTTAATTTTCAATTAACGATTTAAAGATGTTTTTTTTTTATTTATGAAAGACTAGATAATAGACCTGTTTACGGTTATTCATTTATTTCAACTAAACTTCAATTATTCAAACTAAACTTCAAAATTTTTTATTTGTTTAATTTTATTTTTTTTCCACGCTCTGCATATTTTAAATCGTTATCCGCTCCGTGGATAAGCGCGTTTTGCGCCACCAGTGGCCAAAAAGACAACTTCGTCTCCTAGTCAATAATGTGTTTTACCGGTTAACTGAAGATTCTAATCTCTGCAATGTTTTTGCTGAAAAAAAAAACGTTTCTGGAATCATATTTTCTGCAGATTACAAATATGCAAATTATATTTCGCTCCGTTTCCGGCCTGCAAGAATTTTAAGAATTTTCGGCATTCGAGTAGAGATCTTTTGAAACTAATGAATTTCCCGCAGATAATCTGTGTTAATACGAAAATGATCTTCTGAAAACGATGCCGTAAACTGCTTTTAATTGTCTATCACAGTTTCTGATACCGACTTATAAAATCGACAATTGTAAAATTTCAGTTTGAAATTTCTCAATGGAAAATTGAATATTTCCGAACAATTTACACACCGATTTGTTCGTCTTGTCGAGTAGTTTCTGTGTGCCGGAAATGATTTCGTTGCTGTTTGAGGAAATTGAAAAAAAAAAATTTTTTTTTAATTTTGTGGCGATTTTTTTTGTTACCCGCAGGAAATCAAAGTGCTGAACACGATTTTCGAGTTTATTTCGCTTTAAAGTTACAAATAAGCAAGATATAGCCTATATCTTGGGTATTTTGAGCATTTGAACCGAACTAACTGGAAAAGTATTCATCAAAAAAATTCTAAATGCCCTAAAATTTTCTGAAAAAAACGCCAAAAAAATCCATCGTTTTGATCTGGAAAAGAGTTGCATTTTCGGTTTTCTACAATCCTCTCGGAAACAACAAATCCCAGCGAAATTATTTTCTGCACACTGAATCTAGACGAAAAGAAGAGAAAATCGATGTGTAAATAAATTGTTTGGGAAAATTAAATTTTTTGCTGTGAAATTCTGAACTCAAATTGGTACTTACGTATTTACGCCACCACCGCTATATATTAGATCGAGAGTTCGCGCTGTCTTGCGATGTTGTCTTGATTATCTGTCCGCTTCGCGGCGGGCAACCTAATCTAACCAGGGTTAAAATATAATTTGAGTTTTAAAAATGTTTTAATTTTAAATAAAATATTTTATTTGATGATTCATCATAAAAATTTTATGTGTAGATTGGCGACATTTAAAAATGTAGCGGTGGTGGCGTTAATACGTAAGTACCCTCAAAATTTTCCAGAATTTCAACTTCACAAGTCCGTATCTCGAGAACGGTTGCAGATGATTAAAAACGATTTGCGGCATCGTTCTCAGAAGGGCATTTTCCTGCGGCCGCACTCAGCCTTCCTTACAAATATTAATTAGTTTCCCAGTTTCCAAATTTCGCGAAAATTTGCCATTTCGCCAATTATATTTCGCCATGTATCGCGAACGGAAGCTGTTAGCAAAATGCAATTTACACATTTACAACCAACAGAGGAAACTCTTTCGGACACACTTAGAAATTTTCCATTCACTTGATAAATAATGATTTTAAGGAATAGTATATTGGCGTTTTTTTTGGTGAGGTGGGAGTTTGCTCACGAGCGCCAGCGAGTTAGCAATCACACCGAACCAAAAAAAAAACACTTTCATCTCGAGTAGTAAATGCAATTTTTTCTTCTGATTTCGGTTGTGAATCCATAATTCGACTTTAATAAATCCAATTCGAAGCGAACTGTCAATACAAATTTAAATTTGGTTTGGTAGTTTCCATGGTAACATATTGCATTTTCATGCAAGGTGATACTTTTCAAGTCAAATGTCCTAATTTTATTTCGGTTTTTTAAATAGTTTCAGGCTCGTTTTACGTTTGTACAAAAAATATTTCATTGAAATTGATGTAATTAATAAGAAAGTCCATGCAAATTTGGTTAGTTTAGTGTTTTAATCGCGAAAATCATAAATTTAAAATGCTCATTTTCGTCTCTAGACGTGAAAATATTTTCATCCCTAGAATGAAAAAATGTCACTTTCATGTAGGGTAAGCCGTGGAAAAAATGCCATTTTCACATATATCAGTAAAAAAATATATTTTCTCGTATTTCGGTCATGAGGACCTTAAAAGTGTCACCTTTGGCGCTAGTCCTGTTGCGCTAGGAGCCAATAACAGATTTATCTGAAAGTAAAATTATATTTTAATCAGAATTTTTCCGCTAGACCATAATTAAATTATGGTCATCCATCCATTAAATGATACCTAATCTTCTATTTCATCCGTTGGAAACCTTACCTCACATAATAAATTTTAACATATCATCTGTTTTTATCATCATCATCAATCAGCTTATTGAAGTCCACTGCTGGACGTAAGCCTCCATCAATAGTTTCCACTGTCATCGGTCTTGTGCTGTCTGCATCCAGTTGGTTCTGATGCGTTTGAAGTCGTCGGTCCATCTGGTGGGGGGACGCCCTCTATTTCAGAAGGCTTCCGATCTAGGCCTCCATTCAAGGATTCGTCCATCTGTCATCAGCAGATATCACAAATGTGTTCCGCCCAGTTCCATTTTAGTACAGTTATTCTCTCTACGGCGTCTGCAACTCCGGATCATCTGCGGATTTCACTATTTGGTATGTGATCCCCCAGCATTGATCGCTCCATCACTAGTTGCGTAACCCGTATTTTCTTTATTGTCCGTTTAGTCAGTGTTAGGGATTCGGTTCCGTAGGTAAGGACTGGAAGGACACACTGGTTGAAAAAAACCTTTCCCTTTCGGCAACTCTACCTTGAACACATATTTGAGATTCCTATATGCAGCAAATGTAATAATAGAAAATGTACAGACATATAAATACCTAGGGGCATGGATGGAACAAACGGGAGACATAACAAGAGAAATTAGATCGAGAATTGAGGTAGCAAGATCTTCCTTTACGAAAATGAGGAAGTTATTCATAAGCCGAGATATTAACATAGAGCTTAAAATAAGAATGCTGCGATGCTACGTTTTCTCCACGTTGCTTTATGGGGTGGAAGCATGGACGCTGAAAAAATGGACAAACTGATGAAAGCTTTCGAAATGTGGTGTTACCAAAGAATGTGGAGGATCTCGTGGACTGATAGGGTTACCAACATCGAAGTCCTAAACAAAATGCAAAAGGAATGCGAAATCATTCACACCATAAAAACGAGAAAACTACAATACTTAGGACATATAATGCGAGCCCCAAGTACGAACTTCTGCAACTGATAATACAAGGGAAGATAAATGGGAAAAGGAGCATCGGCAGGAGACGAACGTCTTGGCTCAGAAACTTAAGAGAATGGTTTGGCTGTACCAACATCCAACTGTTCAGAGCTGCCGTCAACAAAGTGTGCATTGCCATGATGATAGCAAATCTCCGATAGGAGGAGCACTAGAAGAAGATATGCAGCAAGAATTTGTAGGGTCTGATTATCTCTTCCAAACGGAAATCTCGTGTCCGAGGTATTTAAAGGATGTAGTTTCTTACACCATGATACGTCAATGTATATGCCCTCACCGAACACGAGTTTTATTTTTTAAGTCCTACTTTCTTTCAAGATTTCTTAACATTGAGATGGCGTCATCCAATCGGATAATGAGGACTATATCGTCGACAAATCTTAGGTGATTGAGTCTTTTACCGTTTATATTCACACCTAAGTTGGGACTTGGTGGAGAATACGGGTCCATTGAAACTTAGTGTTATGGGCTTTTTACCTGGTGTGACTGTTGTTAATCGTTCTTGGTACGGCTTAACTAAGGTCGGAAAGCAAAAATGAAGCTTCTACGTTGTCTGGTTCAATAAATATTCGTGTTTTTTGTTGAAAGTAGTTGTTGACATTTTCAACGTGACAGATAGTAGACGCGAACGCAACTAACTCGATAAAAAAAAACAGATAAAACCTTACAGGTAATGTCCAGTCTAATCATAATCAGATTTTCCCAGCTTGTTTGAACATTTACTGGAGAACAGTATTAAAAAGTTTTGGTGTGATGCTGTCATCCTGACGTACGCCTCTTTCAATATTGAATGTGTCAGTGTTGTTGTGGAGTCTGAGACATGCAGTAGCATTCTCATACATATTTTTGTTTGAGAAATTGTTATTTGTTTTTATAGTCATATTTAAATCATTAGCCTTTTTTAAAAGCACGCTTTTTTTATGTTCCATGCCATGTTTCCAAGATATTTTTCCTTGGTTTTATTAATTTTTGCATGAGCGAATTGAAAGTATCGTGGGTGTTAATTCACGGCGTTGAAAAATTTGACATAAAGCACTGAGTTCTTCGAAAATTAAAGACAACAAATCTAAATTTATTTGAAATTCAATGTTGTTTACCTTTTTTTATACTTCTGCTACACTATGTCGTTTTGCAAGCATTACGGATGTGCCATTAGATGTAAATACAACCAGATTTTGCAAATCAATTTGGTTATCTTCATAAAATTGTAAAATTTCAGAAAAAAAAAATTAAGAAACATGCTCTTTAATTGGATTATCCTACCAAAAACAGTTTTTGGAACAAAGTTCCTTTAGGGAGGTCGCGGTAGGAGTGATTCGGCAGAAAACGTTATACTTATATCTCTTTCTCTCAGTGTATATTTCTATACCGCGCCCTCTCTCTTTCTTTCTCTTTCTCTCAGTGTATATTTCTATAATGTGTACTCTCTCTATTTCTTTCGCAGAGTGACAGACGAGCGTGGTCGGTTTATTGGACACTCCTGATCTAAATCAAATACTCAACTACTCATGTTATCTGTCATTTATCACAGACTAGATTATTCTCGCACACATTTTTTGCGACGGCAAGTTTTGATGTAATATAATAATTTCGTCTATACACTAAATAATTGTTGGATTTTGGTCTAAATCTACAGAATACCTGCTTGCGTGGCGAAATTTGCAAGCTTTTACTCACAAATTGGTGTCTGAAATAAATGAATGAAAAAAATTGTCGGTTTTGTTTTGGGCCGCATTGGAACTTGTCTTGCGGCCCGGCGGGTGGATTTCGTTGCCGAGATATTTGTATAGGTGGACTTGTCCTAGGTATGATTTTTTCATTGATAGATTTTCGCTCAGTACCAAATTGGTCGTACCAACTTCTATCGTAGATTAAACAAATTGTATAAATAAAAAAATTGTATAATTGTATAAACGTATCAGGACATAACTTAATCTAATCCAGATTAAATCTACGTTTACCTAGATTGCATCGACAACAACCAAATATTGTTCCCGTCACTGTGCTTTTTTACTAGTTATCAACTTTTGCCACGGCGGCGCTAAATGTTCTAACAAACATTGGTTCAGTTCAATATCTTAAGCAGAATATTCCACATCTTTTAATTGGATTTCATTGTATAAAATTTCAAGAATTTGTATGAACTTATTCAGTAATACGACACCAAAGGAGTCGTAAAATGTCTAAAATGTATTTGAATAATTTGTTTACTTTTCCTGATATCATCCCTTAAAGTAGACTTGTCCCAAATTGAACCTGTTTTTTGCAATTTCTTGCATAAAAAACAAAATTGCAGAAAATTGATTAAAACAACTTCTATTGAGAATTAAATTCACTATAACTTTTATTTAAAACACTTTTGTCTATTTCATGTAGGTTCTGAGTAATAACCCGTCAAACATTCAGCTTTTTTTCAATAACCTGCTATTAAACCAGTGAAGTTAATACCAATTTCTTATAACGCCATGCGAAATTTTTGCAAAATTTAAAAAGATTCTTAGACAACATTAAATTTGCAACAAGTTTTCTCTAAAACGTTTCTCTAAATTCTTTACTTTATCGTGTGTCAGTCTGTCCGTCTGTCCCTACATGTGGCTGTTTGTGGAATCGTAGCTTCTAAACAAATGGACCGACTTACATGCGGTTTTTTTTATTTGAAATCTGACGTGAGCGAGGAGGTTCTTAGCTATAATTTATGAAGATCTGTCCATGCGCATGATGATTAACCTTCTTGACAAAATTAATCTCCAACCAATTTGACACAAGTGTATAGTTCATTCAAACTTGTGTTTGAAAACTGACGTGATCAAGAAAGTTCTTAGCTATAGTTTATAAACATCTGTTGGCATTTGATGATCTCTTTTAAATTATTAATATTTGGTGATGAGCGCCGTAAAGCGTACGTAAGTAACAAAACAACAATATCCAATCGTTTAGTTTTCAGTCTTGTTTCATTTACTAAGAAAAATTCGCAAAATAAAGAGAAAAGTTAACGACGTCTGCTTTCATCTGTCTGCGAGTTCTCTTTGACGTTAACGTGACGCATACCATATCGAAATTCTGCAGGAACTTAGTAGACCTTGTACGATCGATTGATAAAACTAATTTCATACCTATTTTCCATTCGTTATACCTATGTAGGTATAACTAATTATACTTCTTCAGATAGCGGTCCCCCGACGCGGCGACACTCATCATCAATATATTAATTGGTAGTTTTAAAGGAGTTAAATGGGCACGAAAGAAATTTTATTTTTTTTTTGTTTTTTTGTGTCGGGGGTTGCTTTAAATTATTTTTTTTATTAGATATCATCCCTTAAATTTGACAATCCAAAACAGCTTTTAAGCTTCATTCAGTGTTTTGCAATTTTTGGCAAACTAGTGTAAACCAGAGCAAACCAGCTCAAACCAAGACAAACCAGAGTAAACCAAACTAGGCTATACCAGATCAAAATAGACCAAATTAATCCTAACCAGACCAAACTATGACAAACCAGACCAAAGCATACCAAACGAAACCAATGAAATGAAAAGAAATGCATTTTTGCTTAAACCTCTGAAAAATGTGTTTACTAATTTTCTAATATACATAATAAATTTAATACACAGCCGATTGTGACATATGATACATAAAATTAAAGATGATTTAGTTGTTTTTCAAAAAGTGAAAACAGAAATTGAAAATATTTCCCCGTTCCAAAGCTATCGCACTTTTTCTATAACGTTGTAAAGGTTTGTTTACTAATTTTCAAATCTACATAATTAGTTTAATACCCAGTCGATTGTGATAATTGATATCTCAAGTTAGAGATGATTTAATTGTTTTTCAAAAAGTTGTAACAGAAATTGAAAATATTTTCCTGTTCCAAAGTTATCGCACTGTTTCTAAAACTTTGCAAAGCTGTTGTTCGCGCCAATTTAGCGCATCCAGGTTTAAATTTGATATTTGAATTGATATTAGGCACCGATCAATAGACGGGGAAAAAGGTGTATCGATCGGTGTCGAAGTCGCGCGAGTTAATGATCGCGAATTGATTAAATTAATCAGTTCGCGGCGCAGAGTCGAAGATGTACGCTCGGCGAGTGTGAACGCAGATATCGCAAAAAACGTGAAACCCACGCCGACTGGCACATGTGCGTATTTTAGAATTTCCAATCCAAACTAACCAGGGGGTGATCACGAGCCCCAAGGGCTGAAGCGGAGCCGGACGTCCCGATGACGCCGATTTAAGGGAATCCATCGACCTTTTCTTCCCATTTCCTCGCTTAAAAGAAGCGCCGGAAGGACAATTCCCGTGGCGGAGACGCTGGCAGCCCATACAGGTAAGTGATTTAACCAGCCTGTGGTTTTGTTTGGAAATTTCGAAATTTAGAGAGACACGGTTTAGAGGAACAGCTTTGTTTACTAATTTTCTAAGCTAGATAATTAGTTTAATACCCAGCAGAGTGTGATAGTTGATATCTAAAATTAAAGATAATTTAGTTGTTTTTCAAAAAGTGAAAACAGAAATTGCAAATATTTTCTCGTTCCAAAATTATCGCACATTTGCTAAAACTCTGCAAAAGTTTGATTACTATTATTACTATTATTATTACTATTTATTATTATTATTACTATTTTTACAATCTACATAATTAGTTTAATTCCCAACCAATTGGAACAATTGATACCTCAAATGAAAGATAATTTAGCTTTTTTTTTAAGTGAAAACAGAAAATTGAAAATATTTCCCCGTTCCAAAGTTATCGCACTTTTTCTAAAACCCCGCAAACCTTTGTTTACTAATTTTCCAATCTACATAATTAGTTTAATACCCAGCCGATTATGAAAGTTGATGTCTCAAATTAAAGATAATTTAGTTAGTTTGCAAAAGGTGGAAACAGAAATTGAAAATATTTTTCCGTTCCAAAGTTATTGCACTTTTTTAGAAACTCTGCAAAGATTTGTTTACTAATTTTCTAATCTATATAATTGGTTTAATACCCAGGCGATTGTGATAATTGATATATAAAATTGAATTTAATTTAGTTGTTTTTCAAAAAGTGAAAATATTTCCCCGTTCCAAAGTTATCGCACTTTTGCTGAAACGTAAATAAAAGACTAGTCTGTTTGGTAATAAACGCTTTAAAACCACGAAATTACCAAAAGAGAACAAACAACCAAAACAGAACAAACCAGACAAAACCAGAGCAAACCAGACGAAACCAAAACAGACCAAACCAGACCAAATCAGAGAAAACCAGAGTAAACCAGAGCAAACTAGAGCAAACCAAATCAAACCAGACCAAACCAGTGCAAACCAGACAAAACCAGACCAAACCGAAGCAAACCAGAGTAATCCAGAGCAAACCAGACCAAACCAAACCAGAACGAACCAGACCAAAACAGCGAAAACCAGAGTAAACTTGAGTAAACCACACCAAACCAAACCAGACGACACCAGACCAAACCAGAGAAAACAGTTAAAGTCAGCAAACAGTTAAAAACTATTGCAACATTAATATGTTATAGATAATTCAATTCTCTACTAATGTTTTGTTAAACCACTTTTATCTATTTTGTCTGTTTTTCTCAAATTTCTCCCATTTAGACTTTCCTTCAAATCGTTCCAAAAATCATAAAACAAGTGATAAAACCAAACAGATTTTCTCTTATACAATGAAATTCTTAACAGTTTTTGTCTAAAACATTTTCACGTATTTTGTTACAACTTTCAAGTTACAGCAAATCAAAACCAAACCTTGTTTAAATTTGATTCCCTCTGAATTTTTCCAAAACAAAATTAACTCCATTGTTTAGACAATGGAATTTTCTACAATTATTGTCTAAGCCACTTTCATTTATTTCGCCTAATTTCTAAGTTACAACCAATTAAACTCAAAACTTTGTCCGATTTCGCGATGGCATAACTTTTGACATCCAATAAAATGTTTGATAATAAAGTTTTTTAAACACACATTTTGTTAAGAAATGTGAAATTTTAAATGTCAGAATGTAAAATTTTGATAACATATGTCTTATTTCAAATGTCATAATGTCAAAAATATCAAATATTGATAATATAAGTCGAATTTTAAATGACAAATTTTGATGAAAAATATCGAATTTTAAATGTCAGAATGATAAATTTTGATAACAAATGTCAAATTTTAAATGTCAATGTAAAATTTTGATAACATATGTCGAATTTCAAATGTCATAATGTTAAAAATATCAAATATTGATAATATAAGTCGAATTTTAAATGACAAAAATGACAAATTTTAATGAAAAATATCAAATTTTAAATGTCAGAATGTTAAATTTTGATAACAAATGTCAAATTTTAAATGTCAGAATGTCAAATTTTGATAACAAATATCGATTTTTTTAATTTATTTTAAGAAATGTCGAATTTTAAATGACTGAATGAGAATTTCAAAAATTGTCAAATTTCGATAACAAATGTCACTTTTTAAATGTCAGAATTCGCAATAAAAAATTGAATCTTTCCCAACAATTTACACATTGATTATATTTTCTCTTCTTGTCGTCTAGTTTCCGTGTGCCGAAAATGTTTTCGCTGGGATTTTTTCTTTCGGAGAGGATCGTAGAGAACCGAAAATGCAACATCTTTCCTGATCAAAATGATGGATTTTTTGGCGATTTTTTCATAAAATTTTAGGACCTTTTTTCATTAAAATCATTATTTATCAAGTGATTGAAAAAAATGACAGGCAACATGCACAATGACAGGAAATGTCAAAAATGATAGGAAAGGTAAAAAATGACAGGAAATATAACAAGAAATGTCTCAGACATTACAGGAAATATAAAAAAATTAATGTGTTTGCCCTGCTGGTTGCAAATATACTAATTGCATTTTCCTGGCCGCTTTCGTTCACAATACATGACCTGACATAATTGGTAATTTTTTTTGCTGTTAAATATTGTATATTTTATTAAATTAATTATTTTTTGTTTTTGCCTGTTGTTTTTATACACTATTATTGGAGACGAAGTTGTTTTTCTGGCCACGGGTGGCGCTAAGCGTGGTTACGCACGGAGCGAATACAAAAAACATAGACGTGGTGAAAATTTTCTGACCTCTATTAAAATTGATTTTAAGTTTCGGCCCCTCAGTCTGGATTTGTCTGACTGTAACATCACTTAACCTAATCCAGATTAAATCTACGTTTACCTAGATTACATCGACAACGACCAAATATTGTTCCCGCCACTGTGCCTTTTTACTAGTTGGCAACTTTTTCCACGGCGGCGCAGAAAGTTCTAAGAAACATTGGTTCTGTTCAATATTTTAAGCAGAATATTCCACATCCTTTAATTGGATTTCATTGTATAAAACTTCAAGAATTTTTATGAACTTATTTATTAATACGACATCATAGGAGCTAAATTCTTATAAAGCGTTTGAATTTTGTCAAAAGAGTTTTTGACTAAATTGTTTACTTCTCCTGATATCATCCCTTAAAGTTGACTTGCCCCAAATTGAACCTTCACTCGGTTTTTTGCAATTTTTTACATAAAAAACAAAATTGCAGAAAATTGGTTAAAACAACTTTTATTGAGAATTAAAATCTCTATAACTTTTATTTAAAACACTTTTGTCCATTTCATCTAGATTCTGAGTAATAACCCGTCAAACATTCAGCTTTCTTTCAAAATAACCTGCTATTAAACCTGTGCAGTAAATATCAATTTCGTATAACGCCATGCGAAATTTTTGCAAATTTTAAAAAGATTCTTAGACAACATTAAATTTGTAACAAGTTTTGTCTAAAACGTTTCTCTAAATTCTTAACTTTATTGTGTGTCAGTCTGTCCGTCTATCCCTATAAGTGGCTGTTTGTGGAATCGTAGCTCTTAAACAAATGGACCGATTTTGATGCAGTTTTTTTTATTTGAAAGCTGACGTGAGCGAGGAGGTTCTTAGCTATAATTTATGAAGATCTGTTCATGCGCATGATGATTAACCTTCTTGACAAAATTAATCTGCAACCAATTTGACACAAGTGTTTGTCTAGTTTATCCAAACTTGTGTTTGAAAACTAACGTGAGGACTCTTATACAGTATAATCTCGATAATCCGACACATATGGGACCAGACAACCGCCGGATTATAAGACCTCCCTCCTCTTTTCCAAGTGATGCCACTGGTCTAGTGACCCACGAGCTAGTGCGCAAAATATAATGAACAAAATTTGACCCACTACTCAAAAAGGTTTTACACATCGATGATGACCAAACTGTAGCGAAACAAGACTTTCACTTTATTCTAAATATTACGCACCTTTAAACTGAAATATTGTAATTTTTGTTTGTCTTGAAATAACAATTTATCACAGAACAAACATAATACGTATTCATGATTATTTCCTGGAGAATTTGTAAATTTCTAGAGATTATTAAAAAGCTTACCTTTAAGAGGGTAAGTATCTTCTGGGAGAGGTCGTAATCAAAATTGGAATATTTCGAGTTGGACATGTCGTAGATGAAAACGATGCCCGATCGTTGCGTCGTGGGATTCTGTAAGGCCGCGTCCAGCTGGTACACGACGCCTTGCAGCGTCGTCTGATGCGTGCTGATCGATGGTATGTGTTTGTGGGCGGTGAAAACTGCTATCGCAGCGTCACTACTATCTCTCTTAGGCTAGAACAGAATTAATTTTTACTAAATTGGACTCTGTCCATCACTAGCTCCTCCGCTTCCATGATCAATTCTTTTTTTTTTTAAATTTGTTTTTTATTATTATTTTTAATTAAAGCTTTCTTTCGTTTTTAATTTAATTTTGTTTCGTTTGTTTCGTTTAGATTGCTCGGTATTACCAATACGGTGAATTTTCCGGTTTTCAGTTCGGAGTACAGCGGCTCCTTGTTGGGGTCAAAGTTTGCTAGGCCTTCGCGTTGACGGGTCACCTCGTGTTGCTGGAAGAGGGCGACGGCGCGGTCCACGTCGAACTTCCGGGCGAACAGGAAACGGACCGCTGTCGACCACTTAACCGGACCCTGCTGTTTCCATCGACATTTACCGTTCACGATTTCTAAAAATCTTTTCGTCGCCTGAAACAAAAATAAACAAAAATTAACAAAAGTTATAGTAAATAATAGTAAGTAGTGGTAAGTAATACTAATTAAAACTAAGTAGTAGTAATGTTGTAATTTGAATTTTGGCGGTTAATAATTATATGACATATGCATGTTGTAATTCCCAAGAAGGCAATGGTTTATTAATTTTGTTAATATGGTTGCCATGGGTTTCTAGTATGTTTATTTTTTTTTTGTTTTTTAATAATTTCGTTTTCTTTGTAAATTAAAGTGATTATTTTTCAGTTCAAATTAGTTATTAATAAAAGTATTTGTTTATAATAAGTTTTTATTCAACAGGTAAGTTCATAAAAATACAATTCTTACAATTAATTTTTTTTTCATTAACAGATTTCGACGACTGTCGCCTTTCTGTCCCCAGTTTCCAATTTTGTCTAACCTAACAAGTTTCCTCTTCTAATTTTCTAGCGTCCATTGCTTCTTTGATGTCGTTTCGCCAGCTTCTTCTCGGTCATCCTCTCTTCCTCCGTTCTGTTGGTATCTATTCCAGAACTTTCTTGGGCCATCTGTTCTCCATTCTCTCTGTCCCCAGTTTCCAATTTTGTCTAACCTAATAAGTTTCCTCTTCTAAATTTCTAGCGTCCATTGCTTCTTTGATGTCGTCTCGCCAGCTTCTTCTCGGTCGTCCTCTCTTCCTCCGTTCTGATGGTATCTATTCCAGAACTTTCTTGGGCCATCTGTTCTCCATTCTCTCTGTCCCCAGTTTCCAATTTTGTCTATCGTAACAAGTTTCAGTTTCCTCTTCTAATTTTCTATCGTCCATTGCTTCTTTTATATCGTCTCGCCAGCTTCTTCTCGGTCATCCTCTCTTCCTCCGTTCTGTTGGTATCTATTCCAGAACTTTCTTGGGCCATCTGTTCTCCATTCTCTCTGTCCCCAGTTTCCAATTTTGTCTAACCTAACAAGTTTCCTCTTCTTATTTTCTAGCGTCCATTGCTTCTTTGATGTCGTCTCGCCAGCTTCTTCTCGGTTATCCTCTCTTCCTCCGTTCTGTTGGTATCTATTCCAGAACTTTCTTGGGCCATCTGTTCTCCATTCTCTCTGTCCCCAGTTTCCAATTTTGTCTAACCTAACAAGTTTCCTCTTTTTATTTTCTAGCGTCCATTGCTTCTTTTATGTCGCCTCGCCAGCTTCTTCTCGGTCGTCCTCACTTCCTTCGTTCCGATGGTATCCATTCCATAACTTTCTTGGGCCATCTGTTCTCCATTCTCTGTGTCCCCAGTTTCCAATTTTGTTTAACCTAACAAGTTTCCTCTTCTAAATTTCTAGCGTCCATTGCTTCTTTGATGCCGTCTCGCCAGCTTTTTCTCGGTCGTTCTCTCTTCCTCCGTTCTGATGGTATCTATTCCAGAACTTTCTTGGGCCATCTGTTGTCCATTCTCTCTGTCCCCAGTTTCCAATTTTGTCTAACCTAACAAGTTTCCTCTTCTAATTTTCTAGCGCCCATTGCTTCTTTGATGTCGTCTCGCCAGCTTCTTCTCGGTCGTCCTCTCTTCCTCCGTTCTGATGGTATCTATTCCAGAACTTTCTTGGGCCATCTGTTCTCCATTCTCTCTGTCCCCAGTTTCCAATTTTGTCTAACCTAACAAGTTTCCTCTTCTTATTTTCTAGCGTCCATTGCTTCTTTTATGTCGCCTCGCCAGCTTCTTCTCGGTCGTCCTCACTTCCTTCGTTCCGATGGTATCCATTCCATAACTTTCTTGGGCCATCTGTTCTCCATTCTCTCTGTCCCCAGTTTCCAATTTTGTCTATCGTAACAAGTTTCCTCTTCTAAATTTCTAGCGTCCATCGCTTCAGTTATTTCGTCTCGCCAGCTTCTTCTCGGTCGTCCTCTCTTCCTTCGTTCCGATGGTATTTATTCCAGAACTTTCATCTGTTCTGCATTATTTTGGTATGTCCAAACCATACTAGTTCGTACTCAAACCATAACTCAAACAAACCATACTCTTCTTTCGATTTCGTCTTCTACAGTCTGTTCCTTGCACATCATTTCCATTATTCTCGTGTTCCGTACCCTCTCCAGTTTGGATTTTTGGCAACTCCTTAAGAAATCCATTTCAGTTGCTAGTAATTTTTTTTTATTCTTTCTGCTCACATCCCACACTTCTACCCCATAAATCATCCATCATGCTCTCCACTATCTCTCTCTATACTGCCCTCCTAAGCCAATAAGGCGTATATCTCAACATAAATATCTCAACAAAAGCATAATATCTCAACATATTATGCTTTTGAGATATAACACATTTTGTGAATTGTAAAATAGCACCTAATAATATTCCGAAATTTTATGTTTTTTATCGGTAAGTACAATAAGAATTGCGGCAGGAAATCACGTGTAGTTGAATTTTCTTGAATACACTGTTATTTTGTTTTTAAACTGAGATGCGGCTAATTGGCTAAGGATTTTTTTTTAAATTGAGATACGTCTCTTTTACTAATGATCTTAGGTATGTACCCTCTATCCTTGGGCGTAAAGTACGTATCCCGTTCGGCATAAATGTCAGAAAGATGTAATGTTATCAGAATGTTATCAAATCCTTAAAATGTTATCTTTAAGAGAACTTTATGACATGTTTTGCCGAATGGGATCGCATTCAATTTTTTTTTTAAGATATTTCGTTGGAGTAGGGAGCATTGATTGATAAAAAAATTGAAACTATTCAAAACATGTTTATTAACACTATATAGGAACCAAGAGCAAAGTACAATTATTCATAACCAGCGGATTTGCAACCAAAGAAAATTACAAATTAATACATTCAATTTTTCAGTTTTCGTCGGAAACTGGAATATTTTCCCAGAATTGTAACCGATTTTTCATAATACCAGACAAGTTTTTAAGTATATTAGCTTTCTTCTGCAAGGAGATTCCAATAAATTTTGTTTGTTTTTTTGGCGGCGACAAATTTAGATTTTTTGTTACTTTAGCGCTTAAAAAATTAAGGTCAAATGATGGACCATCAAAATCGTTTTTATATGTGATATTATTAGATCCCCTGCGGAACGTCACGTGTACCATTTCATGTAGATATGGTCTTGGCTGTGTACGAATTAATTTGTATTGTGAAGAGTAGTCTTCCCAAATGTAAAAATGATGCAGCTCCATTGGCAAAACTTCAGTTTTGTAAGCAGCACCTTTTACGGCTTGGACAAAGTCTGCAAAATCATAGAGTTTATTGCCCATTTTTTTCATGGATATTTCGACTCTATGATGAAAGGAATCAGCTGCCATGAAAGTAGGGCCGGGGGCTTAAAGTATTTTATATCAATTTCATTAGCACGTATTTCATCAGAATTGATAATATAAATTAAAAATGAAAAAAATGTCCAATTCTTATTTTGAGCCGTACAGTTGTCGAGCCAAAATGTTATTTTCAAAATGTCTCTCTTAGAAATCAAAAACTGATATAAAGTACTGACCAGCTCTTCTTTGTTCTGTTTGAACCAACCTTCATGCCAGAGCTGCAAATGGCTTATCTGCTTTTTTGTTCCCAACTGGCACAAAACTTTCATTGTACACAGTTAAGTGAGTAGTGAAAATGGCACTCTTAAACATGTCAAGCCTTGGCAGCATAATCACTTTTTCCAAATCTGCACAATAAATTATCTCCCCAATTTGTACCTCGCTTTCAGCATCTTCCCGATATCTTTCTCGAGATTTCTTGGCTCTCGCATTATGTTTGTTCCATTTAATACAGATATCACAATTTTCAGCCTGATTGTCTTTTGTATGACTTTCGTCATATAAGTTGAACTCCTCGCAATTCTCGCATTCCTCATGGCCAAGGTTAGCAAGTGAAATATTCATTTCCTTTGCTACCGTTCTGAATTTTTCAGAAGAACATTTGAAAGTTGGGTTCTTGGCTACAAAATCTTTATACATTGCAGTAGATGTGAGATCACTTGGCAGATAGAGACGACGTGGGGCATGCTTTCTTCGATAATGTGAAATGGTGGGATTGAATGAGGTAATGTGTTGACGAATTATTTCATCATTTATTTTATTGTGAGATGTTTTAGTGCATCTCATATCCGCTACAGGCACCACAGAATTTTTTGCTTTGCATAACGCTGTACGAATCACCTTGTCGTTATTTGTATTAAAACCAAGGGTCGTCAAAAAAAATATTTTACATACAGTTTGTGAGGTTCCATTTTCATCCTTAAGCATATAATTAAATGAATTTCTCCTATTTCTCCGAAAATTTTCTTTGCCTGCATCAACATGCAACGTGTTCCTTTGCTTTACAGGAGCTGATGATATGTGATGCAATATAAAAGACTTTCTATCAGTCTCACTATCTCACTAGACTCACTATCAATAAATTGTCTTCTTGCCCCAGATATTTTTTGAACACATTTCTTCAGACACTGTTCCCCACAACTATCCTTCACATCATGTTTGTCTACAAATGAATCATATTTCCTCCTTTTTCTTTCGCTTGCTGATATTTCATACTTGTTTCTTTTCCGCAATGTACCTTTTTTAGTAAATTGTACATTTATATCGTTCTCGCTACTTTCCACTTCCGTTACTCGAGTTTCCAATGCATGTTTAGCTTCCGCTTCTACCGGTTTATTTGCTTCCGAGTTATTTGGCACAACATCGCTTTGAATAGCATGGGCTTGATCACATGTACTATTAGAACTAGAATACGATGTAACCACTTTAGTAAGTTCATTGTTACATGAAGATGATCGTTTAGTTATATTTATATCCGACTTGCTTGACAAAACCCCACCATTTTTTAATAAATTGTCGTCGGCATTATCGAAAATTTCGCCACTATCTTCATAATTGGAAGGTACGTACTGTTTTCTTATTTCAAGCCAGCATAACTAACTGATGTCCCCTAAATCCTGTAGATTTGTCCATAATTCGGTCTAGAACAAAGTAAAAACTTTAAATTCTCAATAGCTTTTCTTGGGCGGAATTTGCCTGGCATACAATACTTTTAATTAATTTAATATTAAGGTACTCACCGTATGTGCACTAACGTCTGGAATTACACACTTTCAGTCTCGCTAATTTCACAAAACTATCGGCTCTCACAAAACACAGATTTTTTTACCACGTTTGCACACTGTTAAAACGAGAAAGCGCTGTAATGCGGCAAGTTGAAGTATTAATGAGCTAAGCGATGTAGGCGGATCTTAGAAGGTCGGATTACAAACTGACTGAAATTCTAAGCGAAGCCGCATCTCAGAGATGCGCCCATTTTGCTTAGAAATATGAGTTTCGTCCAAATCGCTTAGGTTTTCCTTGTATTTTTGAGATGCGTCTTATGCTGAAACTAAAATTGTGCACTATATGATAGATATACGTCCATTTAGGAAATCTGTTGAATATAAGCCACTAGTTCCCAATGTGCTGAAATAGGCAATTCATTAAAATTATGAGATACGCCTTTTTGGCTTAGGAGGGCAGTATAGCTCTTACAACCCATGGTGAGTCTTGGCTGACTCAACAACTCTCCTCCATTGGACTCTGTCCATCATTAGCTCCCCCGCTTCCATGATATTCAGGTATCTAAGATCTGATGCTATGTTGTCTCGCCACCGTAGTCGCGGTCTTATACCAGTCGGGGTCTGTTTCCATACCAATCTAACAACTCGTCCATCCTCATGTTTATTTACATAGCCGGCCCATCTCAGTCGTTCCGCTTTTATCGTTCTTACAATGTCTGGTTGGTCATATAGTTCTTCTATTTCCCTGTTTTTCCGACTGCGGTACTGTTGTGTAGTTTCATCCCTTATAAGCTCGTATATACACCATAGTATTTTTCTCTCTGCAACTTTCAGTCTGTTTTCGTTCTTTTTAGGGTTCCGTACCGAAAACGGAACCCTTATAGGATCACTTTGTTGTCCGTCTGTCTGTCTGTCTGTCTGTCTGTCTGTCTGTCCGTCTGTCTGTCTGTCAAGACTTTTTTCTCAGGAATGCGTAGAGGTAACATGTTGAAATTTGTATCAAATACTCGAGTCTGCGGTCTCTTTCAGCTGTGAAAAAATCAAACTTGTAAGTCAACGCGATCAAAAGATATGATCGTTTATGTCGCATATTTTGCGATTTCACGAGGGAATCAAAACCTATAGGGTACTTCCCGTTGACCTAGAATCATGAAATTTGGCAAGAAGCGGTGTCTTACAGCACATGTCAAGAGAAAAATCTTAAAACCGTAAATATGTAGTTTAATTACAAGAAAAATGCGAATTTACTATTAGAAATTTATGAAAATTCACTAATGTTGTCGTAGTGGTATTGTCAGGCTCCAGAAGCATATGGGTTGCATACAGTTAGGTCCTATTCTATGTTTATTCTGAATTTTCTTTGTTTATATTTGTTATGCATTTCATCACGTACGCTTTATATACATAATATATACAGGGTATATATTATGTCTAAATTTTGCTTTTTTATAACGGACATGCGACATTCTCAAGTCCCGTAACATCCTGTGTATATTATATTTCGTCTAATTTTTCTTTATAATCTACATAATATGTTGATAATCTACATAATAATACTATATACTATACAAGTTTGTACGGAACCCTCGGTGCGCGAGTCACAACTCGCACTTGGCCGGTTTTTTTTGTCATTGTCCAGGTTTCGCAGGCGTAAGTTATAATGGATCTTATAATAGAGTGGTATATTCTAATTTTTGTCGTCCAAGATACATTTTTTGATTTAATTTAATTATTCTCTGCAATGCAAAACAACATCGATTGGCACTTTGTATTCTGTTTGTTTAATTTCTTTGGTCATATCATTGTCCGACGTGATAGTGGCACCCAGATATTTAAATTCCTGGACTCTTTCGAAGTTGTATTGGTTCATCGTCACATTTTGTCCTATCCTATCCCTACGTTTAGCCCTTGATGTGGTCATGTAGTTGGTTTTACTCTCGTTTATTATAGGCCCTGCAGATTCTATTTTTTGAAACTCTTCTTTAACGTTCCTGGTTGTATTTCGAATGATGTCTATGTCATCCGCAAAGGCCAATATAAGACGCGGGCCTCGATTTCTAAACAGCAGTGGCTCCGTTTTTGCCTCCCTCACTACCTTCTCCAGAGCTATATTGAAGAGGAGTGGGGAGATGGTGTGTCCCTGTTTCAGACCATTATTTATCGAAAAAAAGATTGACAACTTTCCCCCGATCCATACTGCACTTTTGGAGCCTTCCATGCTGATCTTTAGTTTACTGGGAATTCCCAGTTCCATCATTGTATTCCACCCTCAAGACATTGTCGTACGCTTATTTGAAGTCGATGAAGAGTTGATGTATGACTTTATCGTACTCCCAGCACTTCTCCATTAGTTGACGTATTGTGAAGATCTGGTCTACTGTTGATCTTCTTTTCCTGAACCCACATTGGTAGTCGCCTAGCTGGTGTTCAACATAGGAAGTTAGTCTTTCGAGTAGTACCAGGAACCAGATCTTATATACCATATTTATCAATGATATTCCCTGATAGTTGGAGTATTGTAGTTTGTCGCCCTTTTTGTGTAGGGACTCTCCACTATGCTTTTGTATATTCTCCTTTTTGTTTCCCTTCTGATTTCTTTCTCCCAAAGGAGTGAATTTAATGCTCCAATAGCTTTCCTACCTTTGGTAATCCGTTCCCTAATTTCGTCATTGCTGTTGGCTTGTTTGTTTAGGATAACTTCTAGGTATTTACCCTGGTCTACTCCTTTTATTATTCCAGATTTCAAGGGTAGGTCGTTACACTCGATGTTACCGACTAACAGATATTCACACTTACTCATATTCATGGTCCGTCCAGCTTTCTCATTTTCTTCCTGGAGTTTTCTAATCATGTAACTTAAATCGTCTTCGTCCTCCGCTAAAACAACTTGGTCGTCCGCGAAATATAGGCTATAATAGTGTCTCATCTCCCATTCTTAGTCCCACGTTCTTACATTTATTCGTCCACCCTTGTAGGGCTCTGTCTAAATGAATTTTAAATAGAGTGGGTGATAACACCATCCTTGCCTTAGGTCTTTGATTTTGATAAATGCCTCTGTTAATGTGTTTCCAACTTTTATTTGTGCAGAATTATTATTGTGGCGTTTATTAGAGTAAATCTTATACTAAGTTGTTCCATAGCTTTCCAAAGTTGTATCACGAGAACACTATGGTAAGCTTTTTCAAGGTCGATGAGAGTAATGTGCGTTTCTCAGTTCCTTTGCGTCCGCTTTTTCTAGGGCTATTTTTAAGGTGAAGATGTTATCCGTTGTGGATCGGCCCGCCCGAATCCCCGCCTGTTCTTCCGACTGTATATTTTGGATATCTTCTTCCATTAAGTTTCTGAGGATCCGTGAATATATTCTGACAATTGTTGAAATAACTGCTATCCCTCTGAATTTTGTTGGGTCGTCCTTTGGGTGGTCCTTTTTTGTAGATTGTTGTTATATAGGATGTTCTCCATTCCGTAGGAATATTTACCCAGTTCAAGCATCTTTCTTAGATATTTTTCAACATTTCTATGAGTTTTAATGGACCATACCTGATAAGTTCAGGATAAATTCTTAGAAAATTTCAATAAAACCAACAAGCTTTTGATAAATAGTCAAAAAATCAATTCCGATTAAAATGATGCCTCCATATAAAGTTCCAATCATTATAATTGAGTAGCCTCGCCACCGGTCTTTTTCCGCTTCAAAATGATTTCTGCTGCTCATCAGGATGGAGATGAAAAATGACATCAAAATAAGAGATGAACTTTTTATAATTCGGACATTGGAGCTTTCAAGAGTGTGTCGAAAAAAAACTATTCAGGACATTCTTCCTCCCCCTGTGGCTCCATCCCTATGCCTCTTGTCGTTCCCATTGCTCCAGCTCCAGCAAAGATAAATGACGATAATAATTCACTCACTGCGCATTTTGGGGATCATTGGATGGAAATCAAAAATACAAATACTACAGGGACGTGGTGAATTTCTATATCACTGAATATTCAGTTTATCGACATTATTATAATAAATTGATTAAATCAACTCACAATTTTGATTTTACAGGCTAATACGTGAATATAATTAAGATACCATATAGGTTTAATTGAAATTTGAAAGGAAAAATGAAAAAAAAAACTTTTGCAAACCCAGCTCATTCCAAATTATTTTTATTTATAAATAATTATACAATACTACTAACAAAAAACAAAACAAACAAATTTGGAATCGTACACCGAAGGTTATCCGAATGAGATTTAAATTTTTTGAAAAAATTAAATGGGCAGAGCGTGAAATGTTTTTTGTCTCTCCTGCAAAATTTATAAAAATGGATTGAGCTGGTTTTGATACTAAACGCCTCAAATATTATATTGAAATAAGGAGAGACGATCTTCAAGAGAGCATGGTAGATGTGGAGTTTAGGAACCCTTGTGTGTCGGTTTTAGAAAGTAAATTAGAGCATTTCTGTTATAGTCTTTTCTTCAATAAATAATCCAACGGTGTCAAGTCGGGGGAGCTACTCAGTATACCCTTCTCGTCCAATCCATCTTCTAGGAAAAGTTACATTTCAACGCTCGCACACTCCCCTACGAAATGAGCGGGTGTACCATCTTGCTGTAACCAGACATCAGGGTGGATGAGATTATTATTATCTGAGTGGGGTCAAATTTCTTTTATTCGTGGAATGATTTGTGTATGTAACAATCGCAGGTACTTTCCATATGTTAGTGTTTCATCTATAATAAAAGTTATAATACCATCAGGGCAAGGTTATAATACCACCTAATATCCCAGACCACACATCTATCTTTTGCGGACATTAAGAATGAAGTTTTAACGTGTGGATTTCCTTGATGTCAGTATCTACAGTTGTTTTTATTCACACAACCATTCAATTGGAACGTGTCATATCTGACAATTCAAACTTGCAGTCAAAGTCATCTTCAGATAATTCTTGAACGAAATGGACTTTGTACGGTTTAAACATTTTTAATATTCTTTCCACATACGTTTTAGAGTTATCATGGTCTGCAGAGAGCTGGCTGATGGAATTCTGTGGGCGTTCGGCTATATCCAGCAAAATATTTAATGTCCTATCAACATGTGTTGCCGTCCTAGGTTTACCAGAGAAATTACGATTTTTTACACTTTCAGTTTCTTCAAATTTTTTAACGGTTCGTGTCACTGTGGACCTACTGATAGGGATTAAGTTTTGATGAGTGAAATTAAATAAAGGAAACGCTTCCGCATGAATTCTCTTACGATCCCCATAAACAACGATATCAGAATTTCTATCCTTTCTGATTCTGTTAAATTGATTTCTTAAACTTGATGTGCTAACGGTATTAAGGCCGATTCTCATATACCCGAGACTCAGACGTCACGCGACATCGCCTGTCAAATAATGATTACATTGTTTTAAATGGGCACGTCCTCACTATGGCTACGCGACGTGTCCATTTAAATCAGTGTAATCATTATTTGACACGCAATGTCGCATGACGTCGCGTAGCTGAGTGTCGCGCATATGGGAATCGCCCTTTAAGCTTGACAAGATATTATATGTATCACATTATTATTTCTATTCATTTAGAATTATTAGAAATAATAATAATTAACAGAAAACTTAACTCTTGCCCTACAAGAAACACGCTTGCTTGGCTCACAAGGGGAACTTCAGACGTCTGGAACACGGATTTTCTTTAAACTTTGTACACTTGTAGTAGTCCATTAGGACAACATAATGTGTAAGTAGTAAGGCGCACTATTTCGGCATTTCCGAGAAAATTGCAATTTTCTCTCTTCGAAATTTTCCACATCGAATATATACATTTGCGTTGGGTCAACTTGTATAAGATGGCGATAGCCGAGTAGTAACGTTCAAGCTTTGTAATTGCTGGATCGGTGGATCGAATCCCATACATTGTTTTTTTTTTCAACGCTGGTCATATTTTTTCTTATAAATAACAATTCAAAGGTAATATAATGATAAAATTGCACGCGTTTTGATTGATTTTCCAATGTTATTTGGCTGTTTACAATACATTATGTTGTCCTAATGGACTACTACAAGCGTACAATGTTTGAAGAAAATCCGTATTCCAGGCGTCTGAAGTTCCCCTTATCAGAAATAACCGATTACAATCACTATAAGTTCTTCAAAAGCGGAACCAACAAGAAAATTTGCAAAGGAGCATCGTTTTCGGAGCATTCGGCATGTCCTTTATTGTAGACAAAAAAAAAATCTGAATTCAGTAACAGACGTGAAACCCATCAACAACCGACTAATGATCATCAGAATTAACCATACGAACAAAAATTACACCTTCATTAACGTTCATGCACCCACAAACGCTGACAACAAAAAAGAACCCGAAAAGACTGACAAATTCTGGGAAGAACTCGAAAACGAAATGTACAAAATTCCAAATGATGACGTAAAAATTCTCCTAGGGGATTTCAATGAGCAAATAGGCAGAGAACGAAAATACCAAAAAAACAGTAGGTTATTATCCCGCGCACAAATTTACAAACAAAAACTACGCTCGACTCGACGAAAATTATGTCAACCTCACTACGAAAATCCCCTAAGAAACGGAAAACATGGCGATCACCAATCCACCAATTAGGCGAATTTCAAATCGATCATGTAGCAATTTCTTACATCTACCAGACAAAAATCCACGATATTCAGGTCCGCAAAGAAGCGAACATCGATTCTGACCACTATCTCTCCCGAATCAAAATCAAATTCACACCCCAGAATTTTTTTTGAGAAAGAGACCCCCAATGATCCCATAATTCAACATCAAAGACTCCAAAATCGCTGAAAAATGGGAAGAACAACCCACAGAAAACTATAAAAGGCGAGTGAACTAAGTACTTAACATAAAGCCTATCGTCCATATGTATGTTAAAGGATTTGCGAAAATATCTGTCATATATGACAGATGACGTATGTGGAGTATTTGATTTAGGTCAGGGGTGTCCAAACTTCGGTCACATGACAAGTTGCAATGCGGCTTAAAATAGAACGGTTAATTTAATGAACAAATTCAAACTGAGCCTCATGCGGCCAAGTTGCAATGCGGTACAAAATTTAGTAAATAAATGAAAAACAAATTGTCAAACTGGGACAAGGTAAGTTAAAATGCGGTCCGAAACATAAGCGTCAATTTGATAAATGAATGAAAAAAATAATCGGTTTTGTTTTGGGACGCATTGGAACTTGTCTTGCGGCCCGCAAGACAAGTTCCAATGCAGCCCAAAACAAAACCGACTATTTTTTTTATTCATTTATTTGAGACAGTTTTTTGCAGTTATTCTGTAGATTTAGACTAAAATCCACCAATTATTTATTGTATAGACGAGATTATTATATTACATCAAAACTTGCGGTCGCAAAAATTGTGTGCGAAAATAATCTAGTCGGTCATAAATGACAGATAACATGTGTAGTTGAGTATTTGATTTAGATCAGGAGTGTCCAATAAACCGACCACGCTCGTCTGTCATTCTGCGAAAGAAACAGAGAGAAACACGCATTATAGACATATACACTAAGAGAAAGAAAGAGAGAGCGCGCGGTATAGAAATATACGCTGAGAGAAAGAGATAGGCGTATAACGTAACGTAACGTTTTCGGCCGAATCACTCCTACCGAGACCTCCCTAAAGGGACTTCGTTCCAAAGATGCATGTCAAGACAAACTAAACTTCGACACTGCAACACTGTCATCAAATCAGCAAAACTACGCTAGCGAACACTTACACTCAATAAGAAATACGAACTTGAAGAAATCAAGAAAAATCATTCGGAAAATATTAGGAGCAAGACTTACTCATGACGGGTACCGACTACAGTCAATCAAGACAACTGAAAAATACTCAACATCGACATTGATATCAGAAAAAGACGAATGAAATTCTTCGGGCACATAGATAGATTACAGAATACACAACCAAAAGAATACTAACCAAAAGAATACTAGATTACATATCATTACTCAATAGTACAACACCATGGATGAAAGAAGTACAAAAAGACATGCGAACCGGTAACATAACCGACACATCCAACCAGAGCAAACAAAGGGAAGTCCAACCAGAGCAAGGAAAACCTAAACCTTACATACTTAAATGGTCTGACGAAAGAAAATTGGCATTCCACAACAGAATGAAAGAATACTGGCAAAATAAGAAGAATGACAAAAATTGAGTCAAAGTGCTTAACGTTTTCCAATGTTGGGAAAATACGCTGTAAATAAATAATGAACAGTAACACAGTTAATAATGAACAGTAATAATGTTCCATTCTTTCAATATTTATTTTTCCATTTATTTGATTTATTTCTTTTTTGATTTATTTTGTTATGTGACCCCACATTTTTGATAGACTCTCCTAAAATTGTCTATCCAATGATACCAAAAACGACCCATGATGTAATTAAAAAAATATCGTCAAAATATGCACTGGTGGATACTGTATGCAACCTTAAAATATCATGTCTTAAATAGCACGCGTATTAATTCTACATCGCTTGGTGCAATACTTTTGGCGAACACTAAATATGAAAGTGGTAAGAGTAGTTAAAGAAAAATTGCTTTATTCTCAGGAATCTCTTAATTTGATAGCACATGAAAAAACTGGATTATAAATTGCAACAAGCAACAGAAAAAGAAAAGAAAAAACGTAAGAAATATTAAGGAACTATTGAAGTGAGCAATATAATCCAAACCTTTAAGTTAGAGGTTTTTTATTTGCATATCAACATACCCGCCTTCTATTTGTAGGTTTGTCCAGAGATTGTCTGTCCAGTCCTGTTTCTCCATTATAGTCTGACTAGTCTTGTCTGTCTCGTCTTGTTTAGTCTACTCTTCTTGATTATTTCCAGAATAAGCACCTAGGTAAGACTAGACAAATAACACTCTGACTAAATCCCTATTCCACCTTGGCTTTTAATATGCGCCACCCCGGTATCGCATATTTTGCATTCATTCAAGGTGGGCAGCCCGGACGGTTATTGAAAACCGCCCTAGTTGTCGTCTCCCCGACCAGGATTCGAACCCGGGTCTCTCGCAGACAAATAACACTAGATGGAGTGGAATAGACAGAGAGAACACGAGAGGGTCAAGACTAGTCAGCTACTGAAGCTTAAACAGATAGGCTATTTTGTTTAAATCTCAAAACTGAGATTATCAAAAACATAATCATTTGGTATTTTAATGTAAAGTAATTAGAAGCAAAAAAAAAACCTTACCAAATATCGAAAGGAATGAAAATAATCCAAAGACAAGAAAAAACTCGACACTACTTTTAATAGGAACGCTGTGCGAACCGTACGGATTGAAGGTCCGAAAGGGGAATGTTTCCCCGACCCGGCATCAAACGAAAGTGCGGAAGAAGCGCCGGAAGTGGGGCCGCGTCATCGCCGGAAGCGTCCATTTATGTCGCGCGTCGAAATACGTCCCGACGTGTCCGGATTTAGAAAGAATGCAAAGCGAGAAATTTTATTTACCCGAAAACACGAATAGGTAAACTACAACACGTGTTTGCCATTTTGTGTGATTTTCCAGTTGAGATAAAAAAAGTTTTGCGGTGATGTAATCTCGATGGTTTTCCTCGGTTGGGTTTCTAAACGATTGTGAGTCAAATAATTACACAGTTTACTTTCACCAAGTATGTTTTCTACATTAAATTAAGATTTAATCTTCTTATTATTGACTTGAAATGGTTAATATCACATTGCGAATAGTTGGTAACAAACAATTAATTTCAATTTGGAAATTGGACAATTTGAAACGCTATTAAATTACTTTAAATTAAGATAAAACTAATTTCTAATTGCATATGTGGTTTTCAATTGAAAAATGGGATAAACAAGTACTTCAATTTACGAAACAATATTTTTTTATATTTATTGTATACTTTATGCATTATATAAAGGGCTATCGACCACAAGGTCCAACTGCCCGACAATATTTGTTCTTAGTTAGCCGATAGACTAGTTCCAACTTATTGACTCTCTTGGATAATAATTCTCTTTCTGATAAGTTGGGTTCAATCCATTCGCCGAGTTACTTAAATTTCTCAGTCCTCTTGATGTTTCCCTGTTCTAGTAACATCTCTCTGTTTGCTTCTCTGATATTTATATAATATTACATTATATATTTTTATATATACACTATATATATTTGTCCCGTTTAAAATAGTCTCAATCGTCTATAATGAATGCTCTTATGCTACCGTTTATTCCAGTCTTCAAAACACTTTCAGATTTTAGATATCGTTCGGCTCCTCCAGCGATTCTCTTTTTATTTCTTGAATCGTAAAACGTTTTAATTTAATAGCTTTTTCATCTTTGGGAGAGAGTAAAAAAGTCTCGAGGGAAAAATTTGGCGGATAGGAAGTAATCTGCGGTGAATTTATTTCAATTATCGAGACAAGAAATCGTCTTTCGGGAGAAAACTGGTCAGGATTAAGGACCAACCGGGAAATTATGAAATCCACCTACAATTGCGAAGGCGGATAACTTATATCTTCTCGAGATTCTCTTGCGTTGTCATCGCCCACTTATATATAAAAGTCTTCTGTCCAATAAATAATGCCGGAGTTTATAACATTCTTGTGTTATCAAATTACTTATTAATACAATGTCCTCTAGACGTATAGAATGCGAACAATATTAAGTTTCACCTTTTAAAATGTCTGTGTAGTCTTGTCTATGTAGTCCTGTCTGTCTAGTCTGTCTTCAATAAATGGTTTAGGGGAAGCTCTCATTAAACCTCCTATTCCACTTGGCTTTTAGTGTACGAGGCATGTTCAAATACTTTTAAAATACTCTTTATAAATACTACGTTCAAATACTTTAACGTACGTTTAATTTACCAAAAAATGATTGTTTCTTACCGATAATATTGTAAAAATTGTAATTTTGACATACACCATACTTCAAATCGAGTTGTGACTCCCGCACCCAGAGTTCCGTACAAACTTGTAAGTAAGGTATTTTTTTTGTGGAGGACGTAGCAAGCACATTCAGTTAACTTGACAAGTGGCCCTCCTGAAATCACGACCATCTTAGTACCGCTGCAAGCATAACCTCAAGATGTCGCTGTCGTACGATGGAATTCTACCCTATATTTTATTACCATACATCCCCCATTCCACTATGAGTGTTTAGGGGTTCTGGAACTTCACTATTTGTTTTTACTGCTCAATTTTCCCTCTATACCTATATACTCTGTATAAAGGTATACAGGGTATTTTTTTTAAATAACGCCAATATTTTTGAACTTATAAAAAGAAAACTTTATTTTAGTATTACACTTATTCACTAACTTATATTAAGATCTAACTATTTCTAGATCAAATATAAACTAATATATTAACTATTTCTAGATCTATTTTGATACTCTTAACATCCAGTTGTTCAATTGACTGCTTTTGGGCAATTGACTACCAAAAAATTTAGGGCGTACGTGATTTAAGTATATGTAGATTAGAAAGAAAAATTAGACGAAATATAATACATACAGGATGTTACAGGACTTGAGTATGTCGCATGTCGGTTATAAACAAACAAAATTTAGACATAATATATACCCTGTATATATTATGTATATAGAAAGTGATGAAATGCATAACGAATATAAACAAAGAAAATTCAGAATAAACAGCTTGGTGCCGACACATACTTTTTAACCTTCGGACCTAACCGAGGAGGACCTAACTGTATGCAACTCATATGCTTCTGCTGCCTGACAATACCACGCAACACGTTAGTGTATTTTCATAAGTTTCTAATAGTAAATTCGCATTTTTCTTGTAATTAAAATACATATTTACGGTTTTCAGATTTTTCCCTTTACATGTGCTGTAAGATACCGCTTCTTGCCAAATTTCATGATTCTAGGTCAACGGGAAGTACCCTATAGGTTTTGATTCCCTTGTGAAATCGCAAAATATGCGACATAAACGGTCATATCTTTTGATCGCGTTTGAGTTACAAGTTTGATTTTTTCACAGCTGAAAGAGACCGCAGACCCGAGTATTTGATACAAATTTCAACTTGTTACCTTTACGCGTTCCTGAGAAAAATTGTTTTGACAGACAGACAAACAGACGGACAACAAAGTGATCAATTAAGATCTAACTATTTCTATATTTTTAAATAACGCGATTACTTTTTAAATTTGTAAAAAGAAAATTTTGTTTTAGTATTACAATTATTCACTAACTTATTAAGATCTAACTATTTCTAGATCTAATATAAACTAATATATTAAATATTTCTAGATCTATTTCGAAACTCTTAACATGCAGTTGTTCCATTGACTGCTTTTGGGCAATTGACTACCAAAAAATATAGGAGAAGGAGGACCTAACTGTATGCAACCCATATGCTTCTGCTGCCTGACAATACCACGCAACACATTAGTGTATTTTCATAAGTTTCTAATAGTAAATTCGCATTTTTCTTGTAATTAAACTACATATTTACGGTTTTCAGATTTTTCCCTTTACATGTGCTGTAAGACAAATCTTACCAAAATTTTCTTGCCAAATTTCATGATTCTAGGTCAACGGGACCAGTTTCATACACCCTACAGGTTTTGATTCCCTTGTGAAATCGCAAAATATGCGACATAAACGGTCATATCTTTTGATCGCGTTGACTTACAAGTTTGATTTTTTCACAGCTGAAAGAGACCGCAGAGCCGAGTATTTGATACAAATTTCAACTTGTTACCTCTACGCGTTCCTGAGAAAAATGGTCTTGACAGACAGACAGACAGACAGACAGACGGACGGACAGACAGACGGACGGACAGACAGACAGACAGACGGACAAACAGACGGACAAACAGACGGACAAACAGACGGACAGACAGACAGACAGACAGACAGACAGACGGACAAACAGACGGACAGACAGACAAACAGACAGACGGACAACAAAGTGATCCTATAAGGGTTCCGTTTTCGGTACGGAACCCTAAAAATATAAACTCGATTTCCAGACTATATCAAGATGTATGTTATATTTAAAATTTGAGAAAAGAAAATTATTTAATTAATGACAAGAGGCGACGGTAAAAATCAAAACAAAACCCAAATATATAATCCATCATACGTTTTTTTTTTTTTTGAGAATTTGAAAGATTATTAATTAAATCCTTAAAGATTTCTCTTCTGCCTTCAACGTTGCAAGTAACAAGAATTTATTACCAAAATCCAAATATTTTGATAATAAATTTCTCAAAGTCTCCGGTAATACGAGTCACGGCGTGATTTATCTCTGCATAGGTGTTAGCATGCCATGTGTCCGCATCACACACTTTTCTCCGGCTGTTTAACTAATGCGACACACCGGATATCCGCAGTTTGAGCTCGGAAAGTGCCTATCGCGTGGGCTCATCCTCCAAACCTCCAACGAACTTTATTTATATTGCTAAATAAATAAATAAATGTATTTATCAGACAGATTGTGCCGATAACAAAGAAAAAAAAACTTAAGGCTATTAAATAGAATGTCTTATTTGTGTTGGTATAAATAGAAAGTGTTGGGAATATTCTCTTACTATTACTATTTATAGCATTGCTATTAATAAGTTCTTTCAGTTTTTAATGTGATTTTAATATAACTCTGTTTTACTTAAATTTTTCACTCAATTGAATAATTTTTTAAATAATATAACAACATCCCAAACTCGATAATCTAGAATTATACAGACTTGTTAGACTAGTTGATAATCTAGAACAGGGGTCTCCAAACTACGGCCCGAGGGCCACATCCGGCCCGCGGACAGATTTTGTTCGGCCCGCGGAGAGCTAGCATACTTGAAAACTCCTTTTAGAGAACATATAGCAAATTAAATTTAGTTTACTGAAGTATTCTAATTTTATGTTGAATAATTATTAATATGACATCTACATTGATATGGTCATGGGCTAACTACTCATAACATTGTTGTAGGCTTATTGTTATTGTGATAAGTTGGATAAAGAAACACAGAATTGTAATGAGTAAAGACATGTATAATATGCAGAAAATTTAACTTCAGTATATAATAACTAACAAATTATTGAAATCAATCCAACTAACATTTTATACATTTTAAATAAAAACATAACTTATAACAAGCATAATGACATATGAAATACTAATAAGATTTATGTAATTGAGATTTTCCACTGACAATAGATTGTAGATGTGGACTAATTTTACTTGTACCAATTATTAAAAGACATTTAAGATGCTCATCAGTTATTTAGATCTGTAAACATTTTTTGTGTACTTCATTTTGGAGAAGGTCTTCTTACACAAATAAGTAGTACCAAAAACAGAAAACAGCCCACGAGCAAATTTATGCAAATTATCAAATTGTGTCAGTGGAAGACTTATAAAATTCCAAGAAAGATGAGTTTTGATATTTGTTCTTAATTATATCACTGCACTGTAGATCAATCATTTCCATTTGAAGTTCCGGGGCTAGGGTTTCAATGTCAGTATCAAAAGGATTCTGAAAAATCTTAATTTGATTCGCAATGGCATCAAAGTCCGAGAAACGAGTATCAAAATTTATTTTCAAAGCACTCAATGTTTCGATTGCAAAATCGATAGGAAACTCAGTCTTAGTGGTGTGGCTGAATATTTCACATGTTTTAAAATGTGAAAAACATTTACTTCGTAGTTGTGATTGAAACAGTATCAATTTCTTCCGGAATGATTTGATATTAGTGTATAAATCAGGAAGATGCTGGTTTTCTCCTTGCAATCTCAAATTCAGTTCGTTCACATGTTTTGTCAAATCAACATAGAATGCAGACTTCCACAGCCATGCGTTGTTTTGTAATTCAGTAAGAGGGCGATGCTTTTCATTTAAAAAAAATTCGATCACTGCTCGAAGTTCAAAAAACCGCTGAAGGACTTTCCCACAACTAAGCCAACGTAACGGCAGTATGCTAAGGTAAGTCATTTTCTCCAATCTCTTCAATAAATTGTCGGAATTGTCGGTGATTCAGCCCAAAAGATCTGATAAAATTAACATTTGATATGACTGGTTTCAGAACTTCAGACATATGCAAACATTTTCCGCACAAAGACTGTTGATGAATGATACAATGTAAGACTAATGGTTTTGAACCACCGTCATTTTCTACAGCCTTTGACACAAGAGCGACCACTCCTTTATCTTTCCCACTCATGTTTTTGCCTCCATCAGTTGTAATACATTTCAAGTTTTTCCATCGAAGGTTCTTTTGATTAATGGCCATTTCAACTCCTTTAAAAATATCTGTACCAGTAGTTGTGCCATGAATACTATACATATCAAGAAGTTCTTCATGCACTTCATAGCTTTTATCTATTCCTCGAATATAAATCAACACCTGAGCAGTATCTGACACATCCGTTGACTCATCCAAGGCCAAAGAAAACCACTCAACATGTCCATTTTTGTCGAACAGTTGAGAGGATATATTTTCAGCGATGTTTTATACCCTTCGAGCCACAGTGTTTGCTGACATACTGACAGTTTTTAATAAATTTACCTTTTCAGGGCACATTTCTTCGGCTACTGCAATTATGCATTCTTTGATCATTTCTCCATCGGTGAATGGTTTTCCACGTTTTGCAATTTCAAGAGCCACACGAAAGCTGGCAAGCCTCTTGTTCAGTTTTGAGTTTTGTAAATGAAGATTGCTGCGATTTCAATCCCCGCTGCTTCATAGCTTCGAATTTTTCTGTCCGCAAACTTCCTGTATATTTTGAGTAATTTTGAAAATGCTTTGTTTCACAATGACGTTTAATGTTATATTCCTTGAGAACGGCTATGCTTTCATTGCAAATCAAACATAGCGCCTTGTTACTGGACTCAATTACGAAATACTGAATGTTCCACTGATCTTTGAATTTTCTGCATTCACTATCAATTTTTCGCTTCTTTTCCATACTACTAAATCACACACAAAAGCAACAATTCAAATCAAAATACTGTTACAAAGATGTCTTAAACTTAAACACGCACAAACACGTTTTAAGGAGATACGCACTATTATATTTCACAACAGTGTCATAGGAACTGACTTGTGGTTGCGCCACTAGCCTTCTTATATATTCCAATTACTGCCATCTAGAAGTGAGTGGAAGACACCAGAACTTTCTCGAACCAACGAGATTATTCTGTACGTGCTATTAGCGCCATCTTTTAGCGATAGAAGGTACTACCTATTTCCGCTTGTGTCCACCAGATGTCGTGTCACGTTACTCCTCATGGCTCGTACTCTACGACTAATCTAGAAATTACAGATAATGACAGGAAAATTAATACTATGCAGTGTTGCCGTTTTGCGGACTTTAGTCCGATTTGCAGCCTTTTTTAAACGTTGCGTACTTTTTCGGACTTTTTTTTTCATCAGTGGACTATTTCACTTTTTACCACCGGCAACAATGATAATATGGTTTTGGCCCTCGGAACTTACTGGAGTAATCAGTATGGCCCTAAGGCTGGAAAGTTTGGAGACTCCTGGTATAAACAATATTTAATATAAGCGTACTGAGTTCACTGAAATTCAAAAAGTTTAAATTTTGTGACAACTAGCCCCGGTCTCCCCTACTTACTATTGTACAGCACACTGATTATAGGGGTTGATATTTCCTTAGAGGCGCTGCGTTCTGTCAACACTGCCAAAAACTTTCCAATAATCCGGCACTAGTACATCTACTATTACATCCGGTAAAAGTACTTACTCTTGTACTGCACACTAATTCTACGGGTTGATATTTCTTTCGAAACGCTACGTTCTGTCAACACTGCCAAAAACTTTGACTATTAAGTTTGACGTTCAGAGCCAACTTTAAATATGTGCGTATAGATGTGTTCTCTTAAACACGTCTTTAAGTAATAGAAATTTTTTCTATAGAACGCAGCTATTGATGACGATGACGCAAATCTATGAGTTTACCCTCTACCCAAATGTCATTCAGCGCCGCTATAGAAGTTTTCACTTCAAAAATACAGAATATTTTTACATAATGTGGCAAAAGAGTGGATAAGCGAACCGACTACGGAAAATGTGAATGAAGAACATCCTGTTCCTGGTACATCAGCTACACCCAGAAGGGATGACCCTCCAGGAAGGTTGTCAAAGGATACCAGAAAGCATAATTTAGTTAAACTAATTACAGGCGGCATAAAACTTAAACTCCAGAGACAGTGCCGCGTTTGTGCCGCGCATAAGAAGAAAAGTTTGACATGTCATATGTGCCAATTTTGCCTCTTCACAAGGGAGATTGTTTTTTTAAATTCCACACTTTAGAAAAATATTAGTGACTGGTTTTACTACATAAGTTTAAAAACGACAAAACATTTTATTTGTTTATAAATTTTTTGCCCTTCCGTCAACAGTCAACAACTTTACGTACACCTGCGCATCCACCATTACGAATCCATCCGGAGCATCCACCGTCAGGATCAGCGATCCTGACTCAACCTCCTAAAATTTGTCTTCAAAATTTAGAAAATATAGCCCCCGTTTTACCTTCACAAACTTTGCTTTTCAAAAATTTGTATTGTAGCTTACAAAGAACCTAAATCATCCCCAATTTTACCCCCTTCAGGGCTGATATTGCAAAAAATCGATGAAATGCGGATTTTTTTTATTTTCTTAACAAAAGCCTAAATATTAATTTTCATCTCTTTGGTGACGGGGTAGTGTGTGGAGAAAAGAAAAATAACAAACCCGGAGACGATGTAACTTTTTATTGCGCGTCACGTGACGCGTGCCGGTTTTGATGCGAGTTGTGGAAGTTGTCTCTGATGTTCTGCTGGAAGTTGTGTTCACTGATGTTCTACTGGAAGTTGTGTCTGGATGTTGTTTCGAAGTTGTCTCTCGAAGTCGTTTCTCCAAACTGTCCCTTTGTCACTCCCGTCCCGTCCTTTTATCCCTCGGTCAAACGCATCTTCTCTCTGGTAACTTTGGTGGGAGAGGTTTTTCGTTGTCCCGATTGGTTGTTCGTTCTTCCCTCCTATTGGTGCTGACGCCAAGTAAGAGGGAGGCAAAATCGGTATTGTTTGATCGGCTCCAGCCCGCTCATAAAACGGTCTGGGCCATAAAACGATTAAGAAAAACCCGAACCTATCGGCTTTGTTTGATCAGCTCCAGCCCGCTTATAAAACGGTCTGGGCCATAAAACGGTTTAGGAAAAACCCGAACCTGTGCAACTCATCTTGTCAATAATGAGTCCCTACAATCTCCCTAACTTGAAAAATGATCGGTTCCTCATACATCCCCTATTTCATCTCTTTCAGGTTTTTTTTAGAAAAAAGTATCTCAGGGTGCAATCAGAAGTCCTTTCTCAAGGTGCAATCGTTCAAATACCCAACTTTTGATAAAAAAAGGCCTCGAAAATTACACCCGCTACGCAGCACAGTTTCATATCTTAGAATACCCGCTCAAAATGTGTTAAGATTGGATTAAATGAATTTAATGTAAATACATTTATGTGTCACATTTCAATGTGAATTTAAATTATGTAATCAAATCTTAATTTTCCCATGGAACGGTCGTTGTTTAAATTCCTCGACACAAAATAAATAAGCAAATTTATCATCGTCTGGATTCGATTTCAGTGTAGAACCGAATCGTCCGATTAGATTACCGACAGGAAATAGGTTTCAATAATGTTATCGAACCAAAGCAGTAAATACATTTTTTTCCGTGATATTTTCTATGAATGGAGGTATTGTGCCTTCAAACAACTTCTTTTATTAAAATCGTTATATTATTACACACAGAATGCTTTCGTTCAGTAATTAATTATAAATCAGTTTTACGCGTTTTTATTTTTGGACCGCTGACACGTTTCCGTTCAGACATAAAGAGAAATGGACGCAATAAAAGACAATAACTGCACTCAATTCATTGATTAATATATGTTTGAATAATGGAATGTATTGAAACATTTGTGCTCTGAGAAAGTTTTATTCGATTGCTAAGGGGGGCTTGTAATGTGGGATGCATATATCTCAAAAACTGGAGATGTTAGAGATGTGAAAATTGGTATTTAGTAGAGACAAAACTGCCAAGGCTTAATTAGTTAGACCTATAGCTAGTGTAATATTAGGAGTTGTTCTGATAGATTAGATTAGATTAGATTCCCGACTTCCTCTAAGGGTTTGGCGCACGTCAACCTTAAGGCTTATTGTGCTGTCGGTTGATATCAAACTTGCAGTCCGACGTCTGTGTCACTGACTAGTTTCCTTAGTTTTCCTACAAGTTTGGGTTCCCATGTGGTTTGTTGGTTCCAGTCGAGCTGGTGTCGCATTCGTTCTAGGGCAGGGCATTCGAAGAGTACGTGGTTTGCTGTTTCATCTTCCTCTCCGCAGAGTCTACATAAAGGTTCGTCTCGGTAGATTTTTACTTTATGCATGAATTCTCTAAATCCGCCAGTGCCTGTTAGTAAACTAACTATCTGCTTCGTGTGAGCTTTGTTTAGTTTTAACAGGTCCTTTGCTATATTGGGATTAGGTGAGTCTATTAGCTTCCTGCAATGGGTTGCTTTATCATAGGAGTTCCATCTGAGTTTGTGTTTATTTTTCATCCAATCATTGATGGATGCTCTGGCGCAGGCTTTTTCTATACCTATGCTCGGTTCGGGACCAACTAGTTTCTTGCGGGCACCTTGTTTTGCTAGGTCGTCTGCATGTTCGTTTCCCTCTATACCACTATGCCCGCGAACCCAGATGATTTTTACTGTGTTCTGTTGGCCTAGTGTATGTAGTATTTCTTTGCATTCTTTTATGGTTCTTGATTTTGTACTGCAGGCCTCTAGTGCTTTTAGCGCTGCTTGACTATCAGATATAAAATAAATGTTTCTGTTCCGATATTTTTGTCTGTGGCATTCAGTAGCACCCAATAGTAATGCGTGTACTTCTGCTTGGAATATCGTGCAGTGTTCGCCTAGGCTGGCTGATTCCCTAATTTTGGGATTTTTGCTGTACAGGCCCGATCCGGCCCTTCCTTCAAACATTGAACCATCCGTGTAAAAGATTATGTTCTTGTTCGTAGGGGTGGGAAGCTGGTCCGGTTTCCAGCTTGGATCTATGTGTACGGTGAATGATTTTTCGAAATGGAATGACTTGTTGGTACTGTCGGTTCTCATTTCCATCAACGGTATTCTGACTGCCGTCATGATTTTCGTATGCCCGATCCTACTGGCTGCGATCCATTGACCCGCGCATTGTAGTCGGTATGCCGCCATTCTTGCTTCTCCTTTCAGAAAGATGTCTAATGGCGGTGTATCTAGTATCACGTCTAATGCTAATCCAGAGGTAGTTCTAAAGGCTCCTGTGGTGCATAGATTCGCTAGATGTTGTATCCTGCTTAATTTTGCAACAGCAGTTGATTGTTGTAGTTTAGGCCACCAGGTTACTATGCTGTAGGTTAGTATTGGTCGAACTATAGTTTTGTATAGCCAGTGAGTCAGTTCCGGTTTGAGACCCCATGTGCTACCTATGGCTCGTTTACTTATCATCAGCGTTTGTTTGCATCTGGAGATTGTCTTGTTCATGTGGGGATTCCATGTTAGTTTGGAATCTAGTGTAAGTCCTAGGTATTTGACTTCGTTGCTCCATTGAACAGGTTTCCCAAATATTGAGATATTGGTTTGGTTTGTGATTTTCTTCCTATTTGTGAAAGGGATCAGGGTGGCTTTCGCAGGGTTGATTCTTAGGTCTCCTGTCGAACACCAGGTCTCTGTAATATTCAAGGCTGCCTTCATGATTTCTTCAACCGTTCTTTGGTGTTTACCTTGAATCAGTATGACGATATCATCGGCATATCCTTGAGTGAAGAACCCTCTTTTGTTAAGGGTGATTAGTAGCTCGTCGACTGTTAGGCACCACAAAAGTGGTGACAGTACGCCGCCTTGGGGGCAACCTCTTGTTGTTGACATGGTTATCTCTTCTTCCAGTAGTTTAACTTTTACAGTTCTGCTGTTAAGCATCGACATGGTCCATCTGGTCGTAGTGTTATCTACGTGGTGATTGACCATTGCGTTTTCTATTGAGATGTAAGATGTGTTATCGAAGGCTCCTTCTATATCTAAGAAAGCACCTAGGGCAACTTCTTTGTTCTCCAAAGTTTTCTCAATTTTACTTACTAACTGGTGTAACGCTGTTTCGCATGACTTTCCTGTTTGGTAAGCGTGTTGGTATGTATGAAGCGGAGATCTAATCAGCGCTTCTTCTCTCCAATGTCTGTCTATCAGTCTTTCTAAGGTTTTTAGAACGAATGATGTCAGGCTGATTGGTCTATAGGATTTAGCTTCGGCATAGCTAGATTTGCCTGGTTTTGGGATAAATACCACTCTTGTCTGATATAAAACGCAATAAAAAAAAAAAAACAAATATTTTATTATTTATTTTAAGCAATAATGCTTGCATCAATATTTAGACCCGATTGATAAATAATACAGCATAAATAAAATTAGACATACAAGACTAGATAATTATGTATGTCAAGATTAACTAATCATGTAGACGACACCTATAAATGCATCTGCTTAGTCTCAACAAAAACAATCTGGTAAACATCTCCAAGAAACTTAATACCACATACATAATTTAATATTTTCTTAATTAGTATATTATGTTGCAGAGATTATATAGTCGAGTTAGTTTAGATTAAAATTCTTTGAGAATCGAGCAAAATGGATTTGATTCCAGTGAAAAAGTTACGGCAATGTTCCAGAAAAAGGTCAAGTTTAGTTCTATTTATAATTAAGGGTGTAGTCAATATATCATTAACCTGGGCAGTTTCCAACGAAATGATTTCAATCTTTTCATGGAATTACTTATATGGCCTGTCGTTTAATATATTAAATCAAAATGTTTATTTTTAAACAGCTTTGTATATTTACAATGAAAATTGGATGGTTAGTCAGAGCGACACTTTTGAACATCAATGCCAACTTCAGATGTTAGCTCCTCCAAGTCAATTAGAAAGGATTTTGAACTATTTTGCTCTCGTTTAATTTAAATGATTAATTAATTATTAAATGATTATTGTCATTTGTGACCCCACATTTTCTGTAAAATTTTATCGCGATCCCTGGATAGAAGCAACGTGAACATTTTAGTTCCGGAAACATCTCTTGAAACAAATCCCCAAATTTGTTTTTGAGAAAAATAAGTTTGAAAATGGAAATGCTCACAAATTTGATTGCCAATGTGAAGTTTTCAAAAAAGTGCAATATTTTCTAAAATAAACATTAAAATATTGGCAAAATTGGCTAAAAATTCCTAACATTTCCAAAAATTTGAAACAAATTCCCATTACTTTTTGAGAAAATTAAGTTTGAAAGTTTCAATGTTTTTAAATTTCTTTATCTAAGACCACTATTGTAAAAGTCCTGTGAAGTTAACAACCGAATTTGCAAAAATATAATATTACATCGGAGTTCCTGGCAGATATGTAATAGTTCTAGAGTACTTTGAGCAAAATTTCAATAGTTCTGCAGAATTTTGCGAAAAAAAAATGGAAAATACCAAAATTGAGCTAGCAACCACTTTTGAGAAAAACTGTGCGGTTTTTACATATTCCTGTACCTCGACCATAGTACTGTTTGATTCTGACTTGATCAATTTAGCGAAAAGTTCTGCAAAAATTGACATTTTGCAAAAAAATGAATTTTGAAACTTGCAAAAACAGTTCTATTCGCGGATCTGAATAGTACCCTAAGAGTTCTATCAAAGATCCCTGTGTCATTTTTTGATAAAAACCTTAGTTCAAAAGATATTTGCAATAATAAGGGACCCGTTATTTTGAATGAAAATTTAAAAAAATCGCGGAACAGTTCTGTTTACAGGTCCCGATAGACCTCTTAGAGTTCTATCGAAAATCCATATAATTTTTTTCTGTAAAGTTAAAAATTAGAAAGATTTGCGAAAAATTAGACTTCACCAATGCGACGAAGTGAAGATGAAAAAAAATCGCGCGACAGTTCTGTTTGTAGACAGTTCGGTTTCCAGTAGAACTCTTAGAGTTCTATCGAAAATGCTTATACCATTTTTCTATAACATTTTCTGTAAAATTAAAAATAGAAAATTTTGCGAAAAATTGTACTTTACAGACGCGACGAAGTGAAGAGAAAAAAATCGCGCAATAGGTCTGTTTGCAGTTCCTGGTAGAACTTTTAGAGTTCTATCGAAAATCTTTATAACATTTTTCTTCAAAGTTAAAAATTCGAAAGATATGCGAAAAATTAGACTTCACCGATGCGACGAAGCAAAGAGAAAATAATCGCACAATAGTTCTGTTTGCAGTTCCTGGTAGAACTCTTAGAGTTCTATCGAAAATCCTTATAACAATTTTCTCCAAAGTTAAAATTTCGAGAGATACGGGAAAATTTTTCACTTCAATGGTGAATTCGAAATTCAATCGTGAACTTGTATTTTTCGTATATCTTTCCAATTTTTAACTTTACAGAAAAATGTTATAAGGATTTTCGATAGAACTCTAAGAGTTCTACCGGGAACTGCAAACAGAACTATTGCGCGATTATTTTCTCTTTGCTTCGTCGTATCGGTAAAGTCTAACTTTTCGTATATCTTTCGAATTTTTAACTTTGAAGAAAAATGTTATAAGAATTTTCGATAGAACTCTAAGAGTTCTACCGCGAACTGCAAACAGAATTATTGCGTGATTATTTTCTCTTTGCTTTGTCGCATCGGTGAAGTCTAATTTTTCGTATCTTTCCAATTTTTAACTTTAAAGAAAAATGTTATAAGGATTTTCGATAGAACTCTAAGAGTTCTACCAGGAACTGCAATCAGAACTATTGCGCGATATTTTTCTCTTCACTTCGTCGCGTTGGTAAAGTCCAATTTTTCCCAAAATTTTCTATTTTTAATTTTACAGAAAAATGTTATAAGGATTTTCGATAGAACTCTAAGAGTTCTACCAGGAACTGCAAACAGAACTGTTGTGTGATTTTTTTCTCTTCATTTCGTCACATCGGGGAGGTCGAAATTCTCGCATTTCTTTCTAATTTTTAATTTTACAGAAAAATCTTGTAAGGACTTTCAATAGAACTCTAAGAGTTCTACCGGGATCTGCAAACAGAACTGTTTCGCGATTTTTTTCTCTTCACTTCGTCGCGTCGGTAAATTCCAATTTTTCCCAAAATTTTCTATTTTTAATTTTACAGAAAAATGTTATAAGGATTTTCGATAGAACTCTAAGAGTTCTACCAGGAACTACAAACAGAACTGTCGCGCGATTTTTTTAAATTTTCATTCAAAATAATGGTTCCCTTATTATTGCAAATATCTTTTGAACTAAGGTTTTTATTAAAAAATGACAAAGGGATCCTTGATATAACTCTTAGGGTGCTATTCATATCCGCGAATACAACTGTTTGCGCAAGTTTCAAAATTCATTTTTTTTTTGCAAAATGTCAATTTTTGCAAAACTTTTTGCAATGTTAATCAAGTACTCCAGATCTATGGTCGAGGTACAGGAATTTGTAAAAAACGCACAGTTTTTCTCAGAAGTGGTTGCTAGCTCAATTTTGATATTTTCCATTTTTTTCGCGAAGTTCTGCAGAACTATTGAAATTTTGCACAAAGAGTACTTTGAGAACTATTTCATATCTGCCGGGAACTCCGATGTAATATTATATTTTTGCAAATTTGGTTGCTAACTTCACAGGACTTATTGTAAATGCCTATTATTGTACCGTTGGATTATGTGGACTATGTAAATACATCATAACACACACGTATGAATCACTCCGTGAATAATGATAAGTTATGATTGATAACACACACGTGCGTTTAGTTTACGATTCGTTGATTGGTTGAGACCTGCACGTTGATACGGTTGTTAAATATAGTACTCCGTGACAATCATTAAACGTCACATTGAAGCCGTCATTCATTTAGTTTTTCACGTTTAAATCTAATGAAAACTACAAGCACCAATTGATAAGGTTTGTAACCTTTTTTGATTTTCAGAGTGGAAATTAGAAAAAAACTGCTGAATTAAATAATACAAAATTGGGAAAATTTTCTAGATATTACGGAATAGTTCTACAAAATTTGAAACAAATCCCCAAATTATTTTTTGAGAAAATTAAGTTGGAAAATTAGAATGTTTACAAATTTTATTTTCAGAGTGGAATTTGCAAAAAAAAAAATTCAATATTTGCTGAAATAAATATTGAAAATTTTTGAAAATTTGCTAAATCTTCCGGAACAGTTCTACAAACATCTCCACAAAATTTGAAACAAATTCCAAAATTAGTTTTTGAGGAAAATAAGTTTGCAAATGTTTTTAAATTTCTTTATATTGACATTTCACTATTTACTACTACCCAATACTTACACACGAAATGCCCCAAATATTTTTTGTATTCGACGACCCAAAAAGATTCTCTATCGACCCCTCTGCGGCTCGCGACCCATGGTTTGCGCACCACTGATTTAACTAATACTGGGATATATTTGTCCCATTCAGACAATAATAATGGGATGATAATAAACCATAAGTCATTGCAGTTAAATGGGTTATAAATGTCCCAATAGACTCAAAAGGGTTTAAATAGTACTTTCTGATACAAGTGTGTGATGAAGGGCTTTTGTGCATGAGTTGCGAAGTTTAAAGCCGAAGGCTAGAAACAAACTTCGCAACTCATGCACAAAAGCCCTTTTTCACACACTTGTATCATAAACTACTATTTAACTCTTTCGAATCTATTGGGACATATATAGCTCATTCATCTGCAATGACTTGTGGTTTGTTATTATTTCATTATTATTGCTTCGATTCCTAAGGGGAGCTGGAAATGTGGGATGCGTATATCTCAAAAAGTGGAGATGTTAAAGATAAAACGTTTAATCTTAATCTTTTATATTCTTATTATTTCTACGACTTCTGCGGCGTTTCTTATTATTTCTACGCTCACACACGTTTACAAGCCTCAAAAACAAGTTCAAACACAAAATTAGTTTGAAGGTTGAGCGCTCTCAAAATGAGTAAGTTTGTGTGTGTGTTTTACTAAAGAAGTAATGTAAATTTTCATAAATCACTGTTAAAGTCACACTTTTCCATAAGATTACATATAAATTGAGACGCAAGGTTAACAGTAATTATTTATTCGTTAATCAGCATCGAAATAATTAGTTTAGCAATATCCGCCACGGTGGATGACGTCATCTACTAAGAGGGCAGCGGCCGGGCGGTATCTCTCATGCTAGAGCCGTTCTGACACCAAATTTGATTTTTCTCATCAATCCCCCAATTTTAGTCTCTTTAGCAACTATCCCTACTTGTTATATTTATCATTGTTGAAAGTGACTAAACGATATACTTCCAGTTGAGGTCCAACTGAGGTCTCGCCGACCCACCAACCCACCGGACCGGATGAAAAATCAAAAAATGTGAATTTAGACCCCTATGTAAATCCTTATGGGATTTTGCGCCCGAACTGTCCTAGCCTATCCACTGACGGGTGTAACCCTACTGCATAAATTTTTTTGATATACTTTAGTAAGGTTAGTCAGGTTTATTTAGTTTTCAGATAAAATTCTGCGAAAATGTGTTTCTATATATAAACCTTTATTGGCATTTTAAAAACAAACACTTAACAAACATTAGACCTTACAAGCTAGACAATCAACATAATAAACAAATTATGTAATCAACATAATAAACTCTGGTTTCTCTTCAAAGCGAATAAATCTTTCGCCTTTTACTAAAGATTTCCGTGGAAAGGAACAACTCAAATGTGTTTCTATTGGAATGTCTATTTGAAATGTTTTAACTTCACGGAAATCTAAATTTAAATATTTTTAATTTTCGGAAAAGCAGCAACTGCGACAGTGCAAAAGTATTTAGAAACGATAAAATAGTACTTATAATACAAGTGTGTGAAGAAGGGCTTTTGTGCATGAGCCGAAGGCGAGTGCTTTAAAAACAATGAGTGCACAATTATTTATTAATTATTCATTATTTTTATTTCATTTTTATTTCATTATTTTTACTACGAAGCGTGTTAAAATTTTGTGAAATCTACAAAAAAAATAATTGTTTCTTATCGATAATATTGGAAAAGTGTAATTTTGACAGACAAAATACTTCAAATCAACGACACAATAAGGTTAGACGTTTAGCGCCTCCGTGGCAAAAATTGCTAACTATTGTGTTGGGAACACTATTTGCTGGTTGGCCATTTAATCTAGGTAAATCTAGATTTAATCTAGATTAGATTTAGGTTAGGTTAAGTTATATTAGAGCCAGATAAATCCAACCCGAGGCTGAGACTTTTTCATTCAAAACTAATTCAATTTTAATAAACGTCAGAAAATTTATTTTCATTACGTCTATTTTTTTTGAATAGTGACGCGAGTTGTTGCCATAGTAACAACAAATAGAAACCGTTTAATAATGAAACTCCATTTGATTTACATGGGACTTTTACGCACGATTTGAATACTTTTACACACGATTATAATAATGGCAATCGTGTTTATAATCACCATAATTATATCGTGTTTATAATCGCCATAATAATGGCATCTTTCACATACAATTTATTTACTTATTAATGTGTTCAAATGTTGATTTGAATTTCAAATTTGATTTCAAATGATGTGTTTTGGTGTGCCAGTAGATAAAATGTATTAATAAAATGTTTTTAAAATACTGTTTTGATTTGAGACATGGAAAAACTAATATAGCTCTAATCCAAACATCCCATAACCATCAACTTTAACAACCGAACCTGCAAAAACAAGCAATAATAAAAAAAACCTTCCTCGCTTCTTGTTTATCTACTTTTCCAATAAAGTGCCCACAAACCTTGCATGCGTGCACGTCTATATTTTTTCCGCGTCTGCTCCAGGTCTATTCATAGCGAGGCATTTTCTTTCTGCTCTCTCCCCTGCGTGCTTTGCTCTCATTGCGCCACTTGCCTCTCAAAACAATACAGACGGAAGCCTTTTCAATAGGACGTAATTTCCATTCGAGATTACGCATGGCCTAACGAAGAACTAGCGCAGACCTGCCTATAAACTTTCTTTACAACAGAGGTTTCGAATAAAATTTACTTAAATTAAATCAAAAATAAATCAGGCTTTCTAGTTTTATCCAGTTTTATTTTTTTATTGTAAATAATTTAGACAAAACAAGACAATATCATACAAGACTAGATTATACAAGATTAAATTAAATAAGACTAGATTACACACGTTTTCATATATGTAGTATAATTCTAGATCAGGGGTCTCCAAACTTTCCAGCCTTAGGGCCATACTGATTACTCCAGTAAGTTCCGAGGGCCAAAACCATATTATCATTGTTGCCGGTGGTAAAAAGTGAAATAGTCCACTGATGAAAAAAAAGTCCGAAAAAGTACGTAACGTTTAAAAAAGGCTGCAAATCGGAATAAAGTCCGCAAAACGGCAACACTGCATATTATTAATTTTCCTGTCATTATCTGTAATTTCTAGATTAGTCGTAGAGTACGAGCCATGAGGAGTAACGTGACACGACATCTGGTAGACACAAGCGGAAATAGGTAGTACTTTCTATCGCTAACAGATAGCGCTAATAGCACGTACAGAATAATCTCGTTGGTTCGAGAAAGTTCTGGTGTTTTCCACTCACTTCTAGATGGCAGTAATTGGAATATATAAGAAGGCTAGTGGCGCAACCATAAGTCAGTTCCTATGACACTGTTGTGAAATAAAATAGTGCGTACCTCCTTAAAACGTGATTGTGCGTGTTTAAGTTTAAGACATCTTTGTAACAGTATTTTGATTTGAATTGTTGCTTTTGTGTGTGATTTAGTAGTATGGAAAAGAAGCGAAAAATTGATAGTGAATGCAGAAAATTCAAAGATCAGTGGAACATTCAGTATTTCGTAATTGAGTCCAGTAACAAGGCGCTATGTTTGATTTGCTATGAAAGCATAGCCGTTCTTCTCAAGGAATATAACATTAAACGTCATTATGAAACAAAACATTTTCAAAATTACTCAAAATATACAGGAAGTTTGCGGACAGAAAAATTCCAAGCTATGAAGGGCGGATTGAAATCGCAGCAATCTTCATTTATAAAACTCAAAACTGAACAAGAGGCTACAATTCGTGCCAGCTTTCGTGTGGCTCTTGAAATTGCAAAACGTGGAAAACCATTCACCGATGGAAAAATGATCAAAGAATGCATAATTGCAGTAGCCGAAGAAATGTGCCCTGAAAAGGTAAATTTATTAAAAACTGTCGGTATGTCAGCAAACACTGTGTCTTGAAGGGTAGAAAACATCGCTGAAAATATATCCTCTCAACTGTTCGACAAAAATGGACATGTTGAGTGGTTTTCTTTGGCCTTAGATGAGTCAACGGATGTGTCAGATACTGCTCAGGTGTTGATTTATATTCGAGGAGTAGATAAAAGCTATGAAGTGCATGAAGAACTTCTTGATATGTATAGTATTCATGGCACAACTACTGGTACATATATTTTTAAAGGAGTTGAAATGGCCATTAATCAAAAGAACCTTCGATGGAAAAACTTGAAATGTATTACAACTGATGGAGGCAAAAACATGAGTGGGAAAGATAAAGGAGTGGTTGCTCTTGTGTCAAAGGCTGTAGAAAATGACGGTGGTTCAAAACCATTAGTCTTACATTGTATCATTCATCAACAGTCTTTGTGCGGAAAATGTTTGGATATGTCTGAAGTTCTGAAACCAGTCATATCAACTGTTAATTTTATCAGATCTTTTGGGCTGAATCACCGACAATTCCGACAATTTATTGAAGAGATTGGAGAAAATGACTTACTTTATCATACTGCCGTACGTTGGCTTAGTTGTGGGAAAGTCCTTCAGCGCTTTTTTGAACTTCGAGCAGTGATCGAATTTTTTTTGAATGAAAAGCATCGCCGTGGAATTATCAACGTGGAAGTTAGCATTCTATGATGATTTGACAAAACATGTGAACGAACTGAATTTGAGATTGCAGGGAGAAAACCAGCATCTTCCTGATTTATACACTAATATCAAATCATTCCGGAAGAAATTGATACTGTTTCAATCACAACTACGAAGTAAATGTTTTTCACATTTTAAAACATGTGAAATATTCAGCCACACCACTGAGACTGAGTTTCCCATCGATTTTGCAATCGAAACTTTGAGTGCTTTGAAAATAAATTTTGATATTCGTTTCTCGGACTTTGATGCCATTGCGAATCAAATTAAGATTTTTCAGAATCCTTTTGATACTGACATTGAAACCCTAGAGACGGAACTTCAAATGGAAATGATTGATCTACAGTGCAGTGATATAATTAAGAACAAATATCAAAACTTATCTTTGTTGGAATTCTTCCACTGGAGTCTTCCACTGACACAATTTGATAATTTGCATAAATTTGCTCGTGGGCTGTTTTCTGTTTTTGGTACTACTTATTTGTGTGAGAAGACCTTCTCCAAAATGAAGTACACAAAAAATGTTTACAGATCTAAATTAACTGATGAGCATCTTAAATCTCTTTTAATAATTAGTACAAGTAAAATTAGTCCACAACTACAAACTATTGTCAGTGGAAAATCTCAATTACATAAATCTCATTAGTATTTCATATGTCATTATGCTTGTTATAAGTTATGTTTTTATTTTAAATGTATAAAATGTTAGTTGGATTCATTTCAATAATTTGTTAGTTATTATATACTGAAGTTAAATTTTCTGCACATTTTTTACATGTCTTTACTCATTACAATTCTGTGTTTCTTTATCCAACTTATCACAAAAAACAATAACAATAAGCCTACAACAATGTTATGAGTAGTTATCCCATGACCATATCAATGTAGATGTCATATTAATAATTATTCAACATAAAATTAGAATACTTCAGTAAACTAAATTTAATTTGCTATATTATATTCTCTAAAAGGAGTCTGTCCGCGGGCCGGATGTGGCCCTCGGGCCGTAGTTTGGAGACCCCTGGTTTATACCAATTGAAAGTCTTATATTTATTGCATACTTTAAACTTTGTACAATTCCAATATTAATAAAAAAACAATAACTTTTTAGTGTTTTAAATTTTAAGAATATTGTGACAACCTGCGCCAGTCATGGGTTAGTTGTCACAGTGTGTGGGGTTAGTTGTCACATGTAATAGTTATTAAGAATATAAATACATTTTAAACTTTATTTATTTTAAAATGAAAACTGCAATTCTCACAAATATAACATGGGTTTTGGGGTTGGGAATGCAATCCTCATGTGCCCATTGCTGGCATTCAATGCACTGTACCCAAATTGCATTTGGAAGACTATTAGCGTACGATTCCATATAAACTAAACAATTTTCTTCTTTGCTATCAGTCTCCTTTCTCTTAGTTATTTTTTTTGTTTTTTTATTTTTTTGACCATCTTGTTATGATCTTTCGTTTTTTTTTTGCCAGTTTATTTTGATATTCTTCTTGTAGTCGCATTTTTAGAGGACTATCTGTCAAAATTTCAGTAGTTGTCTTACGATAATTTGTTATTTTTTATATTGTTTTGTATTTTTTCTTGCTGCTGCTTTCGGGAAAGGGCGTATGATTGAGGGAGCAACATGCAATGATGTTACATCCTTCGAACAACCAGGGACTGCTAATGGTGTTACATCCCTTGAACAACCAGGGATTACTAATTTTGTTACATCCTTCGAACAACCAGGGACTGCTTCTGGTACAAATTGTTGTTTATTGCAGTTTTCGTCTAAAGATTGGCAAGTTTGGCTCCGGTTACTTTCAATTTCTGAATTTTCCACAGTTTCCTTAGAAACAAGATTAAATGGCCGATCTGTTTTACAAATTATTGTTCATGGAAGCAAAGCTGTGCAGATGAGAGATAAATCTCGAAACGCGTCCACTTTAATTGTTATAGAGCTCCGGAAAGGCTCAATATATTTATATATTCAGGCTGTGTTCCGTTTGTTTTAAGTTTAAACAATTAGATATTTTATACAACAAATTTTTAAGTTTTTAGAATTTGTTCTAAATAATTTTGCAGACCAGCCGCTTCCAGGAGCGGCTAGGCGATTTTTTTAAGTTTTTTCACTTTTTCACCCACAACTCGGACAGTTTTCATCGCACGGACATGGTTCGAGTGCCGATACGTGCGGAAAGTCAAGTCGCCACCCACCCGATGGTCACCTCACTTTTCGCTATTTTTACTTAAAATTTTTTACAAGTGCAGAAAACCAAAAACATTTTCTTGCGGAAAAAAGTGTCAATTTTGTACGCCTAAATGATGCGAACCGGACGTGTCACAGGAAATCGCTGCACGCGGGGTCGTCCGCCCGTCATTTGGCTACGAGAATCTGCCGCGCGGACTTTTTCAGACCCCGGCCGCCACTGGAAGCGGCATTTTAACCGGACCCAGATTCGCAGTAATGTGTGAAAAACGTCGTCGACGTAAGTCACAGTGTGCTGTCGGAGGACGCGTCTCGAAATTTCTACAAGAATCGTTATGAAAACTTTACTTTTCTTGGGCATCTTCGCCCTGGCGTCCGAAAAACTGGTCAATGTTTTGGGGTCCGTGTGGAGAAGTGTTAGTCTGAAATCGCCTGGTCACAACGGAATCGGAAATTCCGGGCAATTCTGAGACGACTGACGTTTCCCAAATTTCACCTGGGGACCCCACCACGTACGATGGAAGAAAGTCTACATCGGTAAAAATGTTTTCATTATAAGGAAATACTTCTGTTGCACGAAAACCCAATTGTCGAAGGTGTAATTGCCAGAGGAAAACTTTTATTTTAGGGATATCATAAATAGGCATGGTTTTCCCTGGATTGTTTAACATCTATGAATTCTGTATTTATATATTTTTTTAAAGGTCCAAATACAGTTTTATCAAGTGGTTGGAGTCGGTGGGAACAATGAGCAGGAAATGATAGCATAACAGTGCCATTGTCTGTAGCAAACTTAAGAACTTGAATATTGAGGTGCGAACCACGGTTATCTAACAGCAACAGCACAGATTTATCCTGAGTACAGCGAACAACTGACACGAAGTGCTCCAAAAATTGAAGAAAATGTCTCTCTATCATCCAACCTGATGGATTGGCACATCTTGTAGACCCAGTAGGGCCGCTGGCGATAAAATGATCTCTGAAATGCACCCGTGGAAAAACAAATTGTGGGGGAAGATGATTTCCTGCTGCCGATACTGCTGTAGCTAATGTAACTAAAGTTCCTCTTTCGGCTGAAACGATGGACCCTATTTGTTTACAACCTTTTCGAGCAATAACTTTATCGGGCCTTTGAACTATAGTTATTCCAGTTTCATCCATGTTCCAAATGTCTTGTGGAAGAAATTTAAATGACTTTCTTAAGGTTTGCAAAAAAAAATTCGACATTGTTGCGATTAAAGCCCGAGGCTCTTGCAAGACTTGTTTTGTCTGTCTCTTCATATATGAACTTAGCCATTCGTAACCTGCCTTCTCATTTTTAGTCCAGTTTTGTGGCATTTTTAGTTCATTTGCTTCTCTCAATTCATGTGCCAATTTTCTTAACTCTCGTGGACTTAAGCCGAAATAAATATTTGACGCATGTAGGACATAATTCACCAACTCATTTTCTGCTACAGGTGAAAATACCTGCAGATGTTTAGTATACCCAACAGGTATTGAAGTAATGTCAACAGTATCTTCAGTAAATCATCAGTAAATCAGTTTCCGTATTTTTTTTAACATGTGGACTTAATGTGCGATAATTTGAAAAAAATGTAAACAAAAATGTAGATCTGAAAGCAGTTGTGGAATGGGACAACTAACCCCATTTGTAAATATCCTACATATTGATATTTTTATAGAACTAGCGAATAAAATTATCAATCTTATTTGATATAAATATGTAGAACGAAAGTGTATTATTACAGTCACTTAATAAAAATTGAGAATAATACAAAGATTACTCACTTAGCACAAATAAGCGAATCAACTGGAAAAACAGTTAAGTTTCAAGCTCAATTATGTTTCCACACTTAAAATTCAACTTAATCGAAAATTTTGATTTGAATGGACGTTTGACAAATCACATTATCGAAACACATGTACTGGCAAAATTTCCGTCATACACATCGTTGTATTACACACAGTTGTCGTTGAACGTCCGACGCGAGTGGTAGTATGCTCGCAGTGAATCGAATTTTCAAGAAATTATTCTGTTTTTAATAATTATTTCGATGCTGATTGGTTGATTAACGAGTAAATAATTACTGTTAACCTTGTGTCTCAATTTATATGTAATCTTATGGAAAAGTTATTCGAATCTTTTATATTAGAATTATATCAGAACAACTCCTTACATATCATTCCTATATCCTTACATACACCTCACACTCTCATGTGTAAAAACCGGATGTCGAAAACGAAACCGAAAACGGAAATCGAAAACGGAAGTTGAAACCGAAAACGGATGTCGAAACCGAAAACGGATATCGAAACCGAAAACGGAAGTCGGAACCGGAGGTGACAAGGTCAATGGTGGGCCGCCTAGAAGATGTCCTTGAGATAGACCTTGACTTTGACACTTCCAGTTTCGACTTCCTATTTCGATTTTGAATTTTCCCGCCTGTGCCGAATTTTAAATTTTCCCGTGCACAGTGCAGAAACAGGATATGGTGCGTTCGGATGTGAGAAACCGGAAGTGGAAAACCGGTTGATGGAATCCAGAAACGAATATTCGAAACCGGAAAAGGAAGTCGAAATCAGACCTCACAGTCAGCGTGGGGTTACATAGACCTCAGACGTGGGACTACATAGACCTCATATCCAACGCGAGGTTACATAGACCATGCACGTGTGGCTACATAGACCTCACATCCAGCGTGGGGTTACATAGACCACGCACGTGGAACTACATAGACCTCACATCCAGCGTGAGGTTAAATAGACCTCACATTCAGCGTGGGGTTATATAGACCACGCACGTAGGGCTACATAGACTTCACACCCAGCGTGGGGTTATATAGACCACGCACGTAGGGCTACATAGACTTCACACCCAGCGTGGGGTTATATAGACCACGTACGTAGGGCCACATAGACTTCACACCCAGCGTGGGGTTATATAGACCACGCACGTGTGGCTACATAGACCTCACACTCTCAAATGTGAAAAACCAAAAGTGGGAAACCGAAAAGGGAAGTAGAAACCGAAAACGGAAGTCGAAACCGAAAACGGAAGTCGAAACTGAAAACGGAAACCGAAAACGGAAGTCGGAACCGGAAGTGATAAGGTTAATAGACGGCCTACAAGGAGCCATCTTTCCCTACTTCGTAATCTTGGTTAACCTATATTTAATCTAGATTAGATTATGTTTAGGTTGCCATAGTAACAACAAAGAGAAATCGTTTAATAATGAAACTCTATTTGATTTACATTGGACTTTTACGCACGATTTGAAATAAAAAACAACGTAACGGTGAAAAGTTGCTAAATATTCCGAAACAGTTCTACCAACACCTCCCCAAAAGTTGAAATAAATCCCAAAGTTAGTTTTTGAGGAAAATAAGTTTGAAAATGTTTTTAAATTTCTTTATATTGACATTTCACTATTTACTACTACCCAATACTTATACACGAAATGCCTCAAATATTTTTCGTATTCCACGACCCAAAAAGATTCTCTATCGACCCCTCTGCGGCTCGCGACTCATGGTTTGCGCACCACTGATTTAACTGATACTGGGATATATTTGTCCCATTCAGACAATAATAATGGCATAATAACAAACCACAAGTCATTGCAGATAAATGGGTTATAAATGTCCAAATAGACTCGAAAGGGTTTAAATAGTACTTTCTGATACAAGTGTGTGATGAAGGGCTTTTGCGCATGAGTTGCGAAGTTTAAAGCACGAGCCGGAGGCGAGTGGTTTAATCGCAATGAGTGTGTGAAGAAGCGCTTTTGTGCACGGGTTGCGAAGTTTAAAGCACGAGCCGAAAGCGAGTTCTTTAATCGCAATGAGTGTGTAAAGAAGGGCTTTTGAGAACGAGTTGCGAAGTTTAAAGCACGAGCCGAAGGCGAGCTCTTTAATCGCAATGAGTGTGTGAAGAAGGGCTTTTGTGCACGAGTTGCGAAGTTTAAAGCACGAGCCGAAGGCGAGTTCTTTAATCGCAATGTGTGTGAAGAAGGACTTTTGTGTAAGAGTTGCGAAGTTTAAAGCGCGAAGCGAAGGCGAGTGGTTTAATCGAAATGAGTGTGTGAAGAAGGGCTTTTGTGCACGAGTTGCGAAGTTTAAAGCACGAGCCGAAGGCTAGAAATAAACTTTGCAACTCATGCACAAAAGCCCTTTTTCATAAACTACTATTTAACTCTTTCGAATATTGGGACATATATAGCCCATTCATCTGCAATGACTTGTGGTTTGTAAATGGGTCCGTACATAAACCGGAAAGGGAAATAGAAACCGAAAACGGAAGTCGGAACCGGAAGTGACTAGGTCAATAGAGGGCCTAGAAGGAACCATCTTTCCCGACTTCGTAATCTAGGTTAACCTATATTTAATCTAGATTAGATTATGTTTAGGTTGCCATAAACCTAGGAGGTCCATAAATGTCCAACAAATAAATTTCATATAATTTTGCCTATAAAAGTATCCACTGCGAAAAAAACCTTCAATTACTACCATTCCGCTAGTTTCCGCCAATTTTCTCCAAATTACAAAACAAATATTCCGTACTCAAATTCAAATAATTAAACAGTTGTTGTATACGTGGTGAGCACTCGGCAATTTTCTTGAAGACTAAATGATTGAGTAGTGGATTGACCATTAGGCATCGGCGGCAGTCGTGGGTGTGACTAACACTATTAAAAACAATGGCATCTACATATTCAGACATCCGTATCAATAAGCGTGCGTACGTGCCCTACTGTTATTTGGTTTATTGAATTCCAAAAGTGGTCAGTCAGCGGGAAGGAAGTAAATTTTGGAAATATATTTATTTCTGTGATTTTAAGCTAAACTTCAAGTAATGGACCTTTTTACGGTTAGTTAACAGAATCCGCCAAGTTTGAATGGCAGAAATATGAAATTTTCGGGGAAATAATAAGGAATTACACTATATATTTGATCATATTATTATTACACTTCATCTTATATATTTTGTTTTATACGTCAAAAAGTTCGGGCAAAACATGGCGGAAATTGACACATGTGCACAAAAAAATGTCAACATATTGTCAAACTAGACAAATCTAGTTTCGTCAAATCTAGTTTCAAACATGTCAATCACACATGTCAAATCTAGTTTCGCTGGACGCATACACTATGTCAAAGCTATAGTCCATTTTTTTTAAGAATGCAGTAACTAGAAACCTGATTTACACTATGATAAATGTTCAATCTAGATACAAAATTTGGCGCCAAATTCAAATATGGTTACTTGAATATAAAATTGGTAATTTATTAATGGTTTGATTGAATATCTTAATATTATTGAATAACTTATACAATACAAACAAATAAATGGAAAAAAATGCAAAAAATCTAAATGAAACAAACAGATCAGATGACAATTGTGAAGTGACACGGCAGCCATTGACAACTAACAGCTGCAAATGTATGTGAAAAGAAAGAGAGAAAAGAGGTTGAGATGCAGAAGTAAATATCGTCGGTGTGAACTTCTTGTCGATTTAAGCCTATCAGCGAACAAGGTCAAATAAGGCCTTTTTCCCTGTACTGCATTCTTAAAAAAATGGACTATAGCTTTACAATTCAGGAGACCAAGAAGGTCTATTTCTAACTTGGGACAATTAGGAGTAACTGGGACAATCAAGGCAATATATATTAACATACCTAATATGTCTGGTCTCAATATAAAAATTGAATTAATTTTTAGAATTAAGCTGAAACTCCAATTAAAAAAATAAAACTTGGGTAAACGTTTTATAATTTTGTAATTATACAAAACGTATGTTATTCCGGAATTGTAATCAATATTCACGGTTCAATAAATCATAACGGATTCAACAAACGCGCAAAAATATTAGCGGAATACCAAGAAAAATACGTAAACCAATTTATGTATGCATCAAACCTTTCACAAACTGACTTCATCAGAAATTAAAAACATTCATTCATGGCTATTTATTGTTATTTTCTACAGAAAATTTAGCAAAACTTTTAACGCATTTTAACCTTTATCGAACGATATGTAACTTTACATATATAATACGTTACTTAATACGTAAAATACGTTTACTATCGATCAGAAAATCAGTAAGCTAAAGCGCTTTCTATACGCGCTTCCTATACGATTAGCAATGCAAAATATATTAAATCGTACACGCGCCAAAGAAAAACGCACCGTAAATATGCAAAGTCGGCGCAAAAGTAAGGCGTACTAATTGCGAATGCCTAATTAAAACGCGGTCGTAATGAACTTCTTCCCGTCAAAAATAAAAACAGCGATTGCGAGATCCGCCGAAAATTACGCAATAAACACTGACCACCGGTTGAAGCTCTTGCCATTTGCGCGCAATTTCTCGCGACCTAAATCCAACCCTGTCACAATGCAGGTGCGTAATTATTATATTATCTCATGAGGCATCGGAGATGAATGCAACTGACCTTGAGAGTTTGTATTTAAATGTTTTCATTAATATAAAAGCTATTTAAAAGAAAAAAAAATGTATGCGGTCAGGAGACCCCCGTCAGGAACGAAATTCCTCGCGTATTTAAGAATCGAACAACTTCTATATTTGAATTATTATTCAAATAATGAAAGTGCACGCAAATGCGTTGATTGAATGTTTTGGAAAATTTTAGCAAACTGGGGCAAGATAAGTTGAAGTGCGACGCGAAACAGAAACGTCAATTTGATAAATGAATGAAAAAAATTGTCGGTTTTGTTTTGGGTCGCATTGGAACTTGTCAGTTAGGTTTTTTGACCTAAGTTCCAATGCGGCCCAAAACAAAACCGACAATTTTTTGCATTCATTTATTTCAGACACCAAATTCTGAGTAAAAGTTTACAAATTTCGCAACGCAAGCAGTTAGTCTGTAGATATAGACTAAAATCCACCATCCAATTATTTAGTGTATAGACAAAACTATTATATTATATCAAAACTTGCGGTCGCAAAAAATGTGTGCGAAAATAATCTAATCTGTCATAAATGACAGATAACATGTGTAGTTGAGTATTTGATTTAGATCAGGAAGGAGTGTCCAACTTGCGGCCCAAGACCAGTTGCTATGAAAAACAAAACATCATAATACACCTTTCCATAGTTGAGATTGTTTTGTGCGCATGCGTTTTTCGGGCACTTTTGACGTATAACCAGTGAAAATAACAAAATCTGCCCGAAACTTTCATATTCCCGCCTTTTAAACATGGCGGACACGGCGCATGCGCTTAAATAACCGTAAACAGGTCTATTATCTAGTCTGTCATAAATGATAGATGACATATGAAGTTGAGTTACTAAGTTAATTACAGCTAGGAAATTAACTGCAAGTTTTAGCTAAAACTATCTAGTTTATAGATATTGTTAGACTTTTAAATCTTGAAACTTAAATGACATTTCCAAAAGCTTTTGTAAGGCTTCAATTTTCCAAAATATTTTAACTAGTGATATATTCATTTTGAAACTGTCGATTGCTAAGTTACTAAGATAGTTACAGCTCGGAAAAAAACTGCAAAAGCCTATTTTATTATTTTGTCTCGTAAATTTTTTTTCTGGTTTAGTTTTAAGGTTATAAACCGAACACGATATTCTGTCACTCTGCGAAAGAAACAGAGAGAGCACGCATTATATAAATATACACTGAGAGAAAGAGAATGAAAGAGAGAGCGAGCGGTATAGAAATATACACTGGGAGAAAGAGATATAACGTAACGTAACGTTTTCTGCCGAATCACTCCTACCGAGACCTCCCTAAATGAACTCCGTTCCAAAAAGTCGTTTTAAATATTAAATTGTTATTTTTACTTTTAATACTGTAGTACCGTTCACATGGACAGTTTGTTTTCTTTCGTTTCGTTCGAAAGGATATTGATTAGATTAATGTTAAACAAACAAAAAACATATAGATTATATAAACTATTATTACGAAAACCTTTTAAATATTATCGTAATTCTAATACCTGGTTCTGTTAAAATAACGCTAGATAGACAATGTGGCTTCTTTCATGCCTCTAGGCCTCTAGTCATCTAGTCATGTTGTGTTTAGTTATGTTGTGTATAGACATATCTAGTTATGTTGTTGCTAGTCATATTGTGTCTAGTCACGTGTAGTCTGCTTTAGAGCAGTGGTTCCCAACCTTTTTCAGCTAGCGACCCATCCTTCCTCTTTGGAACACCTCCAAAGCCCATCGGTCCACGGTGGTGTAAAAAACTTTTTTTGTATTGTATCCCTATCTTATGTATATATAATTAACCATCAGAAGCCATCAAAGATATTTTTCTGAACTTTATCAGACCACCGTTGTATTTTTTTTGATAGTAGCATAAAGTGACCACACGTCCCGATTTTGGCGGGACAGTCTCGCTTTTTGGAGAACAGTCGCGCGTCCCGCCGATTTTTAAAATTGTCCCGCTTTTTAGAAAATATCTGCATTTCTTATTTTAAATGTATGTAAACACATTTTTGTATATTTATAGACAAGTATATGAATGTATATAATAATAGAAGTTTATTACACAAGTGTTCGAAGAGGGGCTTTTGTGCACTTCAGAAAATTTATTTTCACTACGTCTAGTTTTTTGTTAAGTGACGCAAGTTGTTGCCACAGTAACAACAAACAGAAATCGTTTAATAATGAAACTCCATTTCATTTACATTGAACTTTTACGTACGATTTGGATACTTTTACACACGATTATAATAATGACATCCTTCACATACAATAATGTATTTATGAATTCGTTCATTTCGGTAGTCCTGTGAAGTTAGCAACCGAATTTGCAAAAATATAATATTACATCAGAGTTCCCGGCAGATATGAAATAGTTCTAGAGTGCAAAATTTCAATAGTTCTGCAGAATTTCGCGAAAAAAATGGAAAATACCAAAATTGAGCTAGCAACCACTTTTGAGAAAAACTGTGCGTTCTTTACATATTCCTGTAGCTCGACCATAGTTCTGGAGTACTGATCAATTTTGCAAAAAGTTCTGCAAAAATTGACATTTTTCAAAAAAAATTGAATTTTAAAACTTGCAAAACATTGAATTGAAAATTCACTTTGTTTTTTACCACACTTATATTATGTAAAAATGTTATATAACTTATTATTCACAGTTATATAAATTTCTACACATATCACGACTCGAGTTTCGACGTTTGACGGTCATTTTCAAGTGACTTACTTAACAAATTGATGAGGTTGAATATATACCCTTATAGTTATGGTGGGGTGGGGGGGGCGGTGTTTGTCCGAAGATGAAGACTTATCTGTTTGAGATTGGGTGAGATTAAAAAGTTGGGAAAAGATTAGGTCAGTTTGCTCGTTTAGGAGATTAACTAAGGGATTACGGTTTTTTTTTGAAAATTTCTAATGACTCTAAGAGATTTAGTTTCGGGCCTTTGTTGCAATTATGCAAGATTTTTAGATTATCTATTTCTGGGAATTTATGATTGCATTCGAGACAATGGTTTGAAAAAGAACTAGTGTCTTTTTTCAGACGAAAAGCGTGAGAATGTTCTGAAAACCGTGTTGAAAAACTTCGTCCTGTCTGCCCTATGTACACGCTATTGCATTCGGAACAATGAATTTCGTATACGCCGGATTTTTTAATGGGATCGATTTTGTCTTTGGCATTAAACAATATGTTGGACAACTTAGAGGAGGGTTTAAATGCTACTGGAAGATTTTGCTTTCGAAGGACATTTGCGATGTGTTCGCTTGTTTTGCCAAAGTATGTCAGGGAGATGAAAGTTTTGTCTGAATTTGAGGTTTTCGGATAAATTTGGGCCATTGCGAATTGGGTTCGTTTATTCTTGATAATGTTTTGGATGAGTTTTTTTGGGAAACCATTCTCTGTAGCGATTGAAATGATGGTACTTAATTCTTTGGTTCTCTTTTCTGTGGAAAGGGGGATTGAAAAGGCTCGATGTATCATTGAATGATAGGCCGCTAATTTGTGTGTTATCGGGTGAAATGATGAATACGGGATTGTTAACATTGGTGGGTTTTCTGTATATATCAAATACTATTTTGTTGTTTTTGTGAATCAGAGTAAGGTCTAAGAAGTTTATTTTGTTGTCTGTTTCTACCTCGATGGTGAATTTAATTTTGGGATGAACGTTGTTTATTAGGTTGAGAAATTGGTCTAATTGGCGTGTTGTACCACTAAAACACGCTATTACGTCATCGACATATCTATACCAAAATGAAATATGTTTTTTGGAGAAATCTAGTTTGAAGATTTTTTCTTCGATAGTTGACATGAATAGATCGGCTAAAAGGGGACTTCCCCATTTTTTTCCCCCCATCGATCCCATTTTTTTTTCCCAACTTTTTAATCTCACCCAATCTCAAACAGATAAGTCCTCATCTTCGGACAAACACCGCCCCCACACCCCACCAAAACTATAAGGGTATATATTCAACATCATCAATTTGTTAAGTCACTTGAAAATGACCGTCAAACGTCGAAACTCGAGTCGTGATATGTGTAGAAATTTATATAACTGTGAATAATAAGTTATATAATATTTTTACATAATATAAGTGTGGTAAAAAACAAAGTGAATTTTTCAATTCAATGTAAGTATGGATTACCACGTAGTAACTGTCGCAACCATCCTATTCTTGCAAAAACAGTTATATTCGCGGATCTGAATAGCACCCTAAGAGTTCTATCAAAGTCATCCCTTTGTCATTTTTTGATAAAAAGCTTAGTTCAAAAGATATTTGCAATAATAAGGGACCCATTATTTTGAATGAAAATTTAAACAAAGTTAAAAATTCGAGAGATATGGTAAAATTAGACTTCACCGATGCGACGAATCTAGAAGAAAATAATCGCGCAATAGTTATGTTTGCTGATCCTGGTAGAACTCTTAGAGTTCTATCGAAAATCCTGATAACATTTTTCTTCAAAGTTAAAAATTCGAAAGATATGCGAAAAATTAGACTTCACCGATGCGGCGAAGCAAAGAGAAAATAATCGCGCAATAGTTCTGTTTGCAGTTCCTAGTAGAACTCTTAGAGTTCTCGATTCTCGTTCTCGATGGAGGAAGCCAACAAACTATTCCCGAAAAACCCCGTACTGCAATGGGAAAAGGAGCTGGCTGGTCTGCCGAAAGCTGAGCCCACATATTTCACCGTAGAGGAACTAAAAGTAGCAGCAAGCAAATTGAAATTGGGAAAGGCACCCGGACCGGACTGCATCCCGGCGGAACTAATCAAGTTGACAGCGCTCAGACAACCGCAATACTGCCTGGACGTATATAACAGACTATTGAGCAGAAGAGAGTTTCCAAAAATATGGAAGGAATCGAGTTCATCTACTTGCATTCACTTTTCACCTACTCGCATCCACTTTTCATCACGCTAAACAGGGTGTGAGGTCTATGTGACCCCACGCTAAACAGGGTGTGAGGTCTATGTGACCCCACGCTAAACAGGGTGTGAGGTCTATGTGACCCCACGCTAAACAGGGTGTGAGGTCTATGTGACCCCACGCTAAACAGGGTGTGAGGTCTATGTGACCCCACGCTTAACAGGGTGTGAGGTCTGGGTAATCCCACGCTTAACAGGGTGTGAGGTCTATTTTTAGTCAGCTTTCATCAGCTTTAATCCCATTGGGTTAGTTGTGTTAGCATTAGGTTAGGTTAGCATTAGGTTAAGCTACGTGAGGTTAGGCTTGAAGCGCGCTTTATTCCTAACCTCACGTAGCTTAACCTAATGCTAACCTAACCTAATGCTAACACAACTAACCCAATGGGATTAAAGCTGATTAAAAGCTGATGAAAGCTGACTAAAAATAGACCTCACACCCTGTTATGCGTGGGATTACCCAGACCTCACACCCTGTTAAGCGTGGGGTTACCCAGACCTCACACCCTGTTAAGCGCGGGGTTACATAGACCTCACACCCTGTTCAGCGTGGGGTCACATAGACCTCACACCCTGTTTAGCGTGGGGTCGCATAGACCTCACACCCTGTTTAGCGTGATGAAAAGTGGATGCGAGTAGGTGAAAATTTAATGCAAGTAGATGAAAAGTGGATGCAAGTAAGAAACAATATATTCCATTTCTCACTCAAAATTAAACCTAATTGCTGAAATACTTTTTTATTTATATTAAATAATTAATATGGTCTAAATCACAAACAAGTTTAAGAAATTTAACATATATTTTAGTTGAATTAAACAATCCCTTATATATTTTAGTTCAGTCTCTCTAGTCTCTTTCTAACTAGTCTCATGTACCTATAGCTCCATCTATGTAGCCCCATGTACCTAACCTCATGTATCTAATCCCGTCTATCTAGTCTCATGTATCTAGCCCCGTTTATCTAGTCTCACGTATCTAGCCTCGTCTATCTAGTTCCATGTATCTAGTTTCATGTATTTAGCTTCGTCTGTCTAGTCTCATGTATCTAGCCCCCGTCGGCCTAGTCTCATGTATTTAGTCCCGTTGATGTATGCAACCAACTTCACACCTCATTTGTCTCAACAGGATCTAATTTTGAATTTCCCCGCCTCGCGTCTATTTTTTGAATTTTCCCGCGCATCTGGAAGTTCTGAAAATGGCGGCCGGAAGTCGAAACCGGAAGTCGAAACCGGAAACCGGAAGTTCCAAGGTCAAGTTAGGGGTCAAGGTCAAGGTTAGGGGTTAAAGGTCATCGCGCGTGCGCATGATTGTGGTGGCGGTGGGTCTAGAACATATCATCTTTCCCTACTGTAAATCGTGCGTAAAGAGAAATGGAGTTTCATTATTAAACAATTTCTGTTTGTTGTTACTATGGCAACAACATTTGTCACTAAACAAAAGTCATCGACGTATAATAAATTTTCTGACATATATTAGAATTCAATTAATTTTTCTTATTTTCAAACAAGAAGTCTCCGCATCTCAATCTAGATTTATCTGGCTATAATATAACTTAACCTAACCATAACTTAATCTAAATTAAATTTACTCATTGCGATTAAACCTTCTGCTCGTGCTTTAAACTCATCGCAACTCTTGCACAAAAGCCCTTCTTAACACACTTGTATCATAAACTACTATTATTGTATACATTCATATACTTGTCCAAATAAATATACAAAAATGTATTTACATACATTTAATAGTATATTACTTAATGAGAGTTGTAAGAAGTAAATTACATACGAGCGGAACAGTTACGCGCGGATCCGCGTAACGTGCAGCGCGTAATTCCGCGAGTACATAATTGCCTTATAACTCGAATTATGTACTATACTTTATTTACGACCATACTAATTTGTTTTTGTTTAATAAGAAAAATACGTTTGATGTCACACCTTCGACCTTATTTAACTTGATAGAAATGAAAAGAAATAATGGTTACATATCTTTATATTTAGTACTTATTTGTAGTTTTCGTTACATTTAAACGTCAAAAAACGAAATGAATGACAGCTTCTATGTGAATGATGTGACGTTTAATGATTGTTTGGAAATCACATCACGGAGTACTACATTTAAAAATAGTATCAACGTGCAGCTCTCAACCAATCAACGAATCGTAAACCAAACGCTCATGTGTCTTATCAATTAGTACAAAACATTAATCGCAGTCTGTTACATATGTGTGTGTTATGATTATTTACATAGTCCACGAACTGTACAATAATCGGCATTTACAACTGTGGTCGTAGATAATTTTTTTATGAATTCGACGACCCAAAAAGATTCTCTATAGACTCCTCTGGGGTTGGCGACCCATGGTTTGAGCACCACTTGTATCGTGGACGACATACCCGCTTTAAAAGCAGGGGACTGTGGTTCGATTCCAAGCCGAGGCAGGCATTTTCAACCTGGGCGGCACTAACCATCCACCCTGAAGGAATGTGAAATACGCGATACCGGAGTGGCGCTTACTAAAAGCCAAGTGGAAAAGGGAGTTTATTGAGAGGTTAACGCAAACCACAATAAAAAAATAAAGTCTACTTTAGAGCAGAGTTTATCTTCAGTTAATAAAATAAGAAAAATATCTTTCCAAGCTTATTTATAACAAATTAACACGTTATCAGTTACCATCAATAAAAGACCAGTGGCAACTCGATTATCTAATGAAAGTATCGTTATCTCCTGATCTGCAAAATATAGAGTCGACTAATATCAATTTAATTCCATTGGGAAGGCGCGTACATCGGCAGCCAATCAATAAATTCAATCGGCTCCAATTAATGCCGATCTATTTATATCTGATCTCTAAATATTGAAGAATATTTCCACGCGGGGAACATGTTTACGAGATGGCAAAAGATAATTTTATTCATTGGTTCCGTCGCGAAAACCGATCGCACGAACGTCACTGGTTCATTAATATGTTAATTGTTCTCCGATCTGGCTCTCGTACGTGAATTATTAATCGGTTATTTGTAAATGTTTTAATATCGTCGGAAGTTTCCGATTTGCATAATTTGTCGGGCAAACTGACGGGATGGATTATCCTCAACAGTGCCCGTAAACACCGAGACTGAATTTTATTTACATAAATTTCGTCGCTTTGACATTCTCTGTTCAAACGCGAAGAAAATTCATTTTTGAAGCGATTGAACGAGTGATGAAAAATTGACTGTTGCACGCAAACGAAACCAACATTCAAAGACTAATACACTTATCCTTCAATTTACAAGGTAGATACGTTCCTGGGTAAATGTTGAATTGATATACCTGAGAAGATTTGAGCTTGATTATATTAGAACGGAAACATAAAACATTTACGAATTTGAATCCAGCTTTAAAAAAAAGGGGTGGGTAAGGGGTGACGGCAATAACCACCATGTAAGTCCGACCCAAATGTCAACCTCTCCTGCACGCGGTGCCCGCTGCTAGATAACGAACGAGGCTCTGGCGACCGAGTCATGGCGGTATAACCATTCAAACGAGAATAAAGGAAATGTATTCTCACCGTGAGGGGTTGCTAGTCTCCCAGCGGGCGCCTCCCCAGGGTGCGGGTAGGGGAAAGCCTCCCAGATATGGGTGGTACCGGGGAAATTAAATACCCGGGGCGGACCGAAACTAGCAACAACAGTAGCGTCTGACCCAGAGTGGGCGGCTGCAAACGGCGTCTGACCCAGAATGGGCGGCCGAAAACCAAACTCACCAACCCGTCTTGCCAGCGTGGTGTTTTACGGCAAAAAAACCCCTTATTGTTACCCATGAAAATGATAGATGTAAACAAAGAAATACCCCAGGCGGATAGGAGAATATCTCCACAGTTCCGCAATGATAACCAATCATTCTGTCCCACGGATTCTGGGGGGGACAAACATCCAATGAAGCAGAAAACCTACTCAACAAAGAAGCAGAATATACACATGTATATCGCAACCTACAACACAAGATCGCTACAATCAGAGGAAAGACTCACCGAACTCGAGCGAGAATTAGATCATATAAAATGGGATGTTGTTGGTCTCAGCGAGATTAGAAGACGGGGAGAGCAACTAATAAAACTAAAATCTGGGCATAGCCTATATTATGCGGGAAACGACCAAAATTCCAATGGTGGAACCGGTTTTATAATACATAAACGTCACAGCAAGAATATAATTTCCATAAAGAAAATCTCCCCTAGAGTGACTAGCCTGGTCTTGAAACTAAATACAAGATACCACATAAAAATCGTACAAATCTATGCACCGACGACCAACTACAGTGATGAGGAAGTAGACATCTTCTACGACGATATATCTACGGCCCTAAGAGAGCAACCAGTCCAATTCACCATTGTATGCGGAGACTTCAACGCCAAAATCGGAATGAAAAGCGACGATACGGAAATTTCTTTAGGAAACTTTGGACTGGAAGGCAGGAATAACCGAGGTGAGACGTTGTTGGGCTTCCTACTACAAAACAACCTATTTCAAATGAACAGCTTCTTCTATAAAAAACTAAATCGAAGATGGACCTGGGAAAGTCCAGACGGCCGCACAAGAAATGAAATAGACTTTGTAATAACGGATAAAAAACATATAATCAAGGACGTAACGGTATTAAATAGATTTGATACTGGGAGCGACCATAGAATGGTGCGATCAAAAATAACCATTGATATAAAGAAAGAAAGACACAAAATGGTTAAAAAGACAACCAACCAACAATGGCACAGCCCACTAGATGTAGAGGAATACCAACAGTGCATCGCAGACCGGTTGACGAGTGGAAACGCGGACAAAAATGATAACATCAACAACCTAAACGACCGAATAACAAATGCCATAATAGAAAGTCAAAGTACATGCTGCCCTAGAACAAAACAAGAAGAAAAACTCAGCCAAGAAACAATACAGCTGATGCAAAGTAGAAGAAACATGAGAAGTGAAGAGACAACCTCCATCGAAGAACTACGAGAGATAAATAAACAGATATCGAAGGCTATAAGGCGCGACATAAGAGCACAATAAAGATAAAATTCAACAAACCATAGAAAACAACAAAAGTATGAAGGTCCTGCGTAGAAAACTGGGAAGCGGGAAGAGACAAATAACTAAACTCAGAAATAAACAAGGAAATATAACAACGAACAGAGAGGAGATCCTAAATGTCGTTGAAGAATTCTACCAACTTCTATATACAAGCCAAAAAGAACCAATCCCGGAATCTGAACCAGATATCGTATCAAATAAACCAAGGGTCTGAAATACTACCAGATATTACTTTAGATGAAATAGAATTAGCCTTAAGTAAAACGAAGACAAACAAAGCCCCCGGAGGTGACCACGTCACCGCAGACGCCATCAAAATCGGAGGTGTCCACCTGCTAGGAAAAATCAGAGACCTGTTCAATCTTTGCCTGTTCAACAGTACAGTACCAAATGAATGGAACAACGCTATTGTGATCTTAATGCACAAAAAAGGAGATATAGCTGACCTAGAAAACTATAGGCCGATAAGCCTTCTAAGTCATCTCTACAAACTATTTACAAGAATAATAACAAATAGACTTGAAAATAAACTGAACTTCTACCAACCAGTGGAACAGGCAGGATTTCGCACAGGATACGGAACCAATGACCTTCTACAAAGTGTTAAAACAATAGTCGAGAAAAGTATTGAATACAACAGACCACTCGTACTGGCCTTCATAGATTTCCATAAAGCATTTGACACCGTCGAGTTAGATGCAGTTATGGAAGCACTACAGGAATGCCGTGTCGACCATCGCTACACGAGAACCATTTACAACATCTACAAAAACGCCAGTATGACGGTTCAACTCCATGAAAACACCAAACCCATTCCAATTGGTAGAGGCGTGAGACAGGGGGATACGATATCGCCTAAATTGTTCACCGCGGTTTTGGAACTCGCTTTCAAAAAGCTCAACTGGGAAAGAAAAGGCTTAACCATAGATGGCAAAAATCTATCAAATCCGCGATTTGCAGATGACATAGTGCTGCTTGCTGACGATCTTAACGATATAAAAACAATGCTATTAGAACTCCAGGAAGCATGTAATACCGTAGGCCTAAGAATAAACTATTCCAAAACAAAATGTATGACAAACTTGGTCCCGAGCAGACAGATAGATGTAGGCGATAGAGATATTGATTTCGTAGACAAATACACCTATTTAGGTCACGAAATACGCATAACTAGAGACAACCAAACATGCGAATTTAAAAGAAGAATAATCCTCTCTTGGGCCGCATATGGAAAACTTCGGGACGTATTCAAAAGCGATCTGCCAGTCTGCTTGAAAAGGAAAGTGTTTGATCAATGTGTATTGCCAGTTATGACCTACGGCACTGAAACCGCAACACTCACCGTCGCCACTGCAAAAAAGCTCCAAATTGCACAACGAAAGATGGAAAGATCGATGCTCGGCGTGTCGCTACGAGACCATATCACAAACGAAGACCTACGCCGAACAACAGGTGTCACAGATGTGGTTGTGCGTATGGCGAGGCTAAAGTGGAACTGGGCTGGACACGTGGCCCGAATGTCAGATGGAAGATGGACCAAGAGACTACTGGAGTGGAGGCCAAGAGCAGATATACGAAGCAGGGGGAGGCCCCCCACAAGATGGACAGACGATATAAAAAGAACAAGAGGAGCCTGGATGCGAGAGGCTCAGGATAGGAGGAAATGGGCGGAAATTGGGGAGGCCTATGTCCAGCAGTGGACGCAAAGGGCTGTTTGATGATGATGATGATGATGATTTAAAAAAAAGCGTGTAAAACAAAACCGTGCAAATTGAGTAAAATGAGGGATGGGTATTATTATTTGATTATTATAACTTTAAATGGAATATAAAAGAAATCTACTATTTACAAGTTGAATGAAAAACCGAAAGCAAGAAAAACTCCCAAGGTGAATTCCAGCTAAAAATAAAATTATTATCAGGACGAACGTGTGCAATATTAGAATTTTAGACCTAGTTTGTCCCTGCTATATGCATATTCTAGACTTTATGTCGACCGCGTAAGAGATATGGCAATAAACTAAATTTATGAAGATTAATCAATGAGCGATGAAATTACTGATGTAATCATGTTATTTTTCAGGTTTAACTTTATGCACATGCCAATAAGTAAATAACACAAATATATAGGATCTAGGATAAAGTAACCACACGTCCCGATTTCGGCGGGACAGTCCCGCTTTTTGGAGAAGTCCCGCGTCCGACTTTTAAAAATGTCCCGTTTTTTTTTAATATATGCATTTCTTATTTTAAATGTACTGTAATATATAAGATTTTTACACGTATTCACATAAAATCTCTTCCCAATGAATTTTTTTAAGATCCTCCAACTGAACGGTGTCCATTCATCAAACAGTCATCCAAGCAGTTATTACAAAAATTTATATTTTTTTTCAGAAAATCGTTTAAGGGAGGAAACATTAGCATGTTAAAAAATCCGATGTTTTTTATTGCATAAATCGTTAGCTTAACTATCCAAGAATACGCTGTCATAATTTCAAATCGAAATTCGCATTCGTTTCAGTTTCTTTGAGCATAGAACCGAGTGCACATCGGGTACAGGCTCGATAGGAGCATTACCTCGTTTATCTCGAAATGACTTTTTTCACATTTGCGATAGACGTTTATTAGATCAAAACTTGATCAAAAAATCAAAAAAAATGTGTGCGAAAATAATCTAGTCTGTGATAAATGACAGATAACATATGTAGTTGAGTATTTGATTTAGATTAGGAGTGTCCAATAAACCGACAACGTTCGTATGTCACTCTGTGAAAGAAACAGAGAGCGCACGCATTATAGAAATATACACTGAGAGAAAGAGAAAGAAAGAGAGAGAGCGCAGTATAGAAATAAACACTGAGAGAAAGAGATAGGCGTATAACGTAACGTTTTCTGTCGAATCACTCCTACCGAGACCTCCCTAAAGGAACATCGTTCCAATTCTTCTTCTTTTGGTGCCTATCCGGTCCGGATGTTGGTGATCATTCGGGCTATCGTGATCTTATTCGTGGCTGCTCTAAAAAGCTCGAAACCATGTTCCTAAATTTTGTAGCCAAGAAATCCTCCTGCGGCCTGGGCCGCGTTTACTCGAGATTTCCCCTTGCAGTATTTGTTGTAGTAAACCAACAACAAATACTGCAAGGGGAAATCCCAAATAAACGCGACCCAGGCCGCAGAAGGATTTCTTGGCTACAAAATTTAGGAACAATAAATAACTAACTCTTTTCATTCCGCATTATATGGCCATATTTGGCCATCATTCCGCATTATAAGTATCTTCAACTTGCGTGCTTTTATGGTGGTTATTAACTTCGTGGATTTCTACATTCTTCGAAGAATTTCGTCGTTGGTTACGTGGTCCACCCAAGAGATTCTCAAGACTGCGATACAGCCACATTTCTAATGCTGTCTTCTTCTTGGTGGCCTCGTGAAGGTGGCTTCTTCATGGTGGCCTCAGTCAGAGTCTAGGACTCTGTCCCATTAAGAGGTTACATGGGTTTCACAGCTTCAAAATATCGAAACTCTTTTCATTCCGCATTATATGGCCATATTTGGCCATCATTCCGCATTATAAGTACCTTCAATTTGCGTGCTTTTATGGTGGTTATTAACTTCGTGGATTTCTACATTCTTCGAAGAATTTCGTCGTTGGTTAAGTGGTCCACCCAGGAAATTCTTCGAAGAATGTAGAAATCCACGAAGTTAATAACCACCATAAAAGCACGCAAGTTGAAGATACTTTGGCCATATAATGCGGAATGAAAAGAGTTAGTTATTTATTGTTCTTAAATTTTGTAGCCAAGAAATCCTTCTGCGGCCTGGGTCGCGTTTATTTGGGATTTCCTCTAGCAGTATTTGTTGTTGGTTTACTACAACAAATACTGCAAGGGGAAATCTCGAGTAAACGCGGCCCAGGCCGCAGGAGGATTTCTTGGCTACAAAATTTAGGAACATGGTTCCGAGCTTTTTAGAGCAGCCACGAATAAGATCACGATAGCCCGAATGATCACCAACATCCGGACCGGATAGGCACCAAAAGAAGAAGAAGAATTGGAACGATGTTCCTTTAGGGAGGTCTCGGTAGGAGTGATTCGACAGAAAACGTTACGTTATACGCCTATCTCTTTCTCTCAGTGTATATTTCTATACTGCGCTCTCTCTCTCTTTCTTTCTCTTTCTCTCAGTGTATATTTCTATAATGCGTGCTCTCTCTGTTTCTTTCACAGAGTGACATATTTTGGTTTATTGGACACTCCTAATCTAAATCAAATACTCAACTACATATGTTATCTGTCATTTATCACAGACTAGATTATTTTCGCACACAATTTTTTGCAAGTTTTCATCTAATAATTTCGTCTATACTATATAATTGGTGGATTTTAGTCTAAATCTATTAACTGTTTGCGTGGCGAAATGTGCAAACTTTTACTCACAATTTGGTGTCTGAAATAAATGAATGAAAAAAATTGTCGGTTTTGTTTTGGGTCGCATTGGAACTTGTCTTGCGGCCCGTCGGACCGCAAGACCCAAGTGGCGCAAGTTCCAAGTGGCGCTTTTTTTTCGGACCGCATTTCAACTTTTCTTGTCCCTGTTTGACAATTTGGTTTTCATTTATTTACTAAGTTTTGGACCGCATTGCAACTTTTCCGCATGCGGCTCAGTTTGAATTTGTCTTGCTACCGCAGTTTGGACACCACTGACCTAAATCAAATACTCAACCACATATATGACCGTCATCTGTCATACAACATCTGTCATATATGACCGTCATCTGTCATATATGACCGTCATCTGTCATACATGACCGTCATCTGTCATATGTGACCGTCACCTGCCATATGACATCTGTCATATATGACCGTCATCTAACCGTCATCTGTCATATATGACCGATATTTTCTCATTTTTTTAATAATAATTCAAAAAGATTAGTTATTCGATTCTTAAATGCGCGAGGAACTTCGTTCCTGACGGGGGTCCCCGGATCGCAAAGGTTTTTTTTTCAAGGTTTCATGTAGGCTGAACTATTAATAATCTTTAATAAGTTGTTGTTGAGAGCCCCAATTCTAAAGGAATACAAAATTGATAAATTTACTGTAACAATGACTCACAAGCAACAAGATTCATTCACTTCACTTCTTGCATTTTCGATCAGAATATAGAAACTGGTGCATTCATCTTCGTCGGTATTTTATCTCAAAGAAAAGTCGTTAGAACAAACTAATTTTCTTATTTTTCACTCGAGTTGTTTTGCTTCGACTTGAACAGAAGGATTTTGTCCTAGATTAAAGTGACCACATATTCATTGAGACAAATGGGATGAAATGGAAATTATAATTTAGGTTTGAAAGTAGACCAATAATTCAAAAATATATATTTTATCTACTCACACACCAAAATGAACACATAATGAAATTAACATTGTTTAAGTAATAATTGTTTCTAGACAGAAGTTTGGATTTTGTTGGAAGTTTCGTTGTCCTGTCTGCCTTTGATATTTCGTCTACATAGTTTCAATATCATAGTTTTCAATTTCAATTTGTTTCGTCGATCAATAAAAATTCTGCAAAATCGTCGATTTTTGAAATTTGCTAAAACTCAAATTTTAAATTTTGGAAAAAAAAGTTTATTAAATCAGTAATTGTTTTAGCCTTAACTATATGAAACGAAATTTTAAATAGTTTTTTTTTTAAAATTAAACAACTTGTGTGATTTGTTTTACTTGATCTTTTATTGATTTATGGCAAACCCCATGTTAAAATCATATAAATATATGTAATTGTTTAATGTTTGTATTAGATCTGAAGATGCCACTGTGTTGGTGAAAATATAGTAATCAATAAAAGATCAAGTGAAACAAATCACGTTGTTTAATTTTTTTTAAAAAACTATTTAAAAGTTTAGTTGGTAATTCGTCTATAAAGTTGAAAATTTGAGAAATTTTGGAAATTTCCAATTGTTTCCTCAATTTAGCAAAAATTCTCCAAAATTTAGAAATTTATAAAAATAATCAGATATTTCGAACAAAATCTTAAAGAAAAAAAAGAGAATATATTTATTGTATACCTTATACAAAGGGCTATCGGCCACAAGGTCCTTCTGCACAAACCCTTAAATTTTGCCAACAAATATAAAAACCTATACAATTTTAGATTGCAAATTTGCAACATAATAAATTGCAAATTGAGCTGTATATTTTAAATGTATTACTTTGTAACACTCTGTTAGAAAAGCTTGTAAAATGTTGTCAATAATAAAACTCAAAAAACATGCAAATTTCAATTTGTTTCGTAAATTTACAAACGTTTTACAGATTTGCTAAATTTTCTTCTTCTGTTGGCTTTATAACCCACGGTGGGTTTTTGCCTCTACAAAAATCTTCTTCCATTCTGTCCTTTCATCGGCTTTCTCTCCAATCCTTTACTCCTATCTTTCTAAGACTTTCCTCCACGTCTTCCATCCATCTTTTCCTTGGCCTGCCTCTTTTCCGAATCGCAAATTTATCATTTCCAAATTTGGCAATTCTTTGCCTAAAAAGTTGAAGTTTTGTCTAAGACATTCCTAGAAATAAAACTAAGAAAATGTACAAATTTCAATTCGTTTCGTCAATTTACAAAAATTTTACAGAATTGCCAAATAATTAAATTTAAAAAAAAAACGCGAATTTAAAATTTCCAAATTTGTCAATTCTTTGTCTACAAAGTTGAAATTTTGGAAAATTATTTCTAGAAATAAAACATTTTTTTTTGTAAATTTCAATGCGTTTCGTTAATTTAATAAACTTTTACAAAAGTGGCAAATATTAAAATTTTGTAGAATCGTGAATTTAATATTTGTTTTCCATTATTATAATCGTGTGTAAAAGTATCCAAATCGTGCGTAAAATTCCAATGTAACTCAAATTGAGTTTCATTATTATACAATTTCTATTTGTTGTTGCTATGGGAACAACTTCACTAAACTAAAATCATAGACGAAGTGAAAATAAATTTTCGTTTATTAGAACTTTTCTTATCTCGGCCTCTCAGTCTGGATTTATCTGGTTCTAATATAACTTAATTCTTTCTGATATAACCTAATCTAACCATAACCTATTCTAGATTTAATCTAGGTTAACCTACATTACATTGACAACGACCAAATATTGTTCCCTTCACTGTGCGTTTTTACTAGTTAGCATATTTTTCCACGGAGGCGCTGAACGTTCTAACCTTATTGTGTCAGTGATTTGATGCACTCATGCACAAAAGCCCTTCTTCACACACTTCTGTCATTTTTTTTTCTTCTTTGGCGTTACAACCCTATGTGAGTTTTATCCTGCTCGCCGATTTTTTTCCATTCCGCTCTATCATTTGTCGCTTCTTGCCAATTTCTCATTCTCAGTGTTTTGAGATCTTCCTTCACTCTATCTATCCATCTTTTTCTAGGTCTTCCTCTTACTCTGCTTTCCACTGGCTTCCAGCCTGTTACACTTCTATCATAAACTACTATTATTGTATACATTCATATACTTGTCCAAATAAATATACAAAAATGTATTTAAATTATTGGCAACTATAAAAATATTTGTAAAAAACAATAATTAGAACATTATGATTTTTAATTAATTTAAATTTTTTAGTTAAAAAAAAATTGATTTTCTTTAACGGTCAAATTTTTGTGAATACTCGGATCATTTATTAAAATGTGAAATTTCTCACATGAATTGGTCGAATTATTTTTGAAATAAAAAATAAAATTGAAATTTTATACAGGTCTTCGAGATACAATTCACGAGGACTTGGACGAAGGATTATTTTATTTACAAATGCAAGTATTAAAAAAAATAAAAAAAGTTGAGCAAATTTTACCAAAATTTCCATTTTTTTTTTTTTTTTGTAAAAAAAATCTGCCAAAAATCCAAATTTCCATTTTTTTTTTCCTTCGTCCATGTTCTAGTTTATGGTCTTAACTAAAAGGCGTTTTTTTTTTCACTTGAGATGATCCTGTCATGTACTGTCAACGCGGAAGCACCTTTTTTCGGAGGGGAAACGAGTCATAATGGCGGAGTTTTGAATATTTTCCTTTGAAAATTTCAGAAATTCCTTTTCAAATATAAATCATCTTTATGACAATAAAAAGTTTGAAAAAAATATTTTGTTTTTTATATAAAAAAAAAATTGTTGAAAATAGACCTTTCTTCGTCCGAGTAAACCCATGTAACCCTTTAAGCAAGACGGAGAAGACGCAGCTTGGTCGTCATCGACAAGTCTTGAGGATCTCTTGGATGGACCACTTAATTAACGGAGAATTTCTTCGAAGAATGAACATTTAAAAATTGATGACATTTTAATGAATACAGCCCTTGCCTTTTCGTTCCAATTAGACAGACAAAACTCAATAAGACAAAACTAGACAGAAAATGCAAGAAATGAAGTGAATCTTGCTGCTTGTATAAGTCATTGTTACAGAAAATTTATCAATTCTGCCTTCGTTTAGAATTGGGTCTCTCAACAATAACTTATTGTAAAAATTTAGGAACAATAAATAACTAACTCTTTTCATTCCGCATTATATGGCCAAAGTATCTTCAACTTGCGTGCTTTTATGGTGGTTATTAACTTCGTGGATTTCTACATTCTTCGAAGAATTTCGTCGTTGGTGTTGTTACAGAAAATTTATCAATTCTGCCTTTGTTTAGAATTGGGTCTCTCAACAACAACTTGGCACATTTTACAAAAGGACTCTCATTGACGATCGACACAATTATTACGCGATCAATATTTAAATGAAGAAAGAAGCCTTTTTCTCGACATTGTTAACATTTAGATAGCAACAGCGCAATTTTCTTCTTCGCTTTGTTCGGTTATTTGATTCCATTCTTTTTATAAGTAAACTCCGATATAATTACTTTCATAATTGCATTATGAAGATTCATCATTTGAGATTAAAAAAGTTGAGGAAAACGAAAGTGGAGAAACGCATGTTATTAGAAATTCGATTAGAACCGCGTTTTTTAAAAGTTTTTAAAAAATTGGTGCAACAAGGTTAAATTAAAAATAGATTGAAATTTGAGCTTAATTGTATTATATTATTTTTGCTCTGAAACATTTATTCATTTTTCAATGAAATTAAAAAAAAAACCTGAACAAACATAATTTTAATAAACATAATATGAATAGGATGGTTGCGACAGTTACTACGTGGTAATCCATACTTACATTGAATTGAAAAATTCACTCACAATTTTATATAACTTATTATTCCCAGTTATATAAATTTCTACACATATCACGACTCGAGTTTCGACGTTTGACGGTCATTTTCAAGTGACTTAACAAATTGATGATGTTGAATATATACCCTTATAGTTTTGGTGGGGTGGGGGGGCGGTGTTTGTCTGAAGATGAGGACTTATCTGTTTGAGATTGGGTGAGATTAAAAAGTTGGGAAAGATTAGGTCAGTTTGCTTGTTTAGGAGATTTAGTTTCGGGCCTTTGTTGCAATTATGCAAGATTTTTAGATTATCTATTTCTGGGAATTTATGATTGCATTCGAGAGAATGGTTTGAAAAAGAACTAGTGTCTTTTTTCAGACGAAAAGCTCGAGAATGTTCTGAAAACCGTGTTGAAAAACTTCGTCCTGTCTGCCCTATGTACACGCTATTGCATTCGGAACAATGAATTTCGTATACGCCGGATTTTTTAATGGGATCGATTTTGTCTTTGGCATTAAACAATATGTTGGACAACTTAGAGGAGGGTTTAAATGCTACTTGAAGATTTTGCTTTCGAAGGACATTTGCGATGTGTTCGCTTGTTTTGCCAAAGTATGTCAGGGAGATGAAAGTTTTGTCTGAATTTGAGGTTTTCGGATAAATTTGGGCCATTGCGAATTGGGTTCGTTTATTCTTGATAATGTTTTGGATGAGTTTTTTTGGGAAACCATTCTCTGTAGCGATTGAAATGATGGTACTTAATTCTTTGATTCTCTTTTCTGTGGAAAGGGGGATTGAAAAGGCTCGATGTATCATTGAATGATAGGCCGCTAATTTGTGTGTTATCGGGTGAAATGATGAATACGGGATTGTAGAGTTAACATGGGTGGGTTTTCTGTATATATCAAATTCTATTTTGTTGTTTTTGTGAATCAGAGTAAGGTCTAAAAAGTTTATTTTCTTGTCTGTTTCTACCTCGATGGTGAATTTAATTTTGGGATGAACGTTGTTTATTAGGTTGAGAAATTGGTCTAATTGACGTGTTGTACCATTAAAACACGCTATTACGTCATCGACATATCTATACCAAAATGAAATATGTTTTTTGGAGAAATCTAGTTTGAAGATTTTTTCTTCGATAGTTGACATGAATAGATCGGCTAAAAGGGGACTTAATGGCGATCCCATTGCTAGACCTGATGTTTGCTGATAGTAAGTGTTATTAAATTTGAAGTAATTTTGATTAACACATGTTTCCAGGGCTTCATAAAGTTCAGATTTTATAAGATGATGACAATTAGCTTTATCAATTAAATTTTGTATGATTTCGAGACACTCTTTAGTAGGTATATTAGAAAACATACTACTAACGTCAAAAGATACGAGTTTGGAGTTTATTGGGGTTGTTATTGGTTTGAGGAGTTCCGAAAGGGCGAGTGAATTTTTTACAGAATATTTTGGGGTAAATTTGGTGTATTTTTTGAAAAGAGTATTCAGTTTAATTGCCAAAACTCTTGCAACACTGTTAATATAGGAGACAACTGGTCTAATGGAAAAATCGGGTTTGTGAGTTTTAATGAAACCATAGAGCCTGGGAGCTGTGGGATTCTGATTTTAAATTTCTCAAATTCGGAGAACAAAGTTGTAATATTTTTTAAGAGACTTCTAATTTGAAATTGGAATTTTTGTGTAGGATCCTTTTTCAAGGGAGTTAGTTTTTCTGTTGAAATGAAAGAGTTCATTTTATTAATGTACTGTTCTCTTTCCAGGACGACTATCGAATTGGATTTATCGGCTTTTGTAAGGACTAAAGAGTTGGACTCAATTGTTGGATTTTTGTTTTTATCGATTTGATCACTGCGGAGTCTGTGGTAGAATTAAGGGCGTACGATTTTGTATGATCGGCTATTTTCGCTCGGGGTATAAGAGGTTCTTGCACTTTTTTTAGCGCGATTTCTGACTCTACAATTATTGTGGATTTATCGGATTTGTTATTGATGAATGGGGTGTAGTTGGGGTTTTGGGAAAGAAAAGATTGTTCAATAGGACTGAAGATAACTTTTGAGAAGTTGATAAATTTAGACACTAGATTCGGTTTGGACATTATTTTTTGAGGTTCGGACTTTTTGTTCTTTACGAGAACGGATAGTTTCTTTTTTAAATTTAAATATTTTAGGTGGTTGACCCTACTTACATTATCACAAACAAAGTCATCAAAGATAGTGAATTCTACTGGATGTAATTTAAATGTCAACTCTGAATGCAATATCTTGAGATAATGTTGAATAACATCTCTCCTCCGATGAAGATTTTTTATTTCGGATCTAATCCAACTGTTTTGGGCAGATTTTATGGCTGCTATTGCGGCCGCAGACGTGGAGCGGGTATTTACATAGTTGGGTACGACTTTGGACCGAAGGCATTCTGAATTGAACCAGATATCCTGTGAAACGAGACGGTATTTTTTCATCAATTTGTTGAACAATTTTGTCTGGGTTGCCGTACAGGCTGATTTTATGAATAGGATGGTTGCGACAGTTACTACGTGGTAATCCATACTTACATTGAATTGAAAAATTCACTTTGTTTTTTACCACACTTATATTATGTAAAAATGTTATATAACTTAAAATCTTGCATAATTGCAACAAAGGCCCGAAACTAAATCTCCTAGTCACTAGAAATTTTCAAAAAAACCCGTAATCCCTCAGTTAATCTCCTAAACGAGCAAAGTGACCTAATCTTTTCCCAACTTTTTAATCTCAACCCAATCTCAAACAGATAAGTCCTCATCTTCGGACAAACACCGCCTCCCCCCACCACACCAAAACTATAAGGGTATATATTCAACCTCATCAATTTGTTAAGTCACTTGAAAATGACCGTCAAACGTCGAAACTCGAGTCGTGAAATGTGTAGAAATTTATATAACTGTAATAATAAGTTATATAACATTTTTACATAATATAAGTGTGGTAAAAAACAAAGTGAATTTTTCAATTCAATGTATAAACATAATACGAAAAATACGTAAAATTAATATATGAAACGCATCTGCAGATAGCTAATTACTTAATGTATGTAGAAAAAAATGATTTTAAATGTTATTTTATTGTGTAATTCAATATCCTTCGTGGTATTAGCCACGGAAGTAGTTGTTTCAATATGACATTTGTCTAAGTCCTAGTAGGTTTTTGTAGATTAACGAACAGGTTGAATATTAATATATTCAATCTATTTTTCCTATTATGTTTATTTAAATGATAAAACTCAATTTTTAATTAAACATAATTTATATTAAAACTAAATTCTTTTATGATAAACACAATTTATTCCATTTAGCTGTGTTCCATTTAAGTTTTTTGTTTATCGCATTTTTGCAGCGGAAAACGGAAAAAGTTTATAAAAAAAAACCTTCGCTGTGAATTCTAAAAAAAAATGAAATGTAATCAGCACGAACCGCAGTATTAGAAATGTCGGATATGCATAAACTCGAATGTTTAAACAAATAGCCGTGTCGACACAAGCAGTTATTCAAAGCAGTGATAATTTCCAGATAGAAATCTACAGGTAGCCAATAAGAAAATCTCCGGTACAAGATCAATGTCAAACGCGCGAATGAGCAAAAAAATAAACAAGGAAGATAGAAAGTAAACAAAGGATGTTCTGATCGAAATCGCCTACAATGCACTTAAAAATCTGCGTAGGCCGTGGACGTCGTAATTCATTTGTTTTGTCATTGCACACACAGCACATCTGTTTTTTTGTTTGTTGTTAAACGCTCGGAGGGATAGCAACAAATGGTTGTTTCAAACTAAAAAGTTTCGCCCACTAATATTCACTCTCATTTTTCTCATTTCGATTCAAAGGTGTTTTTTTAAATTTCGATTATCTTAATTTATTTAATAGAGTTGGAAACAACTTACAAGTTCTTGATCTGTAGTCAACGGGGCAGCCATGATTGCTTTTGCACGCACTCACCACCACTCACGACACTAAACTGCGCGAGGAAAAACTTTACTAAACGCAATCCCCTCTCAGATACCGACTCGCCGCAGAACGACTCACATAGCTAGAATTTCGCACAATAAAACGCGATTATATTTTATCTCCGTACACATATACAAATGAAAAACGTAATATTATAAATTAGGATATTAGAATATAAAATAGGATATTAATATTTTTTTTTAAATTATTTCAAAAAATATTTGTGTTTAATAGATGATATAATAATGTACACAATATAATAAATAAGGATATTAATTAATGTTCTACATGTTTTTTTTAAATTAATTCAAAAAATGTGTTTAAAAAAACGTACCTATGCGATCAGGGGATCCCCTCAGGAACGAAGTTCCTCGCGCATTTAAGAATCGACTTCTCGACGAAAATCGACGAAACAACTTCTCTTTTTGCATACGCATGATGACTAAGGTGACCAGGTGTACTGCTTTCGGCAGTACAGTACTTCTTTGAGATAGTCTGTACTGTCCAATTATTAGGCACTGCATTTGTACTGCTTTTCTGTAAGATGTACTGCTTGTACTGCAAAACGAATGCCAAATCACTCTTAACAAAACATGTTACGAGTACCCTTTCTGCGTACCCTTAGTACGTTTTCTGCGAAGTTAGTATTGTCTCGACGGCTTTCGCCAAGCAGTCAGACGGATGGTGATATGAATAAACTTATCATATGAAATAACTTTTTCAAAGAAACAAAAATGCGAGGCAATAGTAGTTAATGTACTCCAAAATTACGCATTCGAATTATTGAAACAAAATTAGGAAAATGGAAACTACATTACAATTTTATCAGACGCCTCAAATTATAAGGAAATATAAATGTATCCCATTTTAGTACGTTACTTTTCCTTCGAATCTGGAGTAAATGTTAAACTATTAAATTTAGATTCTGTGCCAGGAGAACCATCAGCACTGCTTTCCAAGCATATTCTTGAAACAATAATTTCAAAGAAAAAATAATTGCATATCCGCATATGATACCAATACTAATTGTGGAGAGCTCAAAAGGAAAGGAGAAAATAATGCGCTTAAAAAATTAAAGCAATTATTAAATAATAATAATGAGAATTGGCTGCAACGCAACATATTTTATCCAATGCAATTAATACTGCTTCTAGTCAAATGAGTATTGATGTTGAATCCATAATCCTTCAGTTTTATCTAGACTTGCACAGATACACAGTGAGTCACCAATCTTAAAGGTTTTTGCAAGGAAGCAAGAAAATGTTGGCATATTCCACAACGAGATGGCTTGCGTTAACACCTGCTGTTGAACGCGTAATCAAAATGTTTGAGTCTTTGCGCTTGTACCTTTTGAGTTTAGACCAGTGACCCAAACTAAAAAAAAAATTGAAAACGCGTTATCTAAAGTTACATTGTATTTAATTCATAGTCAATCGGTTGTATTTCATATCACTAGGGCCCGGATTAATATGTAAATACATATTTTAAATTCAAATTATTTTCGGCCTTCATTATGTTTTCCACACAAATTATGATATTTGGAACGAGAAAATATTATCCTTATTTCCAAATATCATAATTTGTGTGGAAAACATAATAAAGGCCGAAAATAATTTGAATTAAAAATATGCATTTACATATTAATCCGGGCCGTACTATTAAAGAAATTGAAAGCTCTAAAGTGTCAACTTCCGAGGTGAAAACTTTCTTAAATAATTTGATGGAGCAAATAGATGAACTAGATACAATAGTAGATTTGTTACATTAAAGGTAACGCAGAAACTCGATACAATCGAAGAGTCAAATCCTGGAAGCAAGGCGATATTTCTTAAAGAAATTAATATTATTATAAAAATTACTTTGAATATGTAAAAAAAAAAACAGTTATCGTTTATTAATTTACCTTATCTTCTTCTTTCGAATAGGCCTACTTTGGACCACGCTTGTTCAACTGTTGGCCTTTGCCCAGTATTGTCACATCTTCTACCGGTGTAACTCCTTTCTCTCTTCTGTACAGGGGGTACCTTTCCTTCAAAGTTTTTCCTGAAATCCACGGACTTCCTTCAGGGTGCGTATCACAGACTCTCTGTTTTTGAGATCTGTTATTCCCAGTTCTTTAATATCCTTCTCGGTCTCTGTCAACCAAGTGGTCCAAAGCTTCTTCTTTTGCCAGAAGGTGAACATACGGTTGGTTAGTCTGTTTGGAGGCAATCTTGCAACGTGGCCATAGAAAGCTACCCATCTTTTCCTTGCACAGTCAGAGAGCATCTCAATATGTTCGTAGAGCTCAGAGTTATGCCGTCTTTGGAATTCCCCATCTTCCTTTACCGGGCCTAGAATCTTCCTGAGGATTCTCCTCTCTCTCTGATTTCCAATTTCTATATTAGACCCCTTCGGTTCAAGGAAAGGCACTCCATGGCATACAGGGCTTCTGGTCGTAAGACTGATGTGTAGTACTCAAGTTTCAGGTTGCATGTCAGGCATTTTTTATTGTAAATGTTCTTAGTCAACCGATAGGCTACTTCTAACTTGCTGACTCTCTTGGATAATGATGCTCTTTCTGATAAGTTGGGTTCAATCCATTCACCGAGATACTTAAATTCCTCAGTCCTCTTGATGTTTCCCTGTTCTAGTAACATCTCTCTGTTTGCTTCTCTGATGTTGGTGAAGAATTCTGTTTTCTCCAGCGACACTTGAAGACCCACTTTGGCAGCCTGTTTTCTGAGGCAGTTTACCTGCATTGTTGCCATCTCAAGAGAATGAGCAAACAGTGCTATGTCATCTGCAAAGGCCAGGCAATCTACAACCAGTCCATCGTTCTTACGTCCCAGGTAGATACCACTCTGAGCACCCAAGTTGATCAGTTCCTTGCGCCATTCTCTCATAACCTTTTCAAGGACATAGTTAAAGAGTTCTCCACTCCAGTTTTTATTTCGAAGCTTTCTGAAATCTCGCCTCTAAATTTAACCTTGGAATGGGTGTTGGTCAAAGTTTCTAGGATGAGTCTGCGGGTTTTGTTGTCTAGTGCTAGTTCCTGGAGTACTTTGTTAAGCGTTTCTCTATCAATGGAATCGTAGGCCTTCCTAAAATTAACAAAGATGACGACCACCTTGCGGTTTCTCATCTTGGAGTATGCAAGTATAGTTTTAAGATTGAAAATAATTTACCTTATCATTAATTACCAATTACCTTATCATAAATCGCGGACTGTTACATACGTATGTGTTATGATCTATTTACATAGTCCACGAACTGTATAATAATGGGCATTTACAATAGTGGTCGTAGATAAAATTATATAAGCTGGGAGGAGACTGAAGATGGTTCATTATGTGAAAGAAAACTACAAAATTGTTATCGATGATAATGAACTCTTCGATGAAGTTAGGCGAGTAAACATATATTGTTCCACGGAAAAAATAGATAAATGGAAGAAAAATTGAACAGAATTTAGTTTGCTTTGGACAGAAATACAAATATTTAAAAGATGAGCATATTCATACAAAAAAACTTGGAATTAGTTATTGATTTTGCAATGTGTTGGCGGGTAGGGTACTAATGCGACAATTGAACGAGTATTTTCAATCATGATTTCTGGAGCAGTGATAAATCAAGATTTAACATAGAAACCATATCAGCAGTTATTTCAATGTAGGTGAATCTCCAGTATACTTGTGGACAGTTTTGTAATCTTTTAAAAGAAAATGATATATTATTTAAAAAAAAAACATTCAAATGAAAAATATAATTATAAAATATAAAAATGAATCAAAATATTTTCTTTATGAATTTTTTTTTGTAAAGTACATGCATAACCATTCCGTGTCGACCAATGTATTGCTTTCGCGTTTAAATAATCTGGAAATAGGTAAAAGTAAGTGGCCATTAGAAATTAGATAAAAATTACGGAAGGGTTCTATATAGTTTATAATTCACGCCTTCAGCGCGTAACCTAATGCTTCATTAAAAACTGAAAATTTTTGTTTCAAAATTAAGTAAACAGTGAACGCTAACTTTCAATTCAAAAGTCCCCATATCTCAAATAGCTTATGTACTGCTTTCGTGTTTAAAAAATCTGGTCAGCTTAATGATAACTGATTTTGAGTGTTTTTTACTATTGTAAAGTACCTACTATTTCCAAAAATATACATTATTTCTTTTGCGTCTGCTTGTGACGTCAGGTGTTAGTAAATAAACCGAAAACATAAGGGAGCCAAAGAAAATCAGCTGTTTTGCGTGTTAAATATGAATTCTAAAGTGTATAACTTGGAATAAGGTCTGTTTTCATAAGGTGAAAAAGATAAAGCAAGAACCAAAAATATGTGACCAAACCCTTGAATTCCGCAAGGGTACCTCCTTTGCCAGGACAAAATTGCCATTATTGAAGATACTTGGGTTTGTCTCTTCTGTCTCAGTTTGTCTCTCAGTGATCGCTTTATCACCTTATGACGACAGACCCATCGAAAGCCATCCAACCTGAAATAAAACAATTACCTTCCAATGTCTTCCAATCAAAATAAAAGAATATATTAGAAGCCACTAAACATATGATAATAAAAAAAATAACCTATAAATATCCCGACTCAGGATCAAAATACCGTCGCTGATACCGTCCTCACATTTTAGGAATAGTCCTTACCAGACAAGTGGTCCCCCAGGAAACGCATCCGATCACTCTGGAACTGCTTTTCGCAAAACCTCGGAGTGACGGATGGATATATTGTAAAAATGTGCTTCAACTGAGTCTCTTATTGGGCTTCCTCTCGTCATTTTCCTTGTTGCTTATTATGGTATAAATTAACCGCTGCATGTTTTCCCAGTTTTTTTTTTCCTCAAGCATGTAATTTATAATGGTTCTGGGACTAATAGGTTCTCCCATATTTGCTGCTGCTGATTCCCTTTCGTCTTGCCATCTCCAGAATTCGAAGATGGCGTGGCTCACACTGTCCGTCTCCCCGCAGTACATACATAATTCGTCTGACGCCCGGCCTATCTTGTATAGATAATCTCTAAAGCAACCAAGACCAGAAAGTGCTTGGGTCAGATGATAACTTATTTCACCGCGCTTTTTTTTGATCCAGGTGGCGATGTTCAGAATAAGTAATCTGGTCCACTGCCCTGTTTCCATGAGCTCCCACCTTCTCTGCCACTGGTCGAGAAGTATCCTGTTGTAGCCGGTTTCGTAAAGCTTCTCTCGCTCTTCTGCGAGTAGGTCAATTGGGAGAATGCCTGCAATGACTAGGACAGCTTCCCCCGATACCGTTCGATATCCACTACATTTTCCGTTGTATAGCTACTAATTTTTGTAAATTTCCATTTGATTGCAGTTCCTTGGCCCATATTGGCGCACCGTATAACATCGTGGCCTGAACTACAGAGCTCAGAATTCTGCGTTTGCTACTTTTGGGGCCCCCTACGTTTGATATTAGTTGTTGTAAGCCTGCCAGAATCCTCATTCCTTTAGCCGCCGCTTCTGTTATGTGTGCAGTAGTAGAAGTAACGATAGCCTTTTATCAATCGTCACACCAAGGTATTTTATTCCATGTTCTGGTATTATCATTATTTCTTCGATTTTAAATTTTATTGGGCTATGTTTTCTCAGACCTGTAAGCAGAACTGGTGCTAGGCTAAGTTTTCTGTATTTCATTCATGCACCGATTTGAGCAATTACATAGTTTGCCGTTTGCCTGAGACCCTGCTCGGATCTGGCTGTAACTACCAATGCTATCATCGGCGAAACTAATTATTGTTGCCACCACTGTCAGTTTCAGAGATAGTATTCCGTCTTATAGTACGTTCCAGATGGTAGGCCCTAGTATAGAACCTTGTGGGACACCACTACTAACTTCAAGCTCTTCTATCTCCCTATCGCCATGCAACAACAAGCTCCGATTGCTAAGGTAATTTTCTATCATGCGCAATAACTATGGAGATATCCCTTTACTTTTCAAGCTTTCCATTATATCTTTCCAGTTCACGCTGTTGAAGGCGTTCCTAACGTCAAAGGTTAGGAGAGCACACATTTTTCTGGATCTCTGCGATCCCGATTTGGCTTCTTCTGCAATTTCTATAACGGACCTTAGGCATCAATAGTTGACCTTCCTTTCCTGAATCCAAATTGTTTATCGGATAATACGGTTCCGGCTTCGAGGTCATCTTTTAATCTAGTTAGCAGAAGTTGTTCCATTAATTTTCCATAGACGTCCAGTAGACAGATTGGCCTATACGATCTATTTATCCCCTTTTCTAAATACTAACTTTGCTCTCTTCCATCGGACTGGAAAATTTCCGGCAGCTAACAGTGAGTTCATGGTGTCTAGTACAACTTGATTGATTTTGCACGGTTATCTTCATAATCTCAGGTGGAACTCCATCTGGGCCTGGCGCTCTTCCAGTCCTTATTTTCATGCCTGCTGCCTTTAGTTCCTCCGCAGTGAAGGGTGGTATATTTTTGACTTCGGGCTATTCCCAGTCAATAAGGGTATGCCGTGGAAACAGTTCCTCAGCCACACGGCGCTCTTCCTCCATTGTCATATGTAGGTTTTGCGGCTTGATATTTAGATTTCTCCTAATTTTTTGGAAGGCGTCACCCCATATGTCCCTGTCTAGATCGGCGCAGAGTTTTCTTCCTTTAAGGCGACGAAGATCCTTTCTTGCAGTCTTATATATCGTTATATACCTTATTGACCAGATTATTATCCCCTTAACAATTATTATTCCATTAAAATAGTCAAAATTAAGTTAGTCAATTAAAATTATCCCATTAACCCCCTTATTAAAAACATATTTTACCAGCACATATTTTGTTTTTTCTTTGGCGTTGGTATCTTCTCCTGGTAGCTACGCATGCTGCTATCATGCGCTCGATTACGTCTGTCCACCAGTAGACGGCTTTACTTGTATTTTGTCCTCTTTTTTTGTCAAGTTGGCTTTGCATACTTTACTCAATATATGAACTAGTGAGTCCGCGTCCGTTGTTTGAGCAGTTGATGCTTCTCTTGTTAGGTATTGCTTTGTCTTCTCTTCATTAAGATATAGTGTAGTCCAGCCAGACTTAGACGAGTACACGTTTTGTTTGGATCTTTGTTTTTCCTTTATTCCATAAAGTATGTACCAGTGGTCAGTCAGACTTTCCTTATTCAACACTCTCCAGCTTTGGAACAAGTTAGATAGAGAGTTGTATGAAAATGGACCATAAGTTGCCCCTCATGAATGTGGGATCATTTCCTTGATTTTGCAGGACCATATCTGTTTCTGCCGTCCAATTCGTAATCATGTTTCCTCTCTTGACCATATAAGGAGATTTCCAGTAGGGAGACTTTGCGTTGAAATCTCCAGCTATTATCTTTCCTTTATTTTTCTGTTGACAGACAAGACTAGACAGACAAGACTACACAGACTCTAGAAAACAAGAAAAACGATAGTGCAGCCATGTTGTCGACATCAACCAAATGAATAAAATCCATGCTGCGAAGCAGGAATAGACAAACTGCAGTTGCTGGCGAATGCATGTTGGTCTCTGTCAACAAAGGATGCCCACTTGGTCGGGTTCTTCATAACTCCTGTGGGAGCTGGTTGCTTATGTCACACGCATAGCCGTTGATGTAGAATGCTATTTTGTTTATTAATAGTAGGCAGGCTATAAGCAACCAGATCGCACGTTTTATATTCTGAAGGCACTTCTAAACTGTCCTACATAGTAATTCTCATAAGTGGAAAGTTTGGAAGAAAATCTAGGACAGTTTGGGGGTGCCTTCAGAACATAAAATGTCTGGCATAACACAACAGCCTTACTCTTGCGTGGGTGCCTAGTCACCAGACTAGATACTAGATACTTGTCTCTACTAGTCACATAGGTCTGGAGGTGAACGAAAAGCCGAACACACTTGCAAAAGAGGACTGCAGGGCTGCATCGCTCCCAAATGCAAGGAGAAGTCCTTCACCACCAAAACCATAAAGTAATAACAGAGTGGACCAATAAGGGTCTCACCATTTACAATGGGCCCGTAGAACTAACCTAACAGCTGAAAAATTGCACCTATCTAAGAAACAGATTGCAACTGCAGCAGGTCTCTTAACGGTGCATTGCACATTAAGAGGGCACCTGCAGAAGATGGGCATCTGGACAGATGAAACACTATCTTCTCATTCTCAATCGTATCGCTCGTCTCCGAGATTCGTGGCAATATGACCTAGGAGGGATCATATTTGTTGTACTTGTTGTCTCCATTGTTCCCTATTTTCAGCAGGTTTTGTGCAATCATGTGCGATGGCTTTGGATATTTGATCCACATAGCGCGATGGTGATCTTCCTCGTGGTCTCTTACCCTCTATCTTTCCTTGGACTATCAATTTCTCAAGTGAGTCGTCCTTTCTTCGCATTAAGTGACCGCAATATCTTAGGATGTACTTTTGGAAAGTTTTGCTCAGTCGATCGACGATGTTAAGTTCTCGTAGAATGGATTCATTAGTACGTTTTTCCGTCCATGATATCCTGAAGATGTGTCTCCAGGTGTACATTTCAAACGCCTCAATTCGTCTTCTGTCAGCCATTTTTGGTGTCCAGGATTCCGCAGCGTATGTGACTATAGGCAATATAAGTGTCTTTATGACTATCATCTTGGTTCCTTTAGAAATGCTGATCTTTCCAAATACGTGAAAGTTTGGCGGTTTTGCTCATAGCTATGCTTTTCCTTATTTCCTTTTCACAGCTGCCAGTTCTTGAAATTTGTGAGCCCAAATACACGAACTTCCTTTAAAAATTAAACATTATGCAGATACTGCAAAGCAATCGCTCGCAGGACAATAAAATTGTACATTACAGCTGAGGGACCACCAAACCACAACACACATAGACTTCTAGACCTAATACACAGTCTGTATCTATTTGCTTGGATGGAGCTATGTGGGGAAATGCAATAGGCCTAATGAGGTCGCAGTGTTTCAAGGGATGCATATCCCTGTAGCCACATTGGGACAAGAAACAAAAACTTATATAAAAAATACTGTACACATACATACCAGAAGAAATTTGCTGTTTAAATATAGAATCCAATTATTAAAATATATCTTTTTCTTCTTCTGTTGGCTTCATAACCTGCGGTGGGTTTTTGCCTCTACAACAATCTTCTTCCATTCTGTCCTTTCACCAGCTTTCTCTCTTTAATCTCTTACTCCCATCTTTCTAAGACTTTCCTCCACGTCTTCCATCCATCTTTTCCTTGGCCTGCCTCTTTTCCTTCTTCCTACTGGCCGCCAGTTGTACATTTTCTTGGCTGGTCTGTCGTCATGCATTCTGTACAGGTGTCCCAGCCATGCTATTCTTTGAGCTTTTACATGTCTCACTGATATGTCCGCTTCGTTTATTATCCTGCTTAGTTCATGGTTCATTCGTATCCTTCAAATTCCATGCTCATTTAGGATCGGTCTGTAGATCTTTCTTTCAAAGATGCGTCCTCCTCTGCGGTGATTAGGGTCCAGGCCTCGCATCCGTACGTTACTACTGGTCTTATGAGTGTTCGGTATATTTGAAGTTTGATTTTGTGACTCAATAACTTGGACTTAATCAGTTTTTGGTATGCGTAGTAGCATATCGGTTTCCACTAAGAATTCGCGAGCTTGTTTCTTTAGCTATTACGTTTCTTCTGTTGATTTCTGTTCCAAAGTAGATACAACTTTCAACCTGCTCAAAGCGATACTCGCCCAAATTAAGGTCATTGTTATCGTGATGTTCTCTTCCAACTTGCATGTATTTAGTTTTTACCTCATTTATTTTCAATCCCCTTTTTACGTTTCGTCGTCCAGCATCAATAGTGCTTCCTTTAGCGCGTCTGAATATGCAGCAACCTGTGTTGATCGGTTGCCAATGTATCCCGTTATATTCAGCTTTCTCATGCATGCCTCTAATGTTAGGTTGAATATCATGGCGCTCAGGACATCTTCCTGCCTCACACCGATTTCGATTTTAAAGGCGGATGTAAGTTGGTTGTCTACTCTAACCGAGGCTTTCGAACCGGACAATGTAGCTTTTATTAGTTTTACGTATTTATTCCTAGCATCAGTAGATCGTCAAGGATCATGTTTCTTTTGACGGTATCGAATGCCTGCTTAAAGTCTATTAAAATATATCTAGATAATTAATATATTAAATTGTAATCATTGTATCAAAATTTGTGTTTAATTTTCAAGTAAGAAGATGTGGGGATTAAATGGTGGATATTATTTCAAAACGTTTATTTTGGAAAATATGTTTGAGGATAAATATAAGAATTGTTTAAAATATATTAAACTTTATTTGAAAATCACACAAATTTCATAAATGAATATTTACATAATTCCAACAATTTAACAGAAATTAATTTTTTACTTACGTGGTATGGATGTAAAAAACAAAAATTTAAGTAAAATTAAAATATATTCTGATTAGGCCCTAGGGGGATGAAGATTAAATCAAATAATAATTTTGTGTGACTTGCAAATCTCCTAGGAAAATATGTTTTTTTTTTAATAAACTAAATTCGAAATTCTAAAAACAAAACACTGGGGTCATATTTTAAAAATTACGGATATGTACTTTCTACATAAAATAACTCCATTGACAAACTACAATTTGAAGGAAAAAACTCAACCAAGAAATACTAAATGATAATCAAATAGAAAGCGATATCACATTTCTTTCAATGTAAGGAAACAAACAAGTTGAAAGAATAAAAAGGCAAAATAAAAATATATTTTGTTTAAATGAAGATGATTTAATAGATGGTTGAATGATTATTTATTTTCTTTATAAATACTTTAAATAATCATTTCATCTTCTTTGGCAAATTGAATGACATGATTTTTATTATAATTATTTAAGACGGATTTTGTTTTCCTTATTTGTGCAATATCTTTTAGAAATCAATAAACAATATGCAACAAATTATTCTTCGCTTAAATTAAATAAATTTTCTCTGAATTAATAAATAAAAATTTATATTTCCATCCAATAAAATCTTTGAGCTTACGGAATACATTCCAAAATGGCAGCTTTGTCAAATTTGAAATTCAACCAAGATGGAGCACTAAAAACAAACTCCTCCTGCCGATTAAATAATTGCCTCTTCGATTGAGACTTTCTCTCTTTCTTATCATTATTATTAAAATAAACTTTAACATCTGTATGATTTCTTTGTTCAGAAATACTCTTATTTTTATTTGTACTTTCACCTTCGCTTAAACTGGAAGATTTGTGTCTCTGGCGTTTACTTTTCCCAGTATTCGAAAGGCTTTTAATTCTCTTGACAAAAGGCAGAACCATAAAAAAGGCATTGGCACTAACCCCCATCTTTACTTTTGGAGTCATATCCTTTTTATTGTTAGGTAAATCTGCAATTGGAAACCATCCACAAGCTTTTATTTCATATCTCGTTCTCGGTTGAAATTTAGTATCCATTGAAATTCCGGTTATCACATATAAACGAACGAGTTGTTCATTAATCACAGATTCTAAATAATTTTCTGGATCAATGTAAGTTGTGATATCAAATCCGGTCTCCTCATATACCTCGCGAATGGCACAATGGGCTGGGTCCTCATCTTCGTTCACCTTGCCTTTGGGAAAACCCCAAGAAGATTTGGCCCAATAGCTTTGAACTAATAGGACGTGAGTATTGCCTTCACAGAGTAAAATGGCCCCATATGTCGGAACTGATTGCTTATATTCCCTCCATTCGTCTAATATTTCTGATAGACGACAATAGTGGCTTTGCAAGAAGGGTAGAAGCTAAAATTATTTCATTGTTAGTTGTTATTTCGATAACGCGACTTTTTCAAATACTTGGAAAACATGGGCAGCAAATTCTTTGAAGTTGCAACTGCGCAATTTCGGATCGTTACTAACGTAAAAATCTAAGTAGTACCAATAAGCCAATTCGATTTGGAAACAAATTCGGATGTGGTTTTGTTTAGCTGCCTCAGGAACGTTAATAATGAAACGGCTAAAAATAAAATATTATTATATTATAAAACTTTCAATATTAAAAAAAAAAATATTATTATAATACAAATTTTTTAGAAAAACACATTATATAAACCAATCAATTAGGCAGAGAGCATAAACTAATCTTTCATTTCTAATTTGGGAATGAAAACGAATGGAACTTGAAAGATTATTTCTAATTAGTAAATAGATTTTAATTAGGGGTTTTTTCACCTTAACAAAATGTCCACAATTGTAAACTCATTAACAGTGTGTGAATAAACAATTCAAGGTTTTTTTCAAAAACTTGAGAATTTTTTATTTAATTGTTACTAAAAATTATCATTGATATGTTATAATAGATCAGTCAAGCTATTGATTTATTATAATAAATCAATTTATCAGCTTATTTTTTATTTTCAAATAATAATGGATAACGTTAAAATTTACAACGATTTATACAGTCACATAATTCAATTCCTACTCAAAATTGAAAAGTGATAATAACATCCACATTAGGACAGCTTTACTAATTAATTTTTTTTAATATATATATGTATATATATATATATATATATATATATATATATATATATATATATATATATATATATACTCAAAACTGCTTTCTACCCGCTTTAACCTTCTTTTTTCTATCAATCCTCGTAACATCTCATCTCATGATTTCCTTGGTCTCCCTCGTCTCTTTTCTTTTGGCATTCTGCTTTCCCATACTCTTTTCACTTGAGCCTTCTCGTTCATTCTTTGTAGGTGACCCCACCATCCCAATTGTCTCTCTTCTATGAACTCTTCTATTCCTTTAAGTTCCAGTTCTTTTCTTATACCTTCACTTCTTATTTTGTCCATTATATTTACTCCATATACTATACTCCATATACTATTGTTCTTAAGTACTTCATTTCTGCTCTTATTTTACTTATTTCTCGCTGCGTTAAAACCCACGATTCGCATCCATATGTTAGGGTTGGTCTGCATATTGCTTTATATATTTTCATTTTTGTTGTTCTCGTTATATTCTTCTTTTTTGTATAGAATTATTTTATTTAGGGACTTGTTAGCGTTTCTTATTCATGTGTTGATGTCTTGGCTTCCTTTTTCATCTATTGTCACTCCTAGGTACTTGTATTCTTTTACTTGTTCTATTTGTTTTTGATTGAGACGAATCTTTGTTTGTATTGGGTCATTAGATATCACTACAATTTTTGTTTTTTTCTGCGTTCATTTTCATTCCGCTCTTGGTCAGTTCGTCTTGCCATATCTTCAGTTTGTCTTCTAATTCCTTCTCGGATCCTGCAATTACTGCTATATCGTCTGCAAACGCACACATACTTACATATACCCTCCCCATGTTCCCATATCCAATGTGTAGGGCTTTAGTTTTCTTTTGTACTTCTTTAATTATTTCATCAATAAACGCAAGAAATAATAATGGGCTGAGGCTCCCTCCTTGTCTAACCCCCTGTTTCATTTCAAATTCTTCTGATTTTTGTTTTTACTGATTACCATATTCCTTGTTTTGTTATATATACATTTACAAATTTTTTTCAGTGTGTGGTCAACACCTTTTTTAACCAAAAGCTTTCCCATATTTTTTGCCTGGGTACCAAATCAAATGCCAATATCTATAAATGTATCTATATATTATCTATAAATCTATAAATGCTATATATAGTTTTTTGCCCATTGTTTTGGCTCTGTTTATAGAGTTTTTAGTGTGAAGATATGGTCTTGGGTACTTTTTCAAGGTCGGAAACCCGCTTGTGCTTCATCTATTTGGTTTTCAATTTGTTTCCTTAGTCTTTTCTCCACTACCTTTTCAAATATTTTCATTGATGTCCCGATCAGTAATATCCCTCTATAGTTGGTACATTCCTTCTTGTTTTGTAAATTGGAAGAATTAGCCCAATCTCCCATTCTTGTGGTATTACTTCTTGCATCCATATTTGATTAAATAGTCTTGTCAGGTAGTCTATTGCTTCTTTCCTTCTTTCTTTTACTTCTTTGTTTATTGTTTTTGTTTATTGTGATTTCTTCCTGTTCTTTCTTGACCATTTGTTCACTTGTGTCTTCCTCTTCGGCCAAAACATAGCCCCTATTTAGTAATTCAGTAAAGTAGTTTCTCCATCTCTGCATGATGTGTCAAACAGTAACGGGGAAAGACTTATTGACTTTGCGATGGGCAATGCAATGGTGGTGAAAAGTACATGGTTCCAGAGAAGGAGCATTAGGAAAGCCACATGGCGCTCACCAGATGGAACCACTTTTAATCAAATCGATCATGTAGTAATTGACAGGAGACATGCATCTGATATCCTTGAAGTCGACAGTTGTAGGGGAGCTGACTGCGACTCGGATCATTATATGGTTAGAGTGAAATATAACGTTTAATTATGTTAAAAAGGTGTCGTGTGCCATCCTTGCATGATGGGTAGGTTAGGTATTTTTAATGTAGAACCAAGATGGTGCGTAAACTTTTACAACAAATATTGCCTAAGTTGACAAGTTTTCTGATGGTGTCTCTGTTGTTACATAAAACGTAGTATTGGATTGGCACTTGTGTGCCAATGGGTATGTGACATTTTACCTGTAGATTTGTTTGCAAATCTTCTGGGAAATCACCTGAAAGTACCGCTGAGACAGTCTTGTGTAGGTACTGTTGATCTGTACTTCTGGAGCCATTTCTGGAAGCAATTCTCCTTCGATGTGCTGAATTTTTTTTAACAGGAAATTGTTTCAGGAAATTTTTAAGTCTCGAGTGCTTTCTCCCATGTCCCAGTGTAGGCCCAGAAGTACCCCTGTCAAGATGAAAGAAAACAAGTGTCTCAAAGGAAGTTCGTTCATGTGGAGAAAACAAATTATCCACTGGATTGGTTTTTGTAGCCTTTTTTCACCCAATACCTGCCAGTATTTACATTGGTACCATCACAACCGATTGCAATAAAATGATATTGGGGAATTCCTTCATGTGATAGAAACTTGTCATCGCAGTTTCTATTCCTTTAGCGGAACCAACGCTAAATACTACGTACCCCTTGTAAATGGATCCTAGCTCTTAATTTAGTGAGATTTCTCCTCAACTGTCATAGTCCTGTAGCATTTACCACCTTTTTTTAATAATCTTCAACGTTTTGTATCTTCTCCCATCAAAATATAAAGCAGACAGTTTTGTTCCTAACTAAAAAGTTTCAAACTTTTTCGGAGAGAGCCTTTTGACAGATTTCAGTGGATTTTTGCATTTTAAATGGTACGCATCTACTTACTTACTTTAAATAATGTTAAATAACTAGCGCAAGTCTAATTCGAGTAAAAACCAATAGTCCACTGACGACGCGACAAGTGTTCTAATTGCCCCTCCTGCGCTTCCTCACTCCCTTATTTTAAATTATAAACTTAAGAAATTAGAATGCATTTTTTTTTTAAATTTTGTATCGAAAATAAACTGCAGCTATAATAATTTCTGTGAATAAAATACGTCTATTTTCAATTAGTCTAAAAACCATTTTTTACAAAAATTCAATGACGTTGCGGAGGCTATTACTATAAATCAAATAATATTTTGCATGGTTTAATTTTAGTCTAAAAGGCACCGATTTTTCACTATTAGGTCACTCACAACAACAAAAAAATATTTCGCTCCACCCTAGTGGACATATGATTAGGATGCCAGAAGAAAGAATCCCAAAAAAGAAAGAAGAATCCCACTGAAGTCTGTCAATATAAGGCACAACTGGAAGGCACCAGAACCAGAGAAAGACCACATCGTCGATGGACGGAAAATGTCAAGAAAGATGCGGAACAAATTCTACAAAGCCAAAATTGGGAAAATGCAGCCAGAAGTAGAGAGAATTGGAGGAGAAAATTAAGGGAGGCCCGGGTCCATATAGGACTGTAGCGCCACGGAGAGAGAGAACGGAGCTATTTGTTTTGGTCTGTCACTCACTTTTCTTTAATATTTACAATTTTGTTTTAATTGATCGCTGTGTTCTAAAGAGTAACAGAAGATTTCTGTGTTCTTCCCTTGATTTAATTAGTAAAGCTGTCCCAAGGTGGATGTTATTATCACTTTTCAATAATGGATAACTATCATTATCTTACAATGTAGGGGTAAATAGTACAGTTGTTGGTCAGTAGGTAGTGATTGGTCATAATTTGAAAACTATATAACTATCTTTTGGTGATAAGACAATCTTTTGGTGACATAATTGTTTATTAACAGAAGAAAATTCTATATTCTTTTCTGTATTGGATACAACCCATAACTTTGTTATAACTTAAAGTTTCATGTGTGTATTTAATTAATAAAATGACCAGTCCGAGATTTACGTCATTTCAGACAGAAATGTACAAAAAGTAACCTTACTATTTTTAGATATTTTCATGATTTAAAAATGATTTCTGTGCTGATTTTTGGCATTTGTAAATGAATACAGGTTTAAATTATCGAAATAAAAAGTTTTTTGATTAAAATAAAGTACTGATTGTGAAAAATATAATAAGACAATAAATATTGCAGGGTAAACAGTTTTTATAGTGATAGATCATCCGACCAATTAGCATTTTGACGTTAGAGTAACTATGTGACAGTTATTCCTAGTGTTTAACCTACAAATAAGAGGACAAGAAAAATATTCAGTACACAATTTTAAAGCAATTAAAAATGAAAAATCTATTTTACTTTAATTTATTTATGTATTTGTTATTGTAGTTAGTGAAAATACTAATTTATTTATTTCTAGGTTAAATATGCTAGTGTTAATATACATAAAATGGCAAACGTAAGAAAAGGTACAATCTTAAAACAATCGGAACACAGCCAGAATATATAAATATATTCAACCTTTCCGGAGCTTTATAACAATTACTGAGTCGTTTTAGGACAAAACAAAACAAATCTCGTGTGAAATATGCCAGTTATTTACCAGTTTTATAAAAAAATATACGAATAATCAAATTGAAGATGCTATTAATGCAGTTTAAAATGGGATGTCACAATGCACAGCTTCAAAAGAGTATGGTATTCGCAAACCAACAATTCAATTTAGAATTAGTAATGCATTCATCAAATCTACTACAGGTCCATCTCTTGTATTAGGATGCAATGCAGAAGAGGACCTAGTACGTTGGATAATTGATTGTCAACGAAGAGTATTTCCTACAAGAAAGATCAATATACAAGCTATTGTCAAAGAGTTTTTCTGATCAAAGTAAAATAAGAAATCCATGACATGTTCTAAGAAATGGGTGGCATAAAGCCTTTCTTGAAAGGAATCTGATTCTTATTGAAAGATTTCCAGAAAGAGCAACTAATGCCAGCTCTTGTGTAAGTGAGAGTAATATTAAAAAATGGTTGAGTGAAATATATGATTATTTATCAAAAATTAAATATTTAAACATATTAAAAGATCCGACTCGTGTTTGCATGAAACTTATTTTATGGTATGTCCAAAAATGAAAAACATAATAGCCCCTCGTGGGGCACAAAATGTTTATGAAATTAATCACGGCAAATTCAAACTTAATGGAAAGACATCTTAAAAACAATGTTATATTTATGGTTTTTGTAGAGTGTCACGAAGGTGGACTGAAAGCTATTAAATAACTGACAAACTTCACATGAGATTTGTTTTGCTAGTCCTAAAAAGACTCAGTAATTGTTATATAGCTCCAGAAAGGTTGAATATATTTATATATTCAGGCTGTGTTCCGATTGTTTTGTTTGTATGATTATCTATAACGTAGGATGGTTTTACCAATTCAAACAAAAAATAAAAAGATTAACAAAAAGAAAAATGGAAAACTTTAGAAAAACTGAAAAAAATCATAGAGTTGATAGAGGATCAAGAAAATATTGGTGGCAATTAAATGAATAATCATAACATTAATTATAAATTTGTTTAAATTGTTTTGTTTTTAACAATAATTAAATATTTTTCTTTTATTAGATCACTGGAGTGTTCATCACTGGAGTGATCACTAGTTCATAATAGTTTTTCATATTTTAAAATTACTTTTATTTATTATAAAGCGTTCACTAATTACTGTAAATCCACTAGACAATCACTACATTCTTATGATCTATAACTATGTTTTTTGATGAATCAAATATTTATCGTCTTATTTTCTATAACATTTCAAATTTTTGATTTGAATTATTATTTAAATAGAAAAGTGACGTTTTTTACAATTACTAGCACTATAATAATTCGTAAATTCATTTTATACAAGCATGCAATTTATTGTTTTCATTGTTCGATTTCTAAAATGACTAATCACTGTACTGTTTACCCCTATTAATGACACAAGACAAAGAAAATTTCAAAAGACCATCCTTAAAAATCCTTTTTTAGATATTATTTTAATATTAAAAATTAATCAATTTAATGTTATTATTTATAAATGATATTTTGTACAATATTGTCTTTACAATTTATGGATTCATTATAAATTAAAGAGTGAATTTAATATTACAATTGCAAACATTCAATTTATTAATAAATGCATGTCAAAGATAAAAAGAATCTCATAGACATGTTGCTAAGGTGTTATGATTTATGAGAATATAAAAATTTGTTTTTTTTTGTAATGTACCATGGTAACTTAAGTAAAGAAAATAAACAAACATAAATAGCTTTCTCAAAAAAACAATAAATGTTTTGTATATAAAAATGAAAGTGATTATATGACTTTGCAATGATTTTTAGAAAGTTATGTAGATAAGGCATTTTGTCTTTCAACGATATAAATAGCAACAAACGATATTCAAGCAATTCATTCTTATCCTAGGTCAACGAATTCCAGCAAAGTACACGAAATGAAACGATTATATTATTATGAAAAATTATACTTACGACAAAAGGTCGCTCAAGATGTCCATGGGAATCGAATGTTCGAAGGTCTTCAACTCAATTTCGCTCAAATCTTCCATCTTCTCTTCACAAATTAAATCACAGACTAACCAAAACCGGAATCTTCACGCAAGCCGCTCGCCTCTAAACCACATAAAAATCCGTCGAAAGCCTTTTCTGCGTCGTATCTTGCTCCTTCATGGCAGACATTATTATGAATGAAACAAAATGTTTTGTGAATGCAGAAAAACATACATGGAAATAATAACAAATGTCACTAACTGTTTCCGTCTCGTTTCAATGTTTTGGATTTTAGCTTGTTTACTCTGTTTAGTAGTAGGGGAATTTGTTATTTGAGGTTGTTTCATTGCTGTTACACATATTTCCGTTTGATAAAGGTAAAAATGACAGGATTGGTTTCAGAATTTTTCAAAATTCAAATAACACGTTTAAAAAACTATTTAAGATTTATAATTATTGCAATCGTAAAGGTTTGTCGTTTTTTAAGGGATGCTAAAGTCCCTTAAAAAAAAGACAACCTCTATTATATATAAAACTAAGTTTAAATAATTATTTACTAACCTCGAGTAATATAAACTAACTTTTCTAAAAATCAACAAATTTCACAAACTTGCATAAATTATTACTTGTTGTGTTTAATCGAAGACAGTTTAGTTTATACTAACTGAATATTCTGATGCCGAGTGGTTTTAACTATGGTTGGCTAAGTAGAATTATCGCAATAAATTGCAGACGAGTTTATTATTCAAATAAGCAACGTAATACGATTAAGATTAAGAAACTAATCAGGTTAATCCTCAAAGAAGATTAAAATAAATGACATGTAAACAACACTTATTTTGTAAACAACACAACAGTATGCTTATTTTCGGTTGCTGTTAATTACTAAATGCATTAAATCAACATTAGAAATTTTAATTTACCTGAAGATCGTATTAGATTGGAAAACTACTAATATTTTTGAAATAAGATTTTAAAAACAAAAACTACGAAATTATTAATACGCTCCTGTAGTAACTCCAGTAGTTGCCTACATAAAATCGAATGACCAGTATTGACTTTTGACACTCAAGGTGCAGTAGTGACCAGAGGCGCAACCAGAAAACAATTTCCCAATTTTGATGTTAATTTTATTCGATGTATAGTTTAATAAAATAGTAGAAAAGTTATCCTGCGTTAATAAAATAACTTGCATGAAAATTCAAATTACTGTAATTTGTATTGATATAATCTATTGGGAAATTTCCCCAAGTCATTTACCCAACCTGGATACGCTACTGGACGTGACAGTGGAACAAATTCTCACGTCAATAAAATTTCATTCTAAATATTAATTTACAATTTTCACATAAAATTGTGGAACATTGAAGTTATTGAAGCATTAATTAGTTTTGTGCAATGGAATATCTCAGTTTTTCGGGTAATATACAAAAGTTTATTGTTAATTATGTGTTGGGATGGTTCAATGGATTTACAATTAATTGGTTCCTTTATAGAAACTAAGGATTTGTTCAGATCCTGGAGGGAGACCAACACCAGGAAAAGTGAGGAAGTTGTTTACCATTGGCTCACTACATTTGCCCGCAATGTCAACAAACTTGGAAATGAGAGTAATCATAACTTCTATTTTTTTCATTTAATTAATAAGTAAACAGATAACGAGTTTAGTGAAACATTTTTCTAAAAGCTTCATTACCTAACTTTTTCTTCGCATCAACCAATGTGGGTCCAGTGGGGTTAGTTCATAAAACACTGCGACCTATTAGATTTCCCAACATTGTTCCATTCATGCACATATGTCCAGCCCATGTATTAGGTCTACAAGTCTAAGTGCCATGTTCTTCTCGGGGATCTCTTTTGCTGATGTTAAGCTGGTGTCTCCAATGATCCCATAATTGTTAACCCTTTCGCTACGGAGTGCTTTTCTACAAGTCGTGACCTGTGTACAGGGTGCTGAGAGTAGTGCAGATTTTTCCGGTTCCCATTAGGTACTTACAGTTAGGTACTTACTCTTTGCGGATAAATACAGTTCCCATAGTCTGTAGTAGATTCAAATTTATTTTATCTTGTTTCATTTTATTTTCTTAATGGGTAACCAAAATAATACTAAACGCAGTTCTTGGTTGGCTTAGCATACATCTGAGATTATAAATACGACCACTAACAAGTCGCTAGTGTCGTTTTTCTGGCGAAGCCCTAGAGGCCCCAAAATTTGCGAGAGGCATTCAGGCTCCCGTACTGGAAGTCGGTTGTCTAAATAAAGTATTAGGCGAGCAGAAATTGTGTGGGGATAACAAACGTAGAGTGTTTTGAATCTGTGCGCCGCTAATCAACACAGAGAGTAGGGGGTATAAAGATAAAGTCATGTCGTCTGATAGTGAAAGTCAGGAGTGCAACCCATTTATGGGCAAAAAACATGTAGCTCATTCGCCGCGATCAAAAAGAAAAAAGGAGGACAGCCCAATTAACAGTCTGTCTCAACGTTCAACGATGGAGGATATTTTTCAGGAATTGAACGCGGTGAGAAAACAACTAGAAGCTGTAAACGAGAGCCTAAAGGAGGAGAGGACGGAAAATAACAAATGGAAAAAGGAAGTGATGGAAAAACTAAATGAAATGAAAATGGAAAATGAGAAAACTAAAGAGCGGATGAATAAAATCGAAGAGGAGCTGGTATACATTAAAAACCAAGCTAAGGAGGATAAAGCCGCATGGGAGATAAAAGGTGTAGAGTTGCAGAAAACCATGGAGAAAATCGACAAAGCCGAAAAAGACAAGGATAAAAGGGAAAGAAAAAACAATATAGTAATTAAGGGAATCAAAGAAGGTGATAAATGGGAAGATGAAGTCAAAAGCTTAATTACCGAGAAGCTTAATGTAGTCCCAACATATAGGGAAATGTTTAGAATGGGGAAGGAGATAGGTGGAAGGGATAGATCAATCATTGTCAAGTTCGAAAAATGGGAAGAAAAGAAACAATTAATGAAAATGAAACATAAACTGCAGGGGACTACTATATATATATATCGATGATGATCTAACAAAAAAGGAAAGAGAAATGCAAACAATCTTAAGACAAAAAGCAGTTGATCTTAGGAAAGCAGGCAAGGTAGTAAAAGTCGCCTACAATAAGATCCTCATAGATAATAAATGGCACAGGTATAACCCAGTAACAAGTTCGCTGGAAGAGCTGTTTTTTCACTAAGCATTAAAGGAAGTACGGGGGAGCATAAAGGGGGAAGGGAAAACTTTAAAATAATAGCATGGAATATAGCAGGGCTAAAGAAAAGATTAAAAGGAGAGGAGAGCAAATCTATTAAGCAATACTTACAGAAACATGGGTTGAAGAAAAGGACTGGAACGAAGTAAGAAACCTACTGCCAGCGGAATACAGATGGAAATGTCAATCTGCAAAGAGGATCTCCAACAGGGGAAGAGCAAAGGGAGGGATAATTACCGGTATAAAGCTTGTAGCGGAGAAAGAATACAATATGGATATGGAGAACATCGAAGGGGTACAAGAGAGAGCGGTACGAGTAGGCGAAGATAAGTGGAGAGTAATTACTGTCTATAACAACAACAATCTAGAGAGCATTATGAAATACATTGAGAAAAGCCTGGCAAGGGATTCAGGAGAGAAAGTACTGATCATCGGAGACTGGAATGTTAGGATCGGTGAACTCCAAGCTGGAAGTCTCGATGCAGAAGGGGTGGAAATAGCTAGACTTTCGAAAGACAAAACAGTTAACAAAGAGGAGAAAAAAATGGTTAGACTGGGTTGAGAACCATAACTGGTATGTGCTAAATGGGTGCACAAATGGCGATTGGAAAGGGGAGTTAACGTATATTGGTGGAGGCGGTACCTCGGTTATTGACTTCGGGATCGCCAACGAAGACGCCATAAGATGTATCGATGTTTTCAAAATAGGAGAAAGGCTGGAATCGGACCATCTACCACTAGAAATTACCCTGTATGGTGAAATAGACAGCTGGGGGGAAAGCAAGGGTGTGGTTAAACAAACGGTGATGTGGAATGAGTCGGCTATTGCGCGATACCAGGAAAACTTAGACAGAATGGATGGAGTGGAATATGCGGAACTACCGAAACTCACTGCTATGATAAAGAAAGCACTAATTGTTAAAATATCACACCCAAAGAAAAATTGCGGAAATGCTTGGATAGACGAGAAACTAATAGGTATAAAGAAAAGAACTAGAGCCGAATTTAGAGCCTGGAGAGAAGGAAGAACAACACTCGAAAAGCTCAAAAGACAGAATAAAGAAATGAAAGAAGCAGAGACGAGAAAGAAACGAGAGTGGGAGGAATGCCAAATAAAGAAAATCAGCCAGCTGAGCAGAGAGTCGGATATTTGGAAACTGATTGCTGCAAGGAAACCAAAAAGAGAGATCTCATCAGTAATTAGCACAGAAAGGTGGAAAAATCACTTCTGCGAGTTGCTGGCCGGAGAGACAGAAATTAGGGAGCAAAGATGGAGATTTTATACCAGTGGAATCGCAATCACAAGAGATTACAGAGGAAGAGGTTGAAACGGTTATGTCAGCACTCAAAAGAAAGAAAGCTCCAGGCCCAGACTCGGTGCCAAGTGAGGCGTGGTGTCTAGCCACACCAATTGTGAAGGAGAGACTTCATGGTGAACTTAACAGCTTTTTCAAAGGTAGCAAACAAATTACGGACAGTTGGAGGGAAGGAATTATTGTACCAGTTATTAAGCAAGGTAACAAGGAGGAACTAGGAAGCTATAGGGGGATAACTCTAATGGACACGTCATACAAGATCTATGCAAAGATACTAGAAAAAAAGTTACAAGAAGAAGCAGAGAAAAGGAATCTAATCCCAGAGGTACAAGCTGGCTTCAGAAAAGGACGCGGAACAACTGAACAGATATACATATTGAATTATGTCATACAAAGAGAAATAGCTAAACCTAAGGGGAAATTGTACGCGGTATTTGTTGACCTCAAAGCTGCATATGACTCAGTAGTGAGAGATAAAATGTGGGAATGTATGAGGGAGAAAGGTATATCGCAACAGATCAGGGAGAGCATTGAGCATCTATATGAGAGAACATGGTGTAGAGTGAAGATAGGTGAAAGGCTATCTGAAAGATTTGAGGTTAGGAAAGGGTTAAAACAAGGGTGCCCGTTAAGTCCACTACTATTTAATCTATATACTGCGAACCTCGAGAGAACGCTAAGCTTGGGTCAAGCGGGAGGGGTAGTAATAGGGACGAAAAAGATTTGGAGTCTAGCTTATGCGGACGACGTCGTTGTCTTAGCAAGTTCGAAAGTGGAAATGAAAGAGGTGTTGGTACGAATGGAAAAGTTTTTTAAAAAACGAATGTTAAAGGTAAATGTGCTGAAAACAAAGTGGATGCTGTTTCGGAAGAGAAAGGGATCAAGGAAAGAGAGTTTTGAATGGGAAGCGAGTGAGATAGAACAAGTTAGCAGTTTTAAATACCTAGGCTTTATGTTCCAACAAAATGGGTCGTGCGCTGCACATATCAAGTATATAGTAAAAAAAGCGTGGGTGGCTGCTAACAGGCTCTGGGATACATGGAGAGTATACTTGAGGGAAAATTTTAGGGCGAAAATGATTGTATGGAAGGCGTGCGTACGTAGTATTATGATGTATGGGGCAGAAATTTGGGGTGTGAACGAGGAAAACGACATAGAGAGAGTGCAGTTACAGTTCATAAAGAGGGCCCTGCAGCTAGAAAAGTCCACCCCCTGGTACATCGTTCAACAAGAAGCAAATTCTAACAAGGTGGCAAACACCGCGGTTATGAGAGTGGCTAAATTTGAAAGGAAAGTGAATAGTGCGGGAGAAGAAAGAATAGTGAAAGACGTTTTGAAAGCGGTAAGAAAGGAGGGTAAAGGGAGTAATAAGGAAACAAAATGGGGCTGTCTGCGCAAGCGTATGTATGCAAGATGGGGATGGAACCAAGAAGAGATCAAGAGAATGATGAATGAGGGAATGTTAGTGGAAAGGATTCTGGCAGATAGACTACTGGAGATAGAGCTGCAAGAGAGACAAAGACACATAGGTGAGAGTACCTATAATAGAGACTACAGCAAAATCCAAGTTTTTGGCAGATGTCCAGAGTATCTAGTTAATCCTAAAGCTCCACAGGTAGCAATTGCCCGATTTAGGTGCGGTAGTGAGGAAAGGGGTAGAAGATATTGGATAGCTGCAACAGATAGGACTTGTCGAGTATGTGGAGAAGGGGAGGAGCTCTGGGAACATTGGGTGTTAAGCTGTAAGAAATGTGAATGGAGCGAAGAGGAAAAGTCAGTGGCGAAAAACTGGAAGAAGGTTATGGATGAGAGTGGCTCCGGTTTTGTGTACATGAAAAAAATATTGAAGTGCAAAGGACAGGGTTAAAGGCTTCCTTTTTTTTTGTTTTTTTTTTGATCTAAGAACTTTTGAACTGTTTAGTTTTAGCTGTATTAATTTGGATATTTTTATTTTCCGTTTCATTCTGGTGTCTTTTTTTTTGTTTTTTTTTTGTTTTCTTTGTTTTTATTTTTTGTTCTATAATTGTCACAACACTAATGTACGAACGGTCGTGTATTTACATTTATGCCAATAAAGGATTATTATATATATATATTATATTATAAATAAAAGGGTGAACAGTCCTGGTTTATGCATTTTTTGAAGGGGCTGCAGTGAAATGATGCAAGCGGATTAATACAGTTCCCGTAGTTTGGGCAAAAAAAAAATGATTATTCTGAAATCAAGTTTTGATGTGTCTATAACGTTTTTAGTAGTGTATATGATAATTATAATACAGTGGATAAGTTAATTTCCCATATTAAGTACAAAGAAAACGCTTGCGTATTAATCCGGTTCCCGTACACAGGGCACGAAAATATTTTACGGGTTTATCCGGTTCCCGTAACGGAAAGGTTGAGCAGATGTAGGGTTTTTCGGGTCCGAGTACTCGGACCCGGACTCGACGATTCCAAGGATAAATACCCGATCTAAGATTCAACAAGTCTCGGGTCTTGAATGTTTGGCTTTGTCTAGTAAAGTGGTGCGCAAACTTTTTTCATTGGCGACCCCCCATTTTGTGTAAAATTTTGTCGCAACCCCTGGATCGACAGTAGACGTTTTTTAATCGTTAACGTAGGTAAAGTAATTTTTTTCTGGGATTTGCGTTTACAGGATGTTTTTAGAGGAGTTTTGGTAACGTCATTGATTAAATACAGCCTTTTTTCATCACCATCCTTTTCCAGCATTTTATAGTCCTGTTTTTTCCAGCTTTTTATAGTTCAGCCTTTTATGGTCCCATTTAATCTCATCTAAACTTCTATAAGCTTGTCTACTCTTGTCTAATGCTGGATAGCCTGTTGTAATCTTGTCCATTCTTGTCTCCTCCCGTCTCGTCATGTCTGGTCCTGTGGTTTTATCTGGCTTTGTCTGGTCTTGTCCGACACAATCATAAAAATGCTATAAAAGTTTTCACACCATAAAACTTTACATAATGAATTCGCATATATATACGCCCAGATATTATAAAAGTCTAGTATTAGTATGAAGCGATATATTTGTATTTAGAAAATAAAATTTGATGTCACCTAAATAAAGTCAGAATACAAGCCTGAATATATAAATATATTCAGCCTTTCCGGAGCTCTATGATACTAATGAGTCTTTTAAGGACTACCAAAAACAAATCTCATGTGAAATTTGTCAGTTATTTTATAGCTTTTAGTTCACCTTTGTGGTACTCAACAAAAACCAGAAAAATAACATTGTTTCTTAAGATCGTGTCTTTCCGATTCCTTAAGTAGATAGCCATCTGTAGACGCGTTTCGAGATTTATCTCTCATCTGTACAGCTTACAACTACTAAAATAAAGTTCACTATAAAAATACAATATAAAATACAATTGGAACAATAACATAATACAAATAGATACAACATATTCGATCGAAATAACTTAAAGATTTCCTTATGAAACAAATTTGGAAAATTAACTTAATACGCAATCCATTTAACGCATTGGTGTGTGCAGTACATATTTTTACGCTCGCACGAATGACAACGAACCGCAACGCACTAACGCATTGGTGTGCGGAGACCTTTATACAAGTGCTGCCTGCTACGATACTTAGAAAACAGTATATTTTGTATCTAAGGCGGTAAGTTGTCAATTTGACGCGAGAGCAAAATTGGGCGCACATACGCTCGAGAGCAATTGACAATACCGCCCGTGTTACAAACAATATTTTTTATTACTCATGCGAGGAGATGTATCTTACAATTTTGGGATCAATCAAAAATGAAGAATTTGCTTCCTCAATTGTCTCCGGTGGTGTGGATTCGTCATAAGAACTCTCCTCAGTCTCCGGTATCACGATAGAATTTACACTCATTTTAAAACGTTTCCTTTACTTTCTATTATTATTTTGTAATGAAAAAAAATACACTTTCACGTCACTTTTTTAATATCGAGGTCTTGATTGTGATTTTTTTTTAATGTAACCTAGCGATATTGAATATTTGTTTGTGTTACCCAGGCTATGTGGAAATATACAATGAAACAACGAAAAGTAGCATTTTTCGTATTGTAAAACGTGCATCGATAAGTACTTTTCGCGCATGATTAATAAAAAAAAATGATTGGCATCACATCAGGTTTACGAACGCGGTTGTAAAATAGTTTATAATAATAATTGTAGGTTTTTCATAAATTTTAATTTGTGACGCAGAATTTACTCGTAACAAAATTAATTCCTAAATTACAGAAGTAGATTTCGTTAATTTATTTTATAAATATCTACTTTAAATATTTCCCAAGAGCGCCAAAAGCATTGTTATGCATTATAAATAATATAATTTAATTTCACTATTTTACTGGTAAATAAATTTCGTTGAATTAGACGACCCCCGAAATTTCCCTCGCGACACCCCGAGTTTGCGCACCACTGGTCTAGTACACCGCGTCGTAAAGAAGATTGACGATTTAGCATTACACTTGATGAATGGACTAGACTGAAAATTCGAACATATCTATATATCAATTTACATGGAATTGACTCTGAAGTGTATAATCTGGGTTTATTGACAATTTTTAACTCATATACTGCTATACAATTAGTCGAAAAAGTAGAACAGCACTTAAACACATTTAATATAAAATTTAAAAAACATATTGTTGGTTCAACCGGCGACACCGACGGTGCAAGTGTTGTGATGAAATTTGGACGAGAATCTTCTAGTCTTCATAATTTCTGTTTGAATCACACTATACACTTATCTGTTTGTGATGTACTATATAAAAAAATATTACCGGCTTGCAAGATGAAGATGACCATGGGTCTAGATCAGCGTTTCCCAAACTTTTTTGCCCGCGGCCCGGTACGAGGTTTTAAAATTTTTCGTGACCCACCTTACAGACAATAATAAAGAAGACGAAATTTCAGAATACCTTGCTTCCGCCACACAACCCCAACCGCCAATGACTCTAGTCACACCCAAGGAAATCAAAGGCACAATCCAACATTTAAGTGCAAAGAAGACACCAGGAACGGACCTAATATCACACAAAATGCTGAAAGAGTTGCCAAGAAAAGGCATTGTGCTGCTCACATCTTCAATGCAATCCTCAGACTCCAGTACTGGCCTAAAATCTTCAAGCTTGCTGAGATAATACTAATACCAAAGCCAGGAAAATATCCAAGCTCTGTAACATCCTACCGGCCAATCAGCTTGCTGCAGTTGTTTCTAAGCTACTAGAGAGATTGATACTAACAAGAATAGACCCAGGCTTTAACTCAGCAGACTGGAAGACCCAAGCCACCAGTTTGGATTTCGTCGGCACCATTCAACTGTTCAACAATGCCACAGAATCGCCCATAAAATAAATACCACATTTGAAGAAAAAGAATACTGCACTTCACTATTCCTAGACGTTAGACAGGCATTCGACAGAGTGTGGCACGAGGGGCTATTATACAAAATAAATTTCAGCTTTTTCGAAGTTACTCAGATCATACCTATGCAACCGATAGTTCAGAACCAGAGTCAACAAAGAAGTATCTGCAGCATTTCCCATCAACGCTGGGGTCCCACAAGGCAGTGTATTGAGTCCTCTACTATATGTGCTGTACATCTCAGATATACCCGAAACACCAGACACAACCATAGCAACATTTGCAGACGATACAGCAATACTAACCAATCACTCAGACCCCAACATCGCCATAAAACATCTCCAAGATTACATACATCTACTGGAAAAGTGGTTAAAGTGGAAAGTTAAAATCAATGAAACTAAGTCCAGCCATGCAACATTCACGTTACGAAAAGGTCTCTCTCCTCCAGTTTATTTAAGTAACATAGAAATCCCCCAATACTCGACAGTCAAGTACTTAGGATTACATCTAGACAGCAAACTCAATTGGAAGAACCACATTACCAAAAAGAGAAAACAGATTGATCTCAGACATAGAGAACTCAACTGACTCATCGGCAAAAACTCGAGTTTAACGCTAAGCAACAAAATACTTTTATATAAAACTATCATCAAACCTATCTGGACTTATGGCATCGAACTCTGTGGATGTGTCAGCAAATCGAATATTGCAATCATGGAAAGATCCCAAGCTAAAATATGAAGATCAATTGCTATGATCATACATGATCCAAGAAGACTTGCAAATTACCTTTGGGAATTAAGGAAAGACGAAAAAAGCATCAAGACAAAATAGAATCACACACAAATTCACTAATAAACACGCTTCCCCAACACCAAGTCCTCAGAAGAGTCAAGAGACGCTGGCCAACTGACCCTTAACGGTACTCAGAGGTCCTATCATTGGGTCCAAATCGATCATCATAACTTCAGCTCATAGAATAGAAAAAAAAATTATATATATTCTGATTGTTGAACAAATTTCAATTAAAAAAAAAACATTTATTGACAAAACATATTTCAACACAAAAATTCGAAAATAATTAAATCAGCAAAATATAATTAAAAAATTAACAAAGATATTCATTTAAAACTTAAGTAAATAGGTAAGTAGTAAATTAAGGAAACTTTGTTTTACATATCTTGACCTAAGTGTGAAGAATGATGTTGTTTGTCATCACATAACAATTTCAAATTAGGAGGTAATGATGTTAATTTTATTCTCAAATTAAATTCAACATCCAATTTGTTTCCATACTTCTTTTCTAATTACACCAAGGCTGAGAACACAACTTGACACGTATAAATGTTGACAAAAGGCATTCAAAACACTTAGACTTACATGGTGGTATGCACCATGGGCGTAGCCAGGGGGGGGGTTTGGGGTTCAAACCCCCCTCCCCCCCCGAAATATGCAAACCTGTTAAAATTGGTGCATTTCTGTTACTATATTTTCTTAAAACCCCCCCCCGAAACTAAATTCTGGTCTTAAAAGCCCCCCCAAAACTAAATCCTGGCTACGCCCATGGTATGCACCATAACACCTTTTTTGTCTCTCTAACCAATGTGGGTCCAGGGGGTTAGCCCTTAAAACACTGCGGCCCATTGGCCTATTGTTTTTCCCCACATTGTTTTGTTCATGCAAATAGATCCAGTCCCTCTATAAGGTCCAGGATTCTATGTGCCATGTTTTTCACGGGGACTCTCTCAGCTGTAATATCAAGCTTGTGTTTCCTACGTGCAATTGCTTCACAGTGGAAGATTATATGGGCGGCGGTTTCGTCCTCCTCATAGCATAACCTGCATAAAGGTTCATCCTTCCAGATACCCATTTTATGCAGGTGTTCTCGTATAGGGCAGTGTCCTGTAAGTAGACCTACCACAATTGCAATCTGCTTCTTTGGCAGTTGCAGGATTTCAGCAGTTAGAGTTTCCGATAATATCCAGGGGGTACCTTTCCTTTGGGATTTTTTCTGAAATCCACGGACTTCCTTCAGGGTGCGTCTCACGGACTGTTTGTTTTGGATATCTATTATTCCCCATTCTTTAATATCCTTTTGGTTTCTGTCAACCAAGTGGTATGAACCTTCTTGTTTTGCCAGAAGGTGAACAGATGGTTGGTTAGTCACTTTGAAGGCAGTCTTGCAATGTGGCCATAGAAAGCTACCCTTCTTTTTCTTGCACAGTCAGAGAGCATCTCAATATGTTCTTAGAGCTCAGAATTATGCCCCCTTCGGAATTCCCCATCTTCCTTTACTGGGCCTAAGATCTTCCTTGGGATTCTCCTCTCTCTGATTTCCAATTTTTCTACCAGACCTCTTCAGCTCAAAGAAAGACACTCCATGGTATATAGGGCTTCTGATCGTCAGACTGATGTGTAGTGCTTGTCTTTAGCCCCTTCATTTTTCTCAATTTTGTGAATGGTATTAGAGTGGATTATAGGAGATTTACTGGAAACTCTACCCCCTGCACCATCTCATTCAGTGCTTTTTGCATGAGCTCTGCTATTGGAACGAACTTCCTCTAGGGAGGTCTCGGTAGGAGTGATTCGGCAGAAAACGTTACGTTACGTTATACGCCTATCTCTTTCTCTCAATGTATATTTCTATAATGCGTGCTCTCTCTGTTTCTTTCGCAAAGTGACAGATTTCACTATATGACTAAAAATAATAAAATAGATCTTTGCAATTAGTTTCCAAGCTGTAACTATCTTAGTAACTCAGCAAGCGACAGTTGAATATCGCTAATTAAAAAGTTTTGGAAAATTCAAGACTTTTACAAAAGCTTCTGGAAATTTCATTTAAGTTTGAAGACTTAAAAGTCATTAATAATATCTATAAACTAGATAGTTTTAGCTAAAACTTGCAGTTAGTTTCCAAGCTGTAACTATCTTAGTAACTTAGTAACTGAATTTCATATGTCATCCGTCATATATGACAGACAAGATAATAGACCTGTTCACGGTTAGTTAAGCGCATGCGCGTCCGCAAGTTTAAAAGGCGGGAATATGAAAGTTTCGGGCACATTTTGTTATTATCACTGGTTATACGTCAAAAAGTGCCCGTAAAACATGGCGGAAATTGACACATGCGCACAAAAAAATTCAACTATGAAAAGGTCTATTTTAATGTTTTGTTTTTCAACTGATCTTGGGCCGCAAGTTGCACACTCTTGATCTAAATCAAATACTCAACTACATGTCATTTATGACAGACTAAATTATTTTCGCACACATTTTTTGCGACGACAAGTTTTAATGTAATATAATAATCTCGTCTATACACTAAATAATTTGTTGGTGGATTTTAGTCTATATCTACAGACTAACTGCTTGCGTTGCGAAATTTGTAAACTTTTACTCACAATTTGGTGTCTGAAATAAATGAATGAAAAAAAATTGTCGGTTTTGTTTTGGGCCGCATTGGAACTTGTCTTGCGGCCCGGCGGGCCAAAAGTTCCAATGCGGCCCAAAACAAAACCGACAATTTTTTTCATTCATTTATCAAATTGACGCTTTTGTTTCGGGCCGCATTTCAACTTATCTTGTCCCAGTTTTACAATTTGTTTTTCATTTATTTACTAAATTTTGGACCGCATTGCAACTCAGTTTGAATTTGTTCATTAAATTAACGGTTCTATTTTTGAACTTATAACTAACTTGTCTTGCGAGCGTAGTTTGGACACCCCTGACCTAAATGAAATATTCAACCACATACGTCATCTGTCATATATGACAGATATTTTCGCAAATCCCTTAACACCCATGTGGACGATAGGTTTTATCTTATATACTTAGTTCATTCTCCTTTCATAGTAGCCAATTAAATAGATACAGTCTAAATATCCCACAATAAAAACTTTAGTATTGTGATGACGCTGCGAAATCGACTTTGTCTCCCCAGGAGAGTTCGAGTTCGGTGGGGTTGCGGAAATCCTCTTTAGAAAATCTCCTTCTGATGAGGATGAACTTATTACATAATCTATCTCTTCTTAATAGGCTACAATTTGTCTGTTTAACCTGCATACTCTTGTCTGAGGAGCCAATTGTATCAATCTAATTTGACTCTCATTATCCAATTTTAATTCATCAAGTGTTTGTAACTTTGCAAATGAGTTAAATCACAATTTCTTGAAAACCTATTAATTGGTTGAATGCCCTCAAATTATTGATTCCACAAACTTTTCTTGCAATAAATTTATACCCACATTTAAATATTTCCTAATTCTAGAAAATGTCACTTTTTATGTTTAGAACAATTAATATTGGAACAAGTTTGCATAGCGGCGTTGGATAATTATCAATTGGCGCTAGCAAAGAGCTGCATAAAGACCTTGTCGGATGAATTTCCGAGAAGTCAAAGGGTGAAGAAATACAAAGCCATGCTCCATGAAGCACTGGAGAACTATGACAAAGCCATCGAGATTTTAGATTCTCTTATCAAAGAGGATAATTCAAATAGCGCGCCAAAGAAACGTAAGATTGCCATTTTGAAAGCTCAAGGGAGGAATGTCGAAGCAATCAAGGAACTTACAGAATATTTAAAGACGTAAGAAAGATATATTTAAATGAAAACAATTAAATTGGTCATACTGTTAAGATAAAATTGGTGAAACCATCCTATGTTATAGATAATCATACAAATTTAAAACAAACGGAACACAGCCTGAATATATAAATATATTCAGCCTTTATGAAGCTCTATAACAATTATTGAGTCTTCTTAGGACTACCAAAACAAATCTTGCATGAAATTTGTAAATTATTTTACAGCTTTTACGTCACTCAACAAGAACTATGAAAATAACATTGTTTTTAAGATCATGTCTTTCCGATACCTTAAGTGGATAGAGCCATCTGTGGACGCGTTTCGAGATTTATCTCTCATCAGCACAGCTTTGCTTCCATGAACAATAATTTTTAAACCACTTACTTGAAAACCCATGTGGTCTTTAGGGTTAGATGTTTATAATTTTGACATTTTGTGAGAGAGACATGAACTTAGCAGGTTATTGATTGAACTGATAAGATATATAGAGTTGGTGAAAGCATCCTACGTTATAGATAATTGTTATAGAACTCCGGAAAGGCTGAATATATTTATTTATTTAGGCGGTGTTCCGTTTGTTTTAAGTTTGGTCATACTGTGTTATATTTGTTGTGTATATAATTAACTGAATTAGTTTTCTACTTACAATTAGTTTTAATTAAGGTATTTAATATTCTATTAAATTAATATATTTTTCTATGCAGTTTTATGGCGGATGCAGAAGCATGGCAAGAATTAAGTGAATTGTATTTAACGGAACAGGATTTCCAAAAAGCTGCATTTTGTGTTGAAGAATTAATTCTGCACAATCCGCATAATCATTTGCTGCATCAAAGATATGCAGATATAAAGTATACTCAAGGTGGATTGGATAATATGGATTTGGCAAGAAATTACTACTGTCAAGCTTTAAAGTTGAATCCTAAAAATCTAAGGGCATTATATGGATTATATTTGGTAAGCAATTTTAATAAGCTATGAGTGTGCTATACTACAACTTTTATTGATCTATTGCAACCCATTTTGTTGTTCTAATCATGTCAACTAATTCTTTCAACTACAAGATTTGAAGTGGTTCAGCATTTAAGCTATTTTAGGTGTCAAGTAACATAATGGGTTCCCAAAAAGCTACAGTTCAAAAGAAGAAGGAAGCTAGTAAGTTGGCAGAATGGGCTTTAGGTCAAGTAAAAGAGATTTATAAAAAAGGTAACGAAGATTCATTGGAAGGTCGTGTAGCGGCGTTACAAATAAGTTAGTTTGTACAGTTGCTGATTTTTTAAATACAAATTTTGTTGATGTTTTTCTTTGCAGTTTTAAATTGTTTACATTTCTTGTTTGTCTTTTCCAAAAATAAAAAAGATGCCACATGTAAACTTTGCTGTTGTAATATTTTAATTTAAAAATAATTTTGAAACGAAGTTCCTTTAGGGAGGTCTCGGTTGGAGTGAAAAACGTTACGTTATACGCCTATCTCTTTCTCTCAGTGTATATTTCTATAATGTGTGCTCTCTCTGTTTTTTTGGCAGAGTAACAGGTTTCACTATATGACTAAAAATAATAAAATAGACCTTTGCAGTTAGTTTTCGAACTGTAACTATCTTAGTAACTTAGCAATCGACAGTTGAATATCGCTAATTAAAAAGTTTTGGAAAATTCAAGACTTTTACAAAAAGCTTCTGGAGATTTCATTTAAGTTTGACGACTTAAAAGTCTTTAATAATATCTATAAACTAGATAGTTTTAGCTAAAACTTGCAAATAGACTAACTGCTTGCGTGGCGAAATTTGCAAACTTTTACTCACGATGTCTCTAATAAATGAATGAAAAAAATTGTCAGTTTTGTTTTGGGCCGCATTGGAACTTGTCTTGCGGCCCGCCGGGCCAATGCGTTGCAATGCGGCCCAAAACAAAACCGACAATTTTTTTCATTCATTTATCAAATTGACGCTTTTGTTTCGGGCCGCATTTCAACTTATCTTGCCCCAGTTTGACAATTTGTTTTTCATTTATTTACTAAATTTTGGACCGCATTGCATCTTGTCCGTATGAGGCTCAGTTTGAATTTGTTCATTAAATTAACCGTTCTATTTTAAGCCGCATTGCAACTTGTCTTGCGAGCGCAGTTTGGACACCCCTGACCAGGGCCGGCACGTCAAAATATGCCGCCTAAGGCGAATACAACTTTCGCCGCCCCAATTTGTGATTCGTTAGACAAATTTAAAGGTTCTATATCGTCTGTTAGGTACATGTGTAAATCCTGACAATTTTTAAGAATTTCGTCTGAATTTTCTTGCGCTAATGATGGAATATCGTATAAAATTCAAAAATTTGATTATGATTTTCCAATTGTGTAAATCTTTCTGTAACAGAATTAGTACAAATATTTAAGATAATGAAAAACTTTGATTACGTGTTACCGCATAGAGGTTCTAGCAAAATAATTTCAGGCAATCTTCTCCGGTATAAGTGATGAATTTACTCAATAAATCATCAAATGAACATTTTATATTATAGGCAAAACTGTATGGTACGTGTATATGTGTTTGGTTGGTATAGCTATTGTCGGGGTTTGGTGAGCATGTATCAATCGGTTTTAATATTGATTCAAAATCTGCGTATACAACAACGCATTTTTCTATTGTAATTTTGGAATTTTAATATATCCCCCAGGACCATATCACCTCTCCTGTCTTTAACAATGTCTTTTGTCGGAATAATAGTGCATATTTTGTTGCAGTCATTCAATTTATGTTGATTGAAAGACGACTCGGTTGAAAAAAAGGTTAGACAGCCATCACATAAATATTTTTTATCGTGATGCGATGATATTTGACTTCTTACAAGTCGCCAAATATCTTTAATATATACATAATGACCTTTAACCCCCTCTTCCAAATATAATAAATTTACATTTCTTTCCCTAAAGTCAAATTTTTTAGACAGATTTTCTATTTGTAAATAATTTGCTTTTACGTCTAATTCTAATTGAAAGCCTGCTTCCTAAAAATCTGCATTTATTTCCATTTCATTAGCTATTTCTTCAGCTTTTACAAATTATTTGACCAAAACTATTTATACGAAATTCCATCAGAAACAAATTTATGCTAGAACTAGGAAAGAATAGAAACAATTTTTGAATAATTGAAAAAAATTACTTAGTTCACCAGGTTTTTTGGCTGCGTCGTTTACAACTAAATTTAAAGAATGGCAGGAACAGGTTACGAAAAAGGCCTTAGGATTCTTATCTAAGATTCGTTTTTGCACACCAGAATGCATACCTTTCATGTTTGGACCATTGTCGTATACCCGGCCACGTATATTTTTAATTTTGAGACCTAATTTATCTAATTCTTGCAAAATTAAATCAGTTAAACTCTTCCCAGTTGATGATTCTACAGGTAAAAATTTGATGAAATATTCTTTAGGAACAAATTCTTCACTATCTTTATTTTGAACGCGAATAACAAGATACATATATTCAATTCTACTAACATCTGGAGTGCAATCCAAAATAATGCTGTAATATTTGGGAAATAATATTGGAAATAATGGTAACACGTACTTTTTCTCCCAATAAATTTATTATATTATTTTGAATTTATTTGCGCAAATAATGAGAACAATTGGGATTTTTTGAAACTGTGTAAATGCTCACTAATAAATGGATTCAATTTTGCCAAAAATTCAATAATTAAAAAAAAAATCTTTGATCTCATCTTTTGTGATTTCTTTTGTGATTTTGGAATTTCTTTTGATGACATCTTTTATTTAGAAGTAGAAGGTAGAACTAAGAACCGGTGGAAACTCACGAAAAATTCGCTGCTACAAAAATATATACCGCCCTAAAAATATGGTGCCGTAAGGCGATCGCCTGTCCGACCAGGCGCACGTGCCGACACTGCCCCTGACTTAAATTAAATACTCAACCACATACGTCATCTGTCATATATGACAGATATTTTCGCAAATCCTTTAACATCCATGTGGACGATAGGCTTTATCTTAAACACTTAGTTCACTCACCTTTCATAGTAGCCAATAAAATAGATACAGTCTAAATATTCCACGACAAAAACTTTAATCTTGTGATTACGCTGCGAAATCGACTTTGTCTCCCCAGGAGAGTTCGGAGGGGTTGCGGAAGTCCTCGAGGCTGAAGGGATGGAAGTGGAACTTCGTTCCTGACGGGGGTCCCTTGACCGCATACGCTTATTTAAATCAGATTTTTGTATTTGAGATTTTCGCTGATAAAAATATGTTAATTTGTTTTCTCGAGGATTTCGCATTGATTGTGAGGGCTGGTTCCGAAAAGAAACAGCACGTTTTGCCGATCTAACATTCGCCATTCTCAAGAGATACACGTACGTGCAAATTAATCGTAAACGCAGAACCTGAAGCCAGACAGCTATAAATAGAGGCGTCACACAACCGAGCGCTCAGTATAGTCACTGAGCGCTCGGTTGTGTGATGCCTCTATTTTTAGCTATCTGGCTCCAGGTTCTGCGTTTACAATTAATTTGCACGTACGTGTATCTCTTGAGAATGGCGAATGTTAGTTTAACGCCGAAACGTCGAGAATCAGATTCTTTTCAGAACCAACGCTCAAGATAAACGAGAAAACAAATCAACACCCACACACAATATCATTCTGCAGAAGAGAATATTTATTATTATCAAATGTTAGTCACTTATTTACAAAATAAGAATATCATCTTTCGATAAACTTTCACGAAATAACTATTTTGGGGAAAACAAAACTTAACATATACATTTCTTTACTTATTTTCGATTTGCTTCAAAATGTTATTTAAAGCGCCCATAATCTCAGTGTGATATTCATCCAACTTTCGATCCTTCTCTACGAAGTGATTCAGCAAATCGTTTAGCGTCGTCTGCCGCTTTCTCTTCTTACCTTTAGCATGCTCAAACTTGATTTCCAAACAACTAGTGATATCTTCCTCGTCGTCTCCGGCTAAATCCTTTTCAGTGATTAACATATTATCTCCGTTCTCATTCTCTATAATATGCATAGATTCCGACGGCGACAAGATTTCCTTTTTGATGAGTTGCTCGCTGATGTCTGTGAGGAGAGCGTCATCTTTTTTGGTCATGATTTCGTGCATGTTTTGGAAATGGACCCAAGTTATCTTGCTGATGTCTTTTTCGTTTTCTAGGAGACTCTTGTATCTCTGAATGAGATTTTGCCAGCATTTACTTATCTGCTCTATGCTGTAGGTCTGCCCATTTGGTAATAAATTTTGGATGACCCTAAAACATATTTCAACATAAATAAAAATAATTTGTTTGGTCGTTCGGTGAACCTTCTCATCCAAAATGTTGGTGAATTGTAATGTGTTGATTTGGAAAATTAATTTCCTGATGTTGTGTGCATTTTTGGATTGGAGATGCAAGGAGTGAGAGATGTTTTCTATATAAGATTATTGAGCAAATAAAAATAAATTAAAAATAAATAAATTGGCTCCATATTTTCTTGATTTGTGGTCCATGTAAATATATTTCTTGAAATATCAAATCTAATATTGTTTTAAACTAAATTATTTTCATTATTATATATAATGGCTATACAATAGCCTTTTATATGTTATGCATTATATGTTATGTATATATTAGCTATGCTAAGCTATGCTATGCAATAGTCTATCCAGACAACACTTAAGGCAAAAAGATTTCTTTTCAAAGGCTCTTTTTAGGAAGTCACAGAAATGATTAATTAAGATGTCTTCAAGGTGTCATAACTTAAGTAAGAAATCCTGAAGATCCATTTTTCTAACTTCTGAAAAAGTCGGAAAAATGATCTTGAAAATGTCATTTTTCTAACTTCTTAACAAATCATAAAAATGAAATTACAAAGATGTCTTGATAACGTATTATGTCTTTTGAAGTCATCGCGGAGGACGTCAAATGATCAAATGGAAGACGAAAAATGACGTCTTTAAGAGGTTTTTTTAAGTGAGTTCTCAAGAGATTGTGAGGTATGGTCTCATTCCATGTCAAGTGGCTCCCCGCACGACCATCTCGGATTTGGCTGAAATTTTATGTGGAGGACTCCCTATATCCAAAATGAACTTTGTTAAAATTTTTGGTTCACTGATGGAATATACATGGAGTTACAGTTCTTTGTTTGACGAGATTTCAACAACTTTGAATCCCAATATCTCATTCACAAGTTTTTCAAAATGCATGAAATTTTGCCAACTTGTACAACTTTATGGGCTTTATTCAATGAAATTAATCAAACTTTTTATGCATTGCACCCAAAAAGTGTAAAGTGCTTCAAAGTTGGCCTAAAATTTTACTGTTTAAAAATGTTTAAAAAGTAAAGTTTAGGTTTCCAAAACTACAGCTGTAATTAAGATACAGACTTAATACTTTGCATATAGTGTCTCTATGTTCGAATGTGCAGTTTGAACTTCCTAGTTACTCATGTTAGCATACAAATTGAGTGTAAAATTTGTGATTTGTGTAATGCGGCCAATAATAGGGTATTTTCAAACCGATTTTGCAAAAAGAAACTTTTTGAAACCTATTCCATTAGAAAAAGCATGTTTTAAACCCCCTAAAAAAGTTGGATAGATGTTTCAACGCGGATATATAAGGCCCCAAAATCAGGTACAAAGCAGGGCGTCATTGCCGTGGCGACGCTGTACGTTACAACATATAATTCACCTTTATCTTTCAAGATTGTCAGTTGTTTTAACAACGGTACATTAAATAAGTGCATGTCCTGCAATGGTCCATGATGACTTTGTTACTACCAGTTTAGAAACTTGAAATGACAACCCCATCGCCATAGGGGTCACGCCCAATAGCTGTGCAATACCAGCCACGGGTGGGTTTCTTCATCCAGCTTCCCAAGCCTGTAGTTCGGTTTCTTTGTTGAGGTTCCAAAGCCTTGTGTGGGTATCTTTCTGGTTCCCAACCCGATGATTGGGCTGCTTATCCTAGGTTTCCAAGCCTAAATTGGATATCTTATAGGGTTCCCAACCCGAAGTCTAATTTGATTTTAGCCACCAACAGTTCTTTTACATCTTTTTGAATTTACTAGCCACGTTCTTCAGTTCGGCTTCTGCAAATTGGTATAGTCGACCAGATGATGTAACAGAAGGAGCGAGGAAGCATGCAAATGAAATGTTGTTCAGGAACCCAGCAAACATCTTGTTTTTCTTGCCAATAAAATGAAAGAGTTGGACCATGTGGGTGCATAAATTTTACCAGTGCGTCGTTTTGTTCTACTGAAATTTCCACTATGTTGCCGACCCACCATTTGTTGTCGTAAATACCGGCAACATAATACTCAGGAAACAGCTTGGGTAATTTCAAACTCGAGATGGCAGCAGAAACTTTATTATATATGCAATGAGGTCAGTAGGAGAGTAAGACATGAGTACTTATGCAGTACATAGTACAAAAACAACTAACAATCTGAGAGATAAAAGATTGCATGTTGTGGAATGTGGCATCGTCGTGGTAATGACGCTCTGATTTGCACCTGCTTTTAGGGCCTTATATATCCGCGTTGAAACATCTATCCAACTTTTTTAGGGGCTTTAAAACATGTTCTTTCTAAAGAAATAGGTTTCAAAAAGTTTCTGGGTGATTCTTTTTTGCAAAATTGGTTTGAAAATACCCTATTATTGTCCGCATTACACAAATTACAAACTTTACACTCAATTTGTAAGCTAACATAAGTAACTAGGAAGTTCAAACTGCACATTCGAAAACACAGTTATACAGAGACACTATGTGCAAAGTATCAAGCCTGTAGCTTAACTACAGCCATAGTTGTGGAAACCTAAACTTTACATTTTTTTGAAAAGTAAAATTTTAGGCCAACTTTGAAGCACTTTTTACTTTTTGGGTGCAATGCATAAAAAGTTTGATTAATTTCATTGAATAAAACCCATAAAGTTGTACAAGTTGGCAAAATTTCATGCATTTTGAAAAACTTGTGAATGAGATATTGGGATTCAAAGTTGTTGAAATCTCGCTGGCATACTGTAGCGTGTTCCAGTATGGGGTCAAACAAAGGACTGTAGCTCCATGAATATTCCACCTTCTTCTTCTTCTTCTGACTCTACAGCCCAGGGTGAGCTTTGACCTCCTTAACAATCCCCTTCCACCTTTGACAGTCTTCAGCGAAACGTGTCCAGTTTCCTAATTGTAGAGTTTATACATCTTCCTCTACCTTATCTTTCCACCTGGTTCTGGGTCTACCTCTGCTTCTTGAGGTGTTAGGTTGCGCTTTATGGATGGATCTGGGTGCTCTTGCACTCGGCATTCTAATCATGTGGCCCGCCCATCGAAGTCTCTGTGCCTTAATGAATCTTACTATGTCTTCACTTTCTATTAGTTCTTGAAGTTCGTAGTTCATGCGAATTCTGTATCCTTCTTCCTCTCTCACTGGTCCAAAGATCTTCCGTAAAATCCGTCTTTCAAAAATACGAAGAGAGTTTTTGTCTGCTTCCGACATACTCCAGGATTCAGCTCCATAAGTTAGCACAGGTCTGATCAGGGTTTTATATATTCGCAGTTTTGCTTTACGTGAGATGATTTTTGATTTGAAGAGCTTCAGATGTGAATAATAGCATCGATTCGCAGCTTGGATTCTATCTTGTACCCTCAGTGATAGATTATTTGTGTTATTGAAAGTTACTCCAAGATATTTGACATTTTGAACTTCTTCAAACCGATGATCATTTATAATGAAGTTCCGAGGGGCCCTTCTTGGGTTATCACTTGACAGTTTTAGGTATTTTGTTTTATCTGCATGTATTTTCAGGCCGACTTTGCTCGCTTCCTCTTCTATTTTTAACAATAATTCTTCTAGAGTTCTGTTGTTCCTAGCCATGATCAGTATGTCGTCCGCGTACGCACATATTTGGTATGATTTTGTTATGATATTTCCATGAATAAATGAATATTCCACCAGTGAACCTAAATTTTTACCAAAGTTCATTTGGGACATAGGGAGTCCTTCACAAAAAATTTCAACCAAATCCAGCACGGTCGCGCGGGGTCAGTTTTTTAAAATTAGACCACTTGATATGGAATGACCCTATTGAAATATCTTAAGGGCTTCTTAAAGAATTCGTTTTGACACTGACTGTGACGTCCAAATTTTGAAGATTTCATGAGGACATAATTTTGCTTTCTGGGTAGTGAAAACTAAATATCATATATTATACAAGGATGCATTGGTTTCTGATGACATTAAAAGACAATAAAAACGTGTATGGTTAAAGTGAAATTATCATATTTCAAGATGGCATTTTTGCTTAATTGTAACTAGCATTATCTTATTTGTTTGATTAGAGATTTTGCTTACATCCAGCCTTTTTGGGCAGCATATTTTTTGCCGGTGAACAGATGCCTATAGTTGTATCGCAGATGAATGAGCATGCTGGTGAACTTTTGTTTTTTCACTGGAATAAATAGGAAGGTTTGGATATTGTTATTGGGGATTGATTGGGCTACGGTACTCATGTATTCCGCGTAGTCGGAGACGTAGCTTTCATCGCTTTCGCTGCCCTTTTTGCAACCGCACTTGCGCGATTCCACGATGTTCGGGTTCCTGGTGTAGGCGCGGTCTATTTGCTCGAAGTACGGCCAAGTTATTGTTTCCAAATTCGAATTGAATTTCAAATGCTAAAACAAAAATCATTTTTCAAATCGAACATTTTTTTTTTTTTCGTTTGGACCAGAGATGTTATAGATATGAAATTTCGGATCTGGATACGGATATAATATTATGCCGGTTTCGGATACGGTTACGGATATGATTTTTTTTCGGATTATCCGGTAGTTTCGGTTAGTTTCGATTACGGATATTAGATTTCTGAGGGATTGTAAAAGTAGAATAGGTAATTGGTAAATAATTTTAATTAATTTCTATGTTATAATTTGGTACTACAATGATGTCATACAAGTAAGTACTACCAACTTAAGTAGGTAATAATAATCTCTATTAGATATCAAAATATCTTTATAGGAATTATTACAACATATCAATTAAAGTTTAAAATGAGATGTCATGGTTTGAACCAAATTAATAATAGATTGAAAGTAGGTTTTTGTAAGATATCGTAGTGGTAATCTCCTACTTTCAATCTAATATCAATTAAAGTTATCCGTAATTATTCGAAACTTTTATATCGGATTCGGTTACGGTTACGGATAGAATTTTATTTCGGATATCCGATAGTTTCGGTTACGGTTACGGAGCTCCATAACATCCCTGGTTTCGACGATCGTTTTTAGTAGCATGTAGTTATAAGAAATGCCTTGTTCATTTGTTCCATAGTTCTCATTAAAAATATTTTCTTAGTCTCATTAACAAATTTAACTTAAATTAAATTTCGTTAAAAAGACTAAGAAAGAAGTTTTAATATAAGATCACATAATAAATAAGACAGATAACATTTCTCACGATATCGGATATTCTAATTTGCAACTCTGGTTTATTGATCCATATTACGAATTTAACACTAATCATCTAATTGGTAAGACCTGATTGCTTTGTACCAATTTCGATCATTGATCGGATGTCGACTTGCGTCTTCCTCGTCGTAGTTGAAGCAAAGCAATTTTAGATACTGACCTTATATCTTGCGATAAGGTTCATCCACTTCTTTTTGATCTTATCTAAAGTTACGTAAGTTGGAGCACCCAACTCTATCATTTCCTGCAAGATATTTCTAGAAACAAAAGTACTTATTAAAATAGCAAAAGTTTACAAACAATTTTCCTCTTATGGGGCTAATACAATATAATTGCTTCAATATCGTACTTCTGTCAATTTATTGATCGTCTGAAGGGCATATTGTGTCAATAAGATTAACGTCAATTAGATTGAAACCTGTTGTTAACCTCCTTCGTTAAAAAACCTCCTTCAATGTACTGAAACAGTGTCAAACTAAAATGTATAAACATTCACAAACTAAATGTATATACATTCAAATGTATATACAAGTGAAATTTTCATATTTCAAGATGGCACTTTTGCCTAATTATATCTGGCATTATCTATCTATATTATTTGTTTGATTTGAATATTTATTGACCGTTAACAAAACTAGATAAGATTGAACAAGACTAGACAAGATTGAACAAAACTAGAAGACTCAAGACTGGATTAAACTGGACAAGACTTGACAAGACTACGTATATTGACAATATTTCCATCATTTTGTCTAGTAGCTCTAACGGTGGCAACTTTTGTGGAAACCAACTTTACTAAATGTTCCTACGGGTTTACTTTTAGGATGGATTTTCTTAAAAATATTAATTAGTTTGCCAGTTCTCTGCTCGAGCGACCAAATTTCGCGAAATTTCGCTAGATTTTGCAAATTTTATCATCAATCCAACCGATTTCCACAAATTTAGTCTCGAAAGATGCGTAAGGAATTCGGCAACATTATTTTGCAATAAGTGAATTTATCTACGACCACTATTGTAAATGTCCATTATTGTACAGTTCGTGGACTACGTAAATACATCATACCACACACATATGTAACAATCCGCCATTAATGTTTAATTCCAAATCACCCATGAACGTTTGGTTTACGATTCGTTGATTGATTGAGAGCTGCACGTTAATACTATTTTTAAATATAGTACTCCGTGATTTCCAAACAATCATTAAACGTCACATCATTCACATAGAAGCTGTCATTCATTTCGTTTTTTCACGTTTAAATCTAACGAAAACTACAAATAAGTACTAAATAAAAAGGTAAGTAACCATTATGAATGTATAAGGTGTTTTAAAAGAAAGTTTATATTTGTTTAGCTTACTGCGTGAACACAACGATTCGGAAGGGCGCGGGTGATATGTCAATCGGTAACCTGGCTCTTGGGAATTTAGTCGTTTTGGAGCGTTTCTCGCGGGTAAAAGTCTAGGTTTTGATCAATTTGAGATAATGTTAGTTTAATTTACTATAAATATTGTTGACATATTTCTTTTAGCATGTATTTTTTGTATAGCTTAATTAGAGAAATAAATTTGCTCTTGAATTTGAATAAACCGAATAAAAGTAACTGATACTAATGTTTTCAACTTGGTTGCCTAGTGTGTGGTCAAGAACCCCAATCTGGTTGACGACAAGGTTGATGACTACGTTGCTAGTGTATGGGGCCCTTAAAGCTAATACAGAATTAAAAAAGGAAAATCTGAACCCACAGGCAAATATGGTGGAGGGAACGTTATGGTTTGGGATGCTATGATGCCGAGCAGGTTTAGAAATTTGGTTTTCATTGAAGGTTTTATGGATCATAGGAATTATCTCGACATTTTACGACAAAATTTATTCAGGGTTTAGCCGTTGAGATTGATGGGTGTTTCAACAGGACAACGATTCCAAGCGCTACTAACGTAATGCTCTGGTTATATTGTATAATGTAATGATTATGTTGTATAATGTAACAGCTGGTCGCCGGACTGGAACCCAATTGAATATCTATTGGAGGAATTAAGCCGGCGTATTTGTTTACCAGAAGTTCGTTCTTAAATTAATGGAATGGAAGATCTTTTAAAGAAGCTATGTGGAAGGCATGGCATGAAACTCCACTTTTCGTGACAGAAAATTTGATTTTAACGTATCAGTGCAGTTATTGCCACAAAAGGTGGACGAACGAGATATTAGAATTGTTTAAATAGTTATTTTGTTAAAAATATTTAATTGTATGAATACTTTTGCGAGCTAAGTTTTATTGTTAAATTTACGTTATTTTTACATATTAATTAAGTGTAATTGCGAACAAAATCAGTTGACCATTCTTAATGGACATTTTCAACACCGCGAAATCCATAAATACACATGGACACAGCCAACAAGGAATCTAAAAAGCGTTATCGACTACATAATAATAAAACAAAAATCCAGACTGAAGTTCCTAGATGTAAGAGTACAGAGAGGTGCCTCATGTGGAAGTGACCACTACCTCTTAAAAGGAAAAATAGTGTCACCAATAACAGCAAAAGAAGAACCTGACAATTCCAAAAGAATGGATGAAATAACAAACGGAGGAACCCCAAAAAAAATTTAGTCAACAGCCTCGAACATGAAAGTTCAAAAATACTATACAACTCTAGACTTGACAACAAAATACAGAATTCTGAAACATAGAGGAAGAATACGAATATATTAAGAGGGTCATAAATTCAGAGGCAGAGGAAGCATTGGGTTATGAAGAAAAACGAGGAAAACTGAAAAAGTATGGCTTTTTCTGTTTTGGCTTATGGCTTTTTTTTATGGTGGGACGAAGAAATTGAATACGAAATAGAAGAAAAAAGAAAAAGGTACCATGTATATTTAAGTTCGAAAACTATGGAAGACAAGATAAAATACAAAGAATCACAAAAGAAAGTACGGAAGAAAATATGGGAAAGGAAGAACAATCAATGGGAAAGGACGTGTTCAAGACTCAATACATACATTGGAGGAAGAAGAGTACAGAAAGTTGGAGGCTCCTCAGAAGTATGAGAGGAGGCCGAACAAAGGACATAATCTCACCAATATCACCTTAAAAATGGAATCAATACTTTGAAGATATGCTGACAGAAGACATACCTCAATTTAAAGACATCCAAAACGAAAATCAGGGCATATTTATACAAGGATCCCCAATTAGAATTACTGTGCCAGAGGTTAAAGAAGTCTGTAAAAACTTAAAAAACGGAAGAGCCCCAGGGCCGGGTAATATTACTAATGAATTTTTAAAATATGGCACAGATAAACTATACGGGGTATTAAGAAATTTATTCCAAAGGTGCCTCAACAGACACGAAGTACCCATAGAACGGAAGACATCATACCTATCGACGATATACAAAAAAGGCGATAAGAGTAACTGCGACAACTATCGTGGAATAGCCGTTACAAGCCGTTTTTATGGAAAGATCTTACAGAACAGAATAGAAAAAGAATATGCCGATATGGAGGCAGAAGAACAAGCAGGCTTCAGAGCAGGAAAATCCACAGTCGACCATCTGTTTACGCTAACTCAAATTTTAGAAAAGAAAACAGCATGAAATCAAGAAGTAGATCTGAAAAAGGCCTACGACAGTATACCTTTATTAAAACTTTGGGAGGCTCTCCAACATAGCAATATAAACACAGAAATAATAAAAGCTGTGAAGTCTTTATACGCGGGCTATACATCCAGAGTCAAAACCAGTGAAGGATTAACATATGGATTCACAGTAACCAAAGGTCTTGAATACAGGGCCCGATGTAAGGGGGGGGGGGCAGCCGGGCAAATGCCCAGAGCGGCAAAAATGAGGGGCGGCAAAATTGAGGGCGCAGAGTTGCACCTCTACATATGTACCTCTAAATATAAAAAATATGTACATAAATAGGTACATACTAAGAACACATAGTATTAAATAAAAATAACTGAAAAAATATTATACAAAATAATTATATATATAAAAAAATATTATAGTTATTATATATATTTCAAAATATTATACAAAATAGTTTTCCCAGAGCGCCGAATTGAACCGAACTGAACGTGCCATATTTGTAAATAGTCTAGTGGAAGCCATAAAAAAAGTTACTAATTGCGACATACATATTGCAAGAAATATATCTCAAGTCTACAAGTTGTATTTTAAATTTAAAATTGGTGTGAATATTGGTGGTAGATTAATCAGACAATTAACAATACATATTGAAGTGTGCGTGTGATTCGTGTGACTTTACCAAGTAAGTACCTATTTTATAAAATAAATCTGTAGTACGTAGAAAATACGTAATTTTAAGCTAGAAAGTAGTTTGTAGTACCAGGATTGACAAAAATCATGATTTAAAAAAAATCAAAGTAATCAGATTTATTTTATTTAAATCGGATTTATTTGATTTAAATAAGATTTTTTTTATTCATTTACATATTCCAATCTTTCTAGCCTACGCGGATGATTTGGTGGTGCTAGCGAGAGACGAGAAAGGGATGAAAGAAATGATAAGAAACATGGAGAAATATATGAGGAGGAAAAAGCTGACAGTGAATGTGGAGAAGTCCAAGATGATGGTGTTTAGAAAAGGGGGTGGCAGGAGAAGAGTAATTGAGTGGAGATGGGAGAAGGAGAAAATTGAAGAAGTAAAAGAATTTAAATACCTAGGGTACGTGTTTAATGAGAGAAATACTGAAACAGCACACGTGAGAGAGTTAGTAAAGAAAGCCAATAAAATACTAGGAGTGGTATGGGGAATAGGAGAGAGAAAACTTGGACACGACTATAGAAGGAGGGTGATGATGTTTGATAGCCTGGTGAAAAGTGTGATGATGTATGGAGCGGAAATATGGGGGTGGAGAGAGCAAGAAGGACTGGAAAAGGTGCAAGAAAAATATTTGAAATGGGTGCTAGGACTAGGTAGAGAGACCCCGGGGTATATAGTGATGGAGGAAACAAAGAGAGATGGAATAAGAATAGAAGCAGGAAAGAGAGCAATAAGTTATGAGGAGAGGGTGATAGAGAGAGGAGAGTGCAGAATTCTGCAAGAGTGCCTCAAAGAAAAAAGAAAAGTAATAGGAAAGGGGGTGTGGAAAGAGAGGGAAGCATATCTAGAAAGAAACGGGTATGCAGGAGCGGAGATAGAAAGAATGCGAGAGAGAGGTAGAGTAATGACAGAGGAATTGGTCCAGAGAGATAGAGATGTGCAAAGGCAAGAAAGGAGAGCAAGAATTAGGGAGTCTAGGTACAATGGGAAATATGAAAAAATAATAACGGAAGAACTGCCAAAGTACCTAGGAAGAGAAAGTAGAAAAGAGAGAGTGACAATAGCAAGATTCAGATGTGGAAATGAAGAGAGAGATAATACATTTTGGATGGAGGATAGGAATAGAGTATGCAGGATGTGTGGAGAAAACAAGGAGACAATAGAACACTGGCTGAACGAATGTTCAGAAATGAGAGAAAGGGACGAGGGTAGAGAAGAGGTTTTAAACGAGGATGGAAGAGGGATAGATTGGATGAAGAAAGTTGAGGAGAGAAGAAGAGCAATATGTGGAGAGGGAAGCCGACAATCCACCCAACAACGGAATTCATCACTATAAGAAACAATATCGGTCCCAGAACAGATTCTTGGGGGAACTACAGAAAAGGATCTCAAGAGCTGAATTGGAATAGCAAGTTTAGGTTTTTAGTGATTTATTTAGTTTTATTAGCATACGTTTCTTTTTGTTTCTTTTTTATTTATATATATGTATTGTTTTATGTATAAAATTTTGGAATCCATTTATAAACCTGTAGAGGTAATAAATATACATAAGTAAGTATTCCAATCTTTCTTCATTTGGAAGTCGGTTATTATTATTTAAAAGAAACCTCATTGTTTATTTTAATTATATTTTCACTATATTCTTCTATTCTTTCTATTCATAATTTCTTTCAGTTCTTCTAAAACTATCAATATTAGTCACATTCAAACAAAAAATCAACAATGAAAAATTTGAAAAAATCTACGACTTAAAATTGACAAAAACCGTTTGGGATATTTATGTTATTACTGGTTACATAATTATTTTTTGTCATCACCCTACGATTTTTGGCGACTGGAGACTCTTACAAGTCTTTAATGTACTTATTCAGAGTGTCCATTTAAATAGAATTTTAATTTATATGGTAATTTTTAATGGAATTTAGAAAAAAAACTTTTTGTGAAAATAAAAATTTAAAATTTGCTGGGAATCTGAAGAGTGAAAATAAATTATAAGTTGCAATTATAATTGAAATTTAATTTTTGATGATATTTTTAATGGTAATTTTTAAATTTGAAAAAATTGTAAATATACTTACTGTAATTGTACTAGTAAAACTAATTTCGATTACAATTTCAATTGAATTTCAATTTTTATGCTACTTCCAAAAAAAAAATAAGGAAGTCACTTAACATTATTTGGTTGATTTTGTTGTTAAAAAAGGTATTGATTTAAATCAACGATTTTAAAAAAAAAATCGCGATTTAAATCACTGATTAAAATCAAGTGTTTAATTAAAATCATCTCAAGCCTGGTTTTAATTTAACATTATCCGCAAGAAATGAGTAACTTTTCTGCGGTAAAAAGTAGCCTATTTCCGTTTTGAAAGTTCAATTTATTTCTATATAGCAAAATTTATCAAAATTAATTCAACGATTTAAGCGAAAAAACGTAACATACAGACAAACATAATCACTTTCGGATTTATAATATTAGTAAGGTTATTACATATCTATTCGAATTGAATTAATATTTTTATTGTTTACGGAACAGAATGGCTGACGGTAGATCACGCTTGTCAGGATACCAATATAAAAAACGAAGACTCGAAAAAGATGCAGAGCGGCAAAAGCAAGCAGGGGATTTAGAGTCCTTTTAAAAGAAAAGTGACCTTAACAAACCAACGTCACCCATACGAGAAACCGATGTAGTAGCTACGGCTTCGTTTAAATCACATGATGAACATACGCCCGATCCCAATATAATCTGTGAACCTGATGCTTCTACTTCTGGGCCAAGCGCTATTGTATCTGATGGTGCTATTGCAGCTACAAGTGTTTCTGCAGGATTAACGTCATTTTTAGATGTCGACCCAGCCACGTGGCCCGTTAGATTAACAGATGCAGAAAGAATGTATTTGGTAAATAGAGGTTTTCCTAACCCACTGTATGAATTTGAATTTCCACGGGATAACAATGGTCGAAGGTTTACTTCCAGATATTATAAGAGAAAGCTTAACAACGGTGAAGAAATTTTGAGAGATTGGCTTGTATATTCTGTGGCAAAAAATTCGGTATATTGTTTTTGCTGCAAAATATTTAATACAACTACAACTTTCGGTCTATCTAAAGCTGGCTACAAAAATTGGAAGCATGTAGGCGATATGCTTAAATCTCATGAGACATCACGAAACCATGTAGAAGCTGTAAAATTATGGGTCGAACTATCACGTAGGCTGAAATCATCTCATACGATAGATGCCGAGTCACAAAGAATAATTAAATCAGAAATAGAACACTGGAATGGAGTTTTGTTACGTATTGCTTCAATCATCAAAATGTTTGCCAAAAACTGCTTGGCTTTTCAAGGTACTTCTGAAAATCTATATCAACATAACAACCTGTAATTTTTTAAAACTAGTACACCGAATTTGATCCTGTTATGCAGGAACATGTACGCAGAGTTTTGAAGAAAGAGGAGAGAAAAGCAATCTACTTAAGTAAAACTATTCAAAATGAGTTTATTGATACAATTTCAAACAGCATAAAAAACATATTCTGGAAGCTATCATTAAATCGAAATATTATTCTATTATCTTAGATTGTACCCCGGACGCCAGCTAAACTGAGCAGATGACCCTCATAATTAGGTATATTTCTATTAATCAAACCGAAGACAATCCAAGAACGTCAGAAATTGTAATAAATGAAAGTTTTTTAGGATTTATACCAATCGAAAAATCTACAGGTCTGGCACTAACAGAAATTATCCTAGAACAATTATCGGCACTTGAATTATCTTTAGAAAACATAAGAGGGCAAGGGTATGATAATGTATCTAATATGAAAGGTATTCAAAGTGGCGTTCAAGCCAGGATAAAAAACATCAATCCACGGGCATTTTATGTTCCTTGTAGTAGTCATTCTTTAAACTTAGTGGTAAACGACATGGCAAAGTCCTCACTGGAAGCTACACATTTTTTTAGTACTGTGCAAAAAATATATGTTTTCTTTTCCTCTTCAACATTGAGATGGTGAATTCTTTTGAAGAATGTAAAAGATATTATTCTAAAACCACTTAGTAACACGAGATGGGAAGTCGAATCGAGGCAATAAAACCACTAAGACATCAAATAGGACAAGTGTACGATGCATTGTTTAGTGTTTACCAAAATACAGATACGGATACCTCTACACGAGACGAAGCTTCGGGTTAGTTGAACCAAATTAAACAGTTTAAATGTTCTATAATAATTTGGTACGAAACTTTGAATCGGATAAATCCGGTTAGTAAATTAATGCAAAGTAAAGATTTTGATTTCGTTTCTGTTATTAAAATACTTAAAAATACTCAAGATTTCTTTAAAAACTCACGTTCAGATGAGTATTTTACTCAAGTTCTTGAAGACGCAAAAGTCTTAGCTTCTGAAATTGATTGCGAGGTGTTAGACTTTGAAAATTTGCCGAATCTTTGTGCTCGATCCAAAAAGAAGCAATTTGGTTACGAGTGTAGTGACAAACCTATCATTGAACCTCGTCAAAAATATAAAATCGAAGTATTTTTTCACATTATAGATATAGCTATAAACTCCTTAGAGTTGAGGTTTTCCCAGATTACTGGGCATAGTAAATATTTTGCTTTTTTATATATGCCTTAAGAGAACTTTCAAAACATTAATTGTAAGAACCTGGAGACTATTTTAACCCACGACAACTCATGTGATGTGAATGCAATAGACCTTTCAGAGGAGTTATCAGTTCTTTGTATGTTTTTAAACAGTAATTTGTCTCCTCAAGACGTTTTAAAATTCATAACAGATTTAAGATTTGGTCCAAATATCAGTATTGCGCTCAGGATTCTTTTAACTTTACCAGTTACAGTTGCAAGTGGTGAAAGAAGCTTTTCCAAATTAAAAATAATAAAAAATTATCTGCGATCCACCATGACACAGAATAGATTGGCTGGATTGGCTATGATTTCGATAGAACACAAGATTTGCGACAGTATAAACTTATTAGAAATTATTAAAGATTTTGCGGAGAAAAAAGTGCGAAGAAAATTATTTTAATTACGAGGTAGAGTTTAATATTTTCAGGAAAAATGTTTTATTTACCTAATTTGATTATTTTTAATAATGACTGATTCGTTTAGTATCGTTACATAATAATGTGTTATTTTTACTTGCATTAAATTTAAAAACAAATCATTTCTTGTGTTTTTTATACGTAACGTATGAACCTTAACTTAAATATTATAACAGTTTGTTCCTAATCTTTTTAACTCATTCAATTGGTATCCATGACAATGACAATTTGCATGCTTTTATTCATACTTGTCGCACGCAAATGAATAAAGAGCCATTTATCGCCCGAAAAAACGTGAGTAAAATAGTACTTATCCCGCATGAGTAATAAAATAAATGTTTGTTGTTAAAGGGTAAGTTAAAGGGTCATACCTAGGCACAAAGGAAAAGAAATATTTTTTTTAACGACATAATATTATCTTCAATTTCATCATCATCATCATCAACCTGTTTCGACTTAGTGTTGTATAGGCCACACAACATTAAGTCGAAACAGGTTGATGATGATGAAATTGAAAGATAATATTATGTCGTTAAAGAAAATATTTCAATCCATTCAGTAGTTTTTGAGAAATTCTTTAACAGACATACATATATCCTTATAAACATACTTATACATACATACTCTCATGAACTTTTGTATGCTTGTTCAGAAGCCCCCGTAGACTAACATAGGTGAGTATTATACAATACCAGCAATATCACATTTCTTTGGAATAGCAAGCTCATGACTTATGTGGTAAACAAACAGGGCGACGGTGGTGTAAAGGGTGGCGAATTTTAGTTTTGCCCGGAGCGGCTAAATAGCTAGATCGGGCCCTGCTTGAATAGGGTTGCTGCATATCTCTGACACTGTTCAAAATCTACTTGGAACAAGCGCTGAAGACAAATGGAAATGGACAACGTAAACGGAAATGCAATGGCATGGGAATGCCAGTGGATGACGACACGACAGTATATACCCTCTCTTTCGCGGATGACCAAGTAGTTATCGCACAAGATATAGATGACATGGAATATATGAGCCGAAAGCTCATCGAGGAGTATGGAAAATGGTGTCTGGATGTCAACATTACAAAAACGGAGTATATGTGCATAGGAGGACAGCAAGAAGACTTACATCTAGCAACGGGACAGATCATCAAACAATGCAATATATACAAATACCTAGGAATGAAAATATCTAAGGAAGGGACACTAGACGAAGCAATATCGGACAGAAACGTACAGGGAAGAAGAGCTACCTACTTCCATGGTGAACAGTATTCTTCGGGACAAAACCATTACAAAAGAAAATAAAAAAAGGATTTGCAACTCCATCGTGAAAAGCATAATAACATATAGCTCGGAGGTATGGCCGATAAAAGAAAAAAGCTAAAAGCCACAGAAATGGACTTCTGGAGAAGAGCGGCGGGAAAATCCAGAAGAGATAGAGTCCCAAATAAAACCATTAGATAAGAAATGTGAATACAACACGACATTTTTGATGACATTACAACTAAACAACATGGTATCGACACGTCCAAAGAATGTCAGAACACAGAATCCCAAAGAAAGTACTAAACTGGAAGCCCCAAGAAAACCGAAAACGAGGAAGACCGCGCAGAAGCTGGAGAGACGGAGTGGACAAGGAAATTCAAGAGGCGGATCTGGAAGAAGGGCTGTGGATGAACAGAGAGGAGTGGCGATTAGGAATCGGAAGACGTAAAACGTTAGAACCCGATGTGTATATATATATATATATATATATATATATATATATATATATATATATTGTTGTCTCAGTCTTTCCTTTTCTTCCGGCTTTGCCCTTTTAGTTTTGGTCGTCATTTCCCTTCGTTTTTTCACACATTCGCGTCTCTGTTTCGCTATTTCTCGGTTCCACCAATATACCTCTTTCCTTTGGTTTTCTGAGCTTCTTCGTTTCGAGAAGCACAAGTTGCACGCTCTAGTGATCATTTTCATAGCTTCGCCCGCGGAATTTATTATTTCTGTTTCTTTCTTTCTTTTTTCTGAAAAATCAATCGCAGTTGTTTGGCCAGGTTTTCCATAGCTGACGCGTTGGTTCTCCATCCCGCTCGTTAGTTTCCTTGCTTAATTTCCGTTTGTTTTATATTGCCTTCTGTGCTGAGCTCGTAGGTTTTGTTTTGGTGGTCAATCAAATTTTCTTCTTCCTCGTGGACCCTCCAATTTCGCACCCTCGCCGTTAGGCTTTCCGTGTATAAGGTAAAGTCTATGTAAGAGCTGCTGTTCCTTCTGGCAAAGGTCGGTACATTTACGACATTGGTGGTATACAGTTTTTCGTGTTCCATCCACTCTGCTACCATTTCCTCTCTTAAGTCGTTATACGGTGATCGCCATGCCTGTGCTTTTGCATTTAGGTCTCCTGCTATTTTTTTCCTCTAACCAATGTGGGTCCAGGGGGGTTAGCCCTTAAAACACTGCGCCTCATTGGTCTATTGTATTTCCACACATTGTTTCGTTAATGCAAATAAATCCAGTACCTCTATCAGGTCCAGGATTCTATGTGCCATGTCTTTTACGGGTACTCTCTCAGCTGTAATATCAAGCTTGTGTCTCCTACGTGCAATTGCTTCACAGTGGAAGATTATATGGGCGGCAGTTTCGTCCTCCTCATAGCATAACTCCTCATAATGCCGATATGGAGGCAGAAGAACAAACAGGCTTCAGAGCAGGAAAAACCATAGTCGACCATCTGTTTACAATAACTCAAATTTTAGAAAAGAAAACAGCGCGAAATCAAGAAGTACATCTCCTATACGTCGATCTGAAAAAGGCCTACGACTGTATACCTTTAGTAAAACTTTGGGAGGCTCTCCAACATAGCAATATAAACACAGAAATAATAAAAGCTTTATACGTGGGCTATACATCCAGAGTCAAAACCAGTGAAGGATTAACATATGGATTCACAGTAACCAAAGGTCTTAAACAGGGTTGCTGTATATCTCCGACACTGTTCAAAATCTACTTAGAATACGCGCTGAAGACATGGAAACGGAAATGCAATGGCATGGGAACGCCAGTGGATGACGACACGACAGTATATACCCTCTCTTTCGCGGATGACCAAGTAGTTATCGCACAAAATATAGATGATATGGAATATATGAGTCGAAAGCTCATCGAGGATTATGGAAAATGGGGTCTGGATGTCAACATTACAAAAACGGAGTATATGTGCATAGGACAGCAAGAAGACTTACATCTAGCAACGGGACAGATCATCAAACAATGCAATATATACAGATACCTAGGAATGAAAATATCTAAGGAAGGGACACTAGACGAAGCAATATCGGACAGAAACGTACAGGGAAGAAGAGCTACCTACTTCCATGGTGAACAGTATTCTTTGGGACAAAACTATTACAAAAGAAAATAAAAAAAGGATTTGCAACTCCATCGTGAAAAGCATAATAACATATAGCTCGGAGGTATGGCCGAAAAAGAAAAACCAAAAAAAGCTAAAAGCCACAGAAATGGACTTCTGGAGAAGAGCGGCGGGAAAATCCAGGAGAGATAGTCCCAAATAAAACCATTAGACAAGAAATGGGAATACAACACGACATTTTTGATGACATTACAACTAAACAACATGGTATGGACACGTCCAAAGAATGTCAGAACCCGGAATCCCAAAGAAAGTATTAAACTGGAACCCCCAAGGAAACCGAAAACGAGGAAGACCGCGCAAAATTTGGAGAGACGGATTGGACAAGGAAATTCGAGAGACGGATCTGGAAGAAGGGCTGTGGATGAACAGAGAGGAGTGGCGATTGGGAATCGGAAGACGTAAAACGTTATAACCCGATATGTATATATAATTAAGTTTTTTTTTATTATAAATCAGTTCATAATTATAAAACTTTCTATTTTAGTCAACTTGAAAAAATAAACTTTGTTCATATGACAAAATTCCTTGGTGTATAAATACTTATGTGAGTAACTGTATATATACGATTTTGTTTGTATTTCCCTTTTACAGCAAAGCCATTGGGGGTGTAATAAAAAAGAGGTAAAAATCTTACTTCCATGCTTCAGCTGCAGAGTTTCGTTTCCTGGTGAAGCTCTTGGAATACTTCATGCGCAGATTGATGAGAATTTGAACCCACTCCTGATTCACTGTTTTCCAAAAAACGAACACAGTGTTAATTGAAACAAATAGAAAGACGTTGATAAAAAAACGAACGAAACAAAACAAAAAAAAAAACAAATCTTTCAATCGTATTTTTTTAACATACTTGTTATAAACAATGGAAATTGCGTTTTTGTCTTACGTCTAGGCTCGTAGTTTTTGATTTCCTCGAACATGTCCTGTTCGGTTTCCATTTCCATCTGCATCTCGGGCATCTCGGGAAGATTTTCCGGATTTTCCATCACTCTCGTTGAGAAACGTGGGCAGAACTCGCAAAAAAATCTCGCTCGACCTCGCTAGTATGCAAACTGTACACTAATTTGAAGTTGTCAAACGTATTTATTATAATTATTCACAATTGTTTTAGACAAAATGTAGTAGACTACTCATTTTTTATTACGGAAATTATGCGGCCTATAGTTCTCTACATATATCAAGCTGTACATGAAAATAACTCAATCACATCTGATTCATTTAAATCTTCTTTGTATAATAAACTTCATTTAGCAAACAACAATATAAGTATTTCAATTATGCAACGTCGCTATTTATTTATTTCTATAAAAAATAATTAATGTTACTTTGAAATTAATATTAACTATGCTAAATGTATCGTTGCTTCAATAGCAATGGTATTTTATTAATTATAGAGATCAAAGAATTTAAAACTACATACACCAACCGAAGCGGCGGAAACTAAATTGAAATAGCGCCTTCCATTTACCGCTCTTTTTTAAACATACGCCATTTAAATGAAATTCAAAATGCTTTCGACAATTTCATTAATCTCTTTATATTTATTTGTTACAACAGCATAACTCAAAGCCTTTTTATTTTCGACTGCAAATGAAAGGTTTTTAGATACGTTGAAATTTGTGAACAAATTTAGTTTGCTCTTAAGCTTTTATAATACAAGGAGTGACAAATTAAGAGTGTCCTATTTTTTCTTAACAAAAACAAAAAGAATTGTTGACTTATTTGACCACAATTTTAACTGTCTAATATTCAGTGAACCTTCAAGTATTTTTTTAAATCGAGCGCTTGAACAAAGAATTGCTAGTGTATAGCATTTTATTACAACTCCTCCTCCTCATTTCAACAACAGTTTCATTTCAATAGCTCCCCCTCTGTTCTTGTCCACTTCCGGTAACCTTGACGACTTCTTGTAAAAGCTGATTCAAAATAGAGCCTCACACCCTCTTTAGCGTTGGGTCACATAGACCTCACACCCTGTTTAGCGTGGGGTTGCAAAGATCTCACACCCTCTTTAGCGTGGGGCTACATAGACCTCATGCTCTTATATGTATTAGAGCTTAAAAGCTGATTAAAACTGAGGTGACCGGAAGTCGTCAAGGTCACCGGAAGTTTCCATTGTCACGGTCAGAGGGGGAGGTGGGTCCAGAACATGACATATTTCCCTACTCGTTTCGCAGAGTCTCCAAATTGCAGGGCAATTGGAAGATAGGTCGAAAAATATCGTCGAACAGGTTCTCTTAGCGAAACTCCAGAGAGCAAACAAACTGCTACAGCAGAAGTGAATATTTTGTAAGTTGAAGCGGATTTGATATTATATCGAGATGCCACAAAGGGTTTTAATGTATGCCATCAACTCCGATTACCAATAAACGATATTTGGTATCAGCAAGATGATGCAAGGCCTGGTGTACCCAACATGTGTTTGGGAGTGTTACGAGAGTCCTTTCCTGGTCGTCTGATTTCCCAGCGCGGAGATCAGTTGTGGCTTCCTCGTTCTTTTTTTTTTGTCGGCTTTAGATTATTTCTTATGCTGTTATGTTAAATCCACAGTTTATCAGAACCGACCTGAAACCCTGGAAGACTTAAAACGAAACATTCGACAAGTTATTGTTGAGATCTCACCATAAATGTGGCAGCGAGCAATGCGTTCATTGTTGCATCGAATTCAGACAAGCACCGCAACAAGCGGAGGCAAACGGACGGAATCGATGTAATTTTTAAGTATTAATTTAGGATTAAGCATTTAACTTGTTATTAAACTAAAAATATTATAAAAAGATAAAAATATTACTCTACAATATTCTACAACAAAAATTGGGTTAGGTTTACTTATTTCGTATTTTAATAATTGCTGTTTAAAATCAGGACACTCTTAATTTGTCACCCTTTATTTCTTAACAGCGCTTCTTTTATGCAGCCCAGAGGAACTAAGAAATTGGATACCCCTGGCTGAGAGCTCTGAGAAATTTTTTAGTGGAAAGCAAATATTTCAAAGTTCTTTGAAATCTGTGAATGCAGAGAAAAAACATTCTAGTTTGTTCTTAGCTTATCGAAACATTGTGGCCTAAAACTGGAGGAATGTTTTCAATCTGACAGACGAAAACAATGGTTGGACACTCCTGGTTCACAGCTTTGAATAGTGTCAGTTTTTTTTTAAATCAATGTCAATTAATCAAAGAAGAAGTTAGGTTAGGTTAGAAGAAGTTGAGGTAATTCGAAATGGAACGTAAACCGAAATTGAACATCAAAGGGAGCAAGATTAACGGTTTAACCTCTCAATTACTAATTTCCACCGGAATTCCAGCTCTGGACGATCTCATAGGTAAAAACACGTTTTAGGTTATGTTTACTAAACACATGGAATATTTTTCTTATTGCTTCGAATACTTTTTGACTTGATATTCAAATATGACGCTTAATACTATAGGGACACGTTTCATAAAAATGGTTTTATTGATGAGGCATAACCATATAAACATGGAATATGTTGTAATTAGAGTTTTGACAGTCAATAATTATATGACATGCTTGTTGTAATTCCGAAGAAGGCAATGGTTTATCAATTTTGTTAATATGGTTGCCATTGGTTTCTAGTATGTTTATTTTATTGTTTTTTATAATTTTGTATTATGTGTAAATTATTGTGATTATTTAGAGTTCAAATGAGTTATTAATAAAAGTATTTGCTTATTAAAGTGAATTCAATAGAAGAACTTAAAATTAATAAACAGATAGAAGACAGGACTGATTAAACAATAGAGATTAAGTTTGGAACTTAAGTATTAACGCCACCACCGCTATATATTGGATCGAGGGTTTGTGTTGCCGCACGTATGTTGTCTTGATTTATCTGTCCACTTCGCGGCAGACAATCTAATCTAACCCAGGTTAAAAAATTAAATATTGAGTTTTAAAAATGTTTTCATTTTAAATAAAATCGTTTGTTTTATTGGGAATGGGAAATGAAAAGACTTTTTTTAAGTTAATATTTAATCACCTGACTAGTTTCGACCTATTACTTATTAACTTAAATATTGACTTATAAAATGCCTTTGCTTTTCCCATTCCCAATAAAATAAATGATGAATAATGGGGATAATAATATATATATATATACATATCGGGTTATAACGTTTTACGTCTTCCAATTCCTAATCGCCACTCCTCTCTGTTCATCCACAGCCCTTCTTCCAGATCCCTCTCTCGAATTTCCTTGTCCACTCCATCTCTCCAGCTTCTGCGCGGTCTTCCACGTTTTCGGTTTCCTTGGGGGTTCCAGTTTAGTACTTTCTTTGGGATTCTGTGTTCTCACATTCTTTGGACGTGTTCATACCATGTTAGTTGTTTAGTTGTAATGTCATCAATACTGTTGTGTTTTATTCCCATTTCTTGTCTAATGGTTTTATTTGGGACTCTATCTCTCCCGGATTTACCCACCGCTCTTCTCCAAAAGTCCATTTCTGTGGCTTTTAGTTTTTTTTTTTTTTTATCGGTCATACCTCCGAGCTATATGTTATTATGCTTTTCACGATGGAGTTGTAAATCCTTTTTTTATTTTCTTTTGTAATGGTTTTGTCCCAAAGAATACTGTTCAGCATGGAAGTAGCTCTTCTTCCCTGTACGTTTCTGTCCGATATTGCTTCGTCTAGTGTCCCTTCCTTAGATATTTTAATTCCTACGTATTTGTATATATTGCATTGTTTGATGATCTGTCCCATTGCTAGATGCAAGTCTTCTTGCTGTCCTCCTATGCACATATACTCCGTTTTTGTAATGTTGACATCCAGACCCCATTTTCCATACTCCTCGATGAGCTTTCGGCTCATATATTCCATGTCATCTATATCTTGTGCGATAACTACTTGGTCATCCGCGAAAGAGAGGTATATATTGTCGTGTCATCATCCACTGGCATTTCCATGCTATTGCATTTCCGTTTCCATGTCTTCAGCACGTGTTCCAAGTAGATTTTGAACAGTGTCGGAGATATACAGCAATCCTGTTTAAGACCTTTGGTTACTGTGAATCCAGATGTTAATCCTTCGTTGGTTTTGACTCTGGATGTAGAGCCCGCGTATAAAGACTTCACAGCTTTTATTATTTCTGTGTTTATATTGCTATGTTGGAGAGCCTCCCAAAGTTTTACTAAAGGTATACTGTCATAGGCCTTTTTCAGATCTACGTACAGGAGATGTACTTCTTGATTTCTTGCTATTTTCTTTTCTAAAATTTGAGTTAGCGTAAACAGATGGTCAACTGTGGATTTTCCTGCTCTGAAGCCTGCTTGTTCTTCTGCCTCCATATTGGCATATTCATTTTCTATTCTGTTCTTTAAGATCTTTCCATAAACTCTACTTATAGTGCTTGTAACGGCTATTCCACGATAGTTGTCGCAGTTACTCTTGTCGCCTTTTTTGTATATCGTCAATAGGTATGTTGTCTTCCGTTCTATGGGTACTTCGTGCATGTTGAGGCACCTTTGGAATAAATTTCTTAATACCCCGTATAGTTTATCTGTGCCATATTTTAAAAATTCATTAGTAATATTACCCAGTCCTGGGGCTCTTCCGTTTTTTAAGTTTTTACAGACTTCTTTAACCTTTGGCACAGGGGGACTAAAGGGGGACTAATGGCACTAATTGGGGATCCTTGTATAAATATGCCCTGATTTTCGTTTTGGATGTCTTTATATTGAGGTCTGTCTTCTGGACCAATAGGATAATAATGACCAACATTTAACGGGGGAAACAACATTAAGAGGCTGTTTGATACTGATTTTTTAGGATTTGTTTTTGGGTGGGAGAAATTAACTAGAATTTAAACAAATTTTGACATTTCATTCATATTTCGAACAATTTCTGTGAATTTTTTTTTGAATAATTTCAGCCAAAAATAAAAAAGTTACGGTGTGATGTCCGCCGAAGGTTGTAAGTATAGTTTTCCAATTGCGTGCAGTGTAGCCATTCCGATTTTAATGTGAAATCAAAAAGGTTTTGATTTTACATTAATAACTTATTTTCTAAGAATATGAACCTCAATGCAGACGAAAAAATTGGAAATTAAAATTTTTGCAGGTGTTGGAACAATTTTTCTTCGATTTTCACGATTTTTTTCTCTAATTATTCAAAGAAAAATACCCTTAAAATCACGATATCATCTCACAAGTTGGTTCATATAATTCGAAATTTTCTAAAGAATCATACTATTAATTTTCATAATTATCGGTTCCACACTTTTTAAGTTAGATTCAACGCAAATGTGAAAAAAGTCATTTCGAGATAAACGAGGTAATGCTCTTCTCGAGCCTATACCCGATGTGCACTCGGTTTTATGCTCATAAAATCTAAATGAATGTAAATTTCGATTTGAAATTTTGACAGCGTATTCTTGGATAGTTAAGCTAACGATTTATGCAATAAAAAAAAAATTTTATTGCATAAATATTGCGGATTTTTTGAACATCCTAATGTGGTTTCCTCCCTTAAATAAAATGTTTTATTTTATGATTTGTCATAATAATTGTGTAGATTGGCGGCATTTAAAAATGTAGCGGTGGTGCCATTAATACGTAAGTACATTAAGTTTAAATAAGTATTCATAAATGTATTTATATTTTTAGGTGGTGGATTACCTGTTGGAGGAGTTGTGTTATTAGGTAAGAATAACCGATTAATACCTATTCAATGATTCTTCATCTTTATTTAATGACTAGCAGTTTGTGTGGTATACACAGCAGCTGTTCAATTCAAATGGTTTTAATTTCAAGCATGTAATATGCTACCATGCAATACATTTTGTTTGTCATCAACCAACATGGGTCGAGGAAGGCTTTAAAACACTGCAGCCTTTTGGCCTATTGTATTATATATATTGTATATATGACCTATTACACTGGACCTATTTGCATGAATGGAACAATGTGGGGAAATACAATAGACCAAAAAGCTACAGTGTTTTAAGGCCCTCCTAACTTAAGTCTATGCCATGTTCTTCATGAGAATATGTTTTGCTGTAATGTTAAGCTTGTATCTCTTACATATAATTGCATCACAGTGGGAGATTGTTAGTATCACCCTCCTCATAGTTGTGTTTTGAAGGGTAGAAACACTTTATAGCCTTTTAGGCAATAGACAGTATTTCATATTGTGTCCTAGACACATAGAAGAAATTTAATGAAACTTGAAACCTGAAAACAAATCTGAAACTTTTCTTTATCCCATCAAAAACATAAAATGTAAAAAGTGGCAAGTCTCGTAATGCAGTTCTTTTGCTATAAAAAGTTGTGAGATCTCATGTAAGACCAAGTCAATTATTTTAGTTAGTATCTATGGAAGCACCTATGCAACAACTTTGTTATAAATTGTTATCTAAACAATTACTTATCAACATTTATAATAACCATATCAATATTAGGCACCTTTATTTCTATAATAAATATAATGACTTGGCAGTTTGCACGGCAACATAATTATAAAAGAATAATATACTATTTCGATTACTAAGTAAATCTCAATAATAATAATAATTTTATTTCAGTAAATACGCATTTAGAAGGATTAGATACAAAACAGTTTTGCTTAGGTAATAGCTTAGGTGATAATAAAAAAGAGAGTATTGTAAATATTAATATATATAAATATATTTCTATATATTTCTATTTCTATATATATATAAATATATTAATATAAATATATTTCTATTAAGGATAAAGTATTTTAATTAGTAGAATATGTTGCCGTGCAATTGCCAAGTCATTATATTTATTATAGAAATAAAGGTGCCTAATATTGATACGGTCACTATAAATGTTGATAAGTAATTGTTTACATAACAATTTATAATAAATTTGTTGCATGGTGCTTCCATAGACACTAACTAAATTAGCTGACTTACATGAGATCTCACAACTTTTTTTAGCGAAAGAACTGCGTTACGAGACTTACGAGGCATTTTTTACATTTTATGTTTTTGATGGGATCTCATTTATTTTTGTAGGTCATCCTCCTTTTTTTTCTCGAGTAATATATCTTGTCCGTCAGCTACTGATATTCTTAAAGCCCAATCTCTGTCTCTATTGATTTTTCTCTGAGGCTTTGATATAACAATTTTTTACAATTCTGGATGGTAAATGCTTCTTAGTCAATTATATTCAACGATTGCAGACTCCTGAGCTTTGATAATACCAGAGTCGAAGTTAATTAGATGTAATCCACCCAGACTTGTCACTCTGGAAAGTGCCGACTGTGCTCACCGACTCTGAAAACACCGTTACGAGATAAACGCGTTTAAAGTTTGAAAAGACATTTACACTCACAATTAGTTAAAAAAAAAATCTACTTACAACGAGTCATCTATTTCAGGACCATAAGATGAACCCATTGCGGCATCGTTAGCTTCTAAAATTGCCAATTGTTGTTGTCTACGACACATTCTTCCCTTGCGCGTGCTCCCCTACGCTCTCGAGTCGGAGATCGCGATGCGCTCTGCGTCCTCATCAATCATTACTGAGATCAGTATAAATTGGAAAGATAGCTGTATCAACTTCAGGTGGTAAGGACTGATAATCTTGTGTTATAAGTTGATATGTGCTCAAGGCTCGCGCTTTCTGCCAAGAACATCACGAGTCTTCTCCAACTAGACATTTTTCGTGATGAAGATTATCATCAGTTGAACAATAATGATAATATGTTTCCCATATGGCATTATATATATTTTCAACTGAATCACAGTATCTCCTGATAGTCAAACCATAATAAACTGTTAACTTATCAATTATTTTTCCAGACAGCCTTTTCCACCAAGTACTTTTTTTCTTCTTTTTTCCATTTTTATCTCTAATTTCAGTTGTAGTTTTATTTACACAATCTCGTAGTCGTGAACCCGTTATCTTTTAGACATGACCGATGCATTCTTTTTTCACTACTTCAATGCCTCCATAAGGTTTAGCTTTCAAAATTCCAGAGTAGGTTTTAGAGTCGCCTTCGCCGATGTTGTAACGAACTCAAAATTTTTCAAATGAAAGTTTAAACATGATAATAACCGCTTCAACTTCCATTTTGCCTGATGGAGTATTATGATTAGCAGAAGACAAAAGTTAGGAGAAGCAGCTTCTACTCCGATTTGTACGCCCAACTTTCGAGCGCTCGGTAACGTGGTAACAAATGCGCTCATATCTCCGAAAAAATTAGCCGGATCAACTTCAAATTTTCAGAAAATATAGTTGGATATATGCACATTTGAGAAATGCAAGAAAAAAACGTTTTTATTTTAAATTCTAACTAGGCATAACCCCTTAACTTAAGTGAATAGCCATCTGCAGACGCGTTTCGAGATTTATCTCACATCAGTGCAGCTTTGCTGTTATGAATTATAACTTATAAATTACTTGTATAGATTCAGAAATTTTGGTTTCTTCAATCATAAAATGAATCACAGAATTTCAGAAACACAGCAAGGTCATATTTGCTTGGGTACTAGAGACAACGGAGATTGTTAGCAAACGAAATGGCGGACAAGTTAGCAAAAGATAGACCTAAGAAAACAAACATCAGTGCTAACATGGGGTGTAACACAGGTGTCCTACATTTCAAACATTTGAGTAATAGTTTCCCATCAAAAACATATAATGTAAAAAATGCCAAGTCTCGTAACGCAGTTCTTTCGCTACAAAAAGTTGTGGGATCCCATGTAACACCAAGTCAGTTATTTTAGTTAGTGTGTATGTAGAAGCACCTATTCAACTACTTTGTTATAAATTGTAATCTAATCAATTATCTATCAACATTTATAGTAACAGTATCAATATAATAATAATTGACCTCGATAATTGTTTGGGTCAGTTTTATTTCCTTTTTTGTGTATAGGATGGATTATCGCCAACTTCCAATCCGAGGGGATTTTTTCCGTTTCCCAAATGTCCAACATAATTTCGTGCAATTTTGTGAAACAATTTTCTCCTGCATTTTTCCAGAATTCTGCAGTTATTTGATCCTTCCCTGAAGCTTTGTTATTTTTTAGTGATTGAATAATTTCTTTAATCTCTTGTACAGTCGGTGGAGTTGAACCTTGATTCATTTTATAAGAATTAATGAACTTAAATTTTTCTTGTGGTAAATCACTGTTAAGTAATTTAGAAAAGTATACTGCAAGGATTGTACAGTTTGCATCTATAGTATAAGCCAATTCTCCATTTTCATTAACAAAATGAAGCGATGGCGTAGAATACTTTGTCATCTTTTGCTTGAACGTTCTATAATAGTTTCGTGACTTATGTTGCTTAAAGTCCTCTTCTATTGATTGTAATTTAAAATTTTCACTTTGTTTACGAATCCTCCTTATTGATTTTGTAACTATCTTCCTAACGTTTTTAAGTTCTTGCAATGTGGTCGGAGTTTTATTGCACGACCAATTATGCCAGGTTTGCTGTCTATGTTGTATTAACTGGTCACATTCATCTGTCCACCACGGGTGTTTTCTTGCTATTTTTAACGGGGCTATATTTACAGCTGTTTGTAAGAGTCCTGCTTGAAGTTGCGGCCAATTTTGTGGTTGTATTTCTTCAGTTCCTTTCATGAAGTTTTCATTACCTTTAATATTCTCTATATCATATTTACATTGAGGAACTCGTTTTGTAAAATTTCGTTTCTCAGGGATCACATCAAGGGAACATTTTGTTGCATAATGATCAGAAGTCTAGGCCTTTCAATACTTTTAGTTTCATGATTTCTGCAGTATACAAACGGGAAATTAGTACATGATCCAGTTGATACTCACCCAATAAGGAATTAGGTGAGACCCAAGTCCTTGTTTTAGAAGGGAGTTTCTTAAAGAAGGTTGATCTGAAAAATAAATCATGACTTCTGCATAAGTCGATGAGTCTCATGCCGTTCTTATTAGTATTTTTATGACCAGACCATTTCCCAACCCAATATCGATATATCCTCTCTTTGTCAATTTGTGCATTAAAGTCACCCATAAGAATTTTAACATGATGTTGTGGAATTCTTTGTAAAATATTATCTAATTGATTCCAAAATTGCTCAGCTTTCTCTGGTGCTTCCTTGTTAGTTATGTTAGTTGGTGCATGACCATTAATTAGAGTATAGATTTTGTTCCCTGATTTTATTGTTATGGTGGAAAGGCGTCCTGAGTACGACTTAAATGTCACAACTGATTCAAGTATTGATTTATCCACTATAAATCCGGTCCCAAATTGTGGACAGTGGGCCATGACTCGTTCTCCTGGCTTTCCTTTAAATATCCTAAAGTTTTCAGAATCAAAAGGACATTCATCTGTGTACGGTGATTCCTGGTATGCAATAATTTTTATATTACGTTTTCTAGCTTTATTTAAGATATTTTTTCATTTCCCAGCTTTCAAAAGGGAATTGACATTAAACGTCATTATCCAAATCCGAGATTTTGCTTTAAGAATGTTCCTACCGGGATTTGAGGTACTCCGACTTACCTCCTTGCACACATCTGTGGTCTCCCCAGAATCCGAATAGACCACTCGGGGACTGAAACCCCTGGGGTAATTTATTGCTCTAGTAGGTGCACTATTCATGTTGATTTAATTGAAGTTATGACTGACATGTCAGTCGGTTAAACTCAAGAGTTCCACTTCTGAGTATTATAGTATCAGCCGCCACTAACATGTGAAGCAGACGCTGTCGGGGTACCGCCACTAACATGTGAAACCGTCGTCCCCTTAACATGATATTTGGTACCATGTTCCAAATACCTTTTACTCATTATCCCGAGTACGGGGCTGCCTCTTCCGCCATATACACTGTTCTGTAGTCCATCTACTCCACTGTCTGTGCCGTTGAGGGCTTCACCGTATCCCTGGCAAGGGACCCTTACAAGGTACTACCAGCCGGGCCAGCTGGACCAAGGTTTTTCAAAGAGGTGTTACTCCTCTATTTCCTCGCACATATTAATATATTTCTACTTTTTTTTTAATCCGACAAAGAAAGAAAGAAATCGAAAATTTGACATGCACTGCCACTGCACTTCGAAGTCGAAACCCCGCCCTTGATTCCGTCCCCCTTTAAAAACGAAAAAAGTAGTGAATTATTTTTAGATTTTCTGAAAGCTTAAAAAACCATAAAATTTGGATGCATACTTTATTAATATTTGTTTCAAACAGTAAGAGTAGTTTGACTGTTTAAAAACGACGTCGAAATTTAGAAAATTTGTCTGCAACCAAATACCCAATAACTTTGAAACCAGACACTCGATTCCATACAAACTTATTAATATTTTTAAGTTGATTCATAAGTAATAAGTGTGCAAAGTTTGAATAAAATCCATTCGTAAAATATTGGAGAAAATGTTATGCACATGTTTATTTTATCCGGCCCTCGTAACAATTTTAAATTCTTACTTTTAATATCAGTTTTCCTATTTCTCAAAATATTGATTATTATATTTGGTAAACATAACTGAATTGAATTAATGTTACTGCTATAAAAATCCATGCATGCTAATCCGCGGTCTATAACTAGTGTTTCATATTTTCAATTTTAAATATTTTCTTAAATTAATAGTTTTGGTAATTTTTTTTTGAACTGATGATGCAATGAACGCAAGATATTAATGAATTAATTAAGATATTACATCAATTATTTTTTCTAGATGAAGATTTGCATGGTTCGTATGCACAAGTGATGTTAAGATATTTCTTAGCAGAAGGTATTGTCAATAATCACTCTTGCTATGTAGCTAGTTTAGACATAAAACCAAAGGAAGATTTGGTAAGTCCAACAACAATCCATTCGATAAAACATTATTTTTTATATTATACATATATTAAAAATATATATTTATATATTTATATTAAAAATATTCGATAAAGAATATTTAATAATAATAATTATAATAATATAATATATTTTTATTAATTACAATTAGTTTTTTTTTGTTTTAAGTTAATGAAAATGTCGTTACAGGTTGATAATTTACCACAAGTGAATGCTCAAGATGTAGACCCGAAAATTCCGCAAGCATCGGACAAAATGAAAATAGCTTTCCGTTATGAAAACCTGCCAACGAACGAGAAACACATTAAATCGACGTTCGGCAACTATTACGACCTCTCTAAACCAATCACAGCAGAAACAATTCAATCTGCCAATATAAATTATTTCAAGGGAGATATAGGACCTGGAGGAGAGATGGTGATAGATAATCCATATTACAATCAATTGCTGCTCGAAATTAAGGATCAAATTTGCGATGAACGTTTCATTTTAAACGACAAATTAGATGTTAAAAATATATTGAGGATCGGCGTGCATAGGATTGGTTCGCCGCTGTGGGATTCCAAGGAAGATTTTAAAGATTTGCGAATGTTTTTGTTTTATTTAAAGTGCCTCGTTAGGAAAAGTTTTGCGGTTGTTATGCTTACAATTCCAACTCATTTATCTAAAAAGGTTGTGTAAATATTTCTGGTTTTTGTTTGGGTTAATTGTTTTGGTTGTAGTTGAAGGAAGCTTATAATAGTAGGTTTGTACATATTGGAGATATAGCTTTAGGTTTGGAAGCGTTTGCAGGGACGAAGTATGAAAAGAACAAGATATTATCAGATTATCATGGATTCTTCCATATTGTTAAATTAGCGGCGATTAACACGTTGGTTTCAAAGCATCCTGGGTCTGTTGAATACACTTTTAAGTTGAAGAAGAAGAAGTTGGTTATTGAGAAGTTGCATTTACCTCCAGGTAGAATTTCCATTCCAAGGAATTTACAATTTAATACTTTTTTTTCTTTTAGATTTTGATGATGATGGGAAGAAGAACGAAGCACCAATGATGAGCTGTGGGGGTGGTTCAAGCCACTCAAATTTAGATTTTTAAGACAAATATATTTATTCAAAAAGAAACATTTTGTTTTTAATATACGTGTTTTTTTTTTAATAACATTGATATGACATGAATACATTTTGTATTTAAAATAGAGCTTACCATAGCGCGGTTTTCAAGCAACGAAAAATCATATTGCTTTATTATATACTCGACGATTCCCAAACCAAAATCGACAATACATTTGCTTGTACAACAATTATATAAATTTTACATCGAAATATGGGGATATACAAATTGGTTTCAAACCGGTTAATCTAATTTAACAGACAGGTTTCATATTTTTGGATTCGTTAATGTTCGAATTAAATATAAGGTGTGTTATAGAAACAAACAAGGGCGATGAATTCGTTTATGTTCGTCCGTTTCTTCATATTGTCATTTATTATGCTGGCAAAATAAGGAAAATTCGCACTTAGATTCCTCTTACAAAATAGAGAAAACAGGTTTTAAATCTAGCTAAGGGGTTTGCAAATACAAAATACTTTAAACAGTGAGAATGTTTGAGATGTGAAAATTAGTATTTAAATTATGACTAGTCTTGTCTCTCTAGTCTAAACTATCTTTTCATGACTGTCTAATCTTGTGTGTTTAGTAGTCTTTTCTGTTTAGCCTTGTTTGGCTATTCCTGGTCGGAGAGACAACAATTAGGGCGGTTTTTCAGTAAACCGTCCGGGCTGCCCACCCTGAATGAATGCAAAATATGCGATACCAGGGTGGCGCATACTGAAGCCAAGGTGGAATAGCCTTGTTTGGCTAGTTTTGTTTGTATACTCTTGTCTGTCTAGTCTTTTCTTTTGAAATAAACAAACTTAAATAACGCGAGTATCGACTTCAGTAGACATATATCATGATAATAGAAAACAAAAATGATTTTCTTAAATATGTAGAGTTAGGCAGTTTTCTACCAAGAACAACCAAATATTTTTATTAAATTATTCCAAACGAAGCTTTTTCAATTAATTCTAATTTTATACCATTATATAATCATCAATCATTCCATTAATAAAATAACACTCATTTAAAGTCATTCACTTTGGAATAATTTCTCTGGAGATTTTAGTAGAAACTTGCCGATAATCCAATGTTAATACAAATGTTTACCCGAGCTCTATAATCGTGAAAAATGCAGCTTACATGTTTTTTTTAATCGAACAAATAGACCGTTCGTCTTGGTCCGAGTTTTATAGTTTAGGGTTCAACGGTAGGGGCGGTGAATAGTTAATATTGAAAGAAATTGTGCGTGTGATGTTGGAAGCTGCCTGCATTTTATCGCCACTCTAAATTGGATGCAGTCCTATAAATATTGATGTGTCCCCAGGGAATATTGTCCGAACGGTTTGGGAACCATTTCGCTATTATTAAATGATTGAGCGTACTCTTTAAATAACGTAGCGTAAATAACTATATTTACAGCCTTAAGATCTAAGACGAATATTATTACAGTATTTTGTCTACCAAAAATATTTTTAAACAATTGACGTGCAAATATTATAAAATATATATATTTCAAAGTGACGGAACAAGGGCTCGAAGACTTTATGTACAAAATGTGCTTTAGCGAAGATGAATTTCTCTTTTTTTGCGGATTTTATTTTTCTCTAGATTATCAAAAATTTCGATGTTATTTTAATTTAATTTGGCTTAACTATAAGGAGATATCAACGTTTAACAATTTTAATTTTTAGGGCTCGGATTTGGATTGTTTTTGCTTCAATATGGATTAGTTCAAAATTAAACTTGGTGTTTTGCTTTTTTTTTGTTCCGAGCCCAAAATTTCATTTTCTTTTTGGCACATACAGAGAACTATTTAACATTTTTTTTAAGGTAAATGGGCGGATATTTTTTTTATCTTTTTCTTTTCTGAAACTATTTACATTTATATTACAAAAAGAAATGTGCGTCGTGCAAATATCATAATAATTTCTCTGGAAATACAATAGAATATGGCAAGACCCCAAACTCAATAAGCTGATAAAAAAAAACTTGAATCTCTTTCGTTATTCGTTTCAATGCGTGGCTAAAATAATACATCTTCATTGCTTGAGAATTTATTGCTACATAATTGATAACATGATAACTGTAGAAACCTTATTCAAAATTATAACAATAACATTGCTTGTTTTATTTATGAAGTAAAATAGAAGAAATTATAATTCAAATTATATAATAGAATGTATAGGAGAATATATAGGAGAATGAATTATAATTCAAATTATAATTCATTCTCCTAAATCTTTCCTGAAGAGATCCTCACCTATCATTCTTTGTTCTTCAAGAGGAATAACTTACCACGACTTGTTCTGTTGTCAAAAACCGAAAACAAAAATATTTTAATTCTCATGCTGCAAAATTTCTTGTCCTTCAAGAATTCACTTTGCTATATTTTCAATTTCCTTAAAACGGCCGTCAATAATACATAATCAATTAAAGCAGTAATCAGCACGTAATATTTATTAAAGTAAATATCGATTCAACTTTCGATTTACAACAACTCAATTTTCTTCAATTAACTTCAAGTTTAGTAATGACAAAATACAGCGGTAGATTAATTCAACATATTGCAATAAATTCAGTATACCACCCGTGCTTCAAAGCGTTAACAAGCTAGCTATAATTACTGTTATTAATTTCATACAACCAAATCATGTTCAGTATTGTAGAACCACTCATTTAAACGAAAAAACGAAAGAGATGCATTAAATTCATTTAATAATCCTTAATTTTTGTGCGTTTGTTGGGTTACTTACCATACACTCTGTATATATATTTTTTTTTAGTTTTACTTAATTTTCTTGAACGATAATTGGTGTGAGTAATTCCGATACAGTAAATTAATCAATGACCATCAAGTTCGCTAAATATATTGCTACAGATTTCCTTTGGCCTGCTTTGGCACCAAGTTATTTACAAAATTGTATGTAAAAAAGTTTCTCACAGCACTTTATGTAAACCCTTGCCGGCGAAGCTTCTCTCCGTCCACTTTTTTATTAATTTCGTCGCTCACGACCTCCCGAAGCATGCCCCACAATTCTTCTTTATCCAGTAACACGTATTTGTCGTTCTTCATTTCCGGAGCGAAGGTAACGGATGGTTCTTCGGTAGTTGGAGCAGTCTCGAACAACTTTCGGGGTATTTCCAGTTTTTGGGTGTTTATGTGTTTGGGCGGAGAAACGTTCAAGTCGACTATTAATTGATTGTCTGCGTACTTTGTGGTTTGTAACTGAGGTAAACTAGTAGTTGAAGACTGTGCGTCGTTAACAGTTGAAGAAGCTACAGTTAAAATCTCCAATTTTATAAGTTTCTCTTCGTCGTATTTTTCTTCATGTTTTATGTTTTTATATTTTTCTGAAGTTTGATTAACGTGAATCAATTGAGAAGCTTTGCGTGAAACTTTACACTTATCTTTAAAATCCTGCAACTTTTTCATAACACCAGCAATCCTTTTCTTAAGGGCAGCAACTTTTAAATTTCCATCTTCACCAAGTTTTTCCTCCAAAACTTTAACTCTATCTTCAATATCTCTGATTTTATCCAAATTCTCTTCATTTTCTTCGTATTTGTACTGGTTTTCTTCAAGCTGTCTCACTACGCCTTCAACGGTAACCAATTTTGTTTCAATATCTTTACGACTAACAGGCGTTTTCAAATTAAAAGTTTTTATTTTCTGGCGTAATCCAATAACTTTTTCTTCGATGTCTTCGCAGACGTCTTCGAAATATTTCAAGGTTTCCTCCGCTGCTGCAAACTGAGGTTTTAACTTGAGGTTTCTTACTTTTTCAGTTAATACAGTGACGATGTGTTCTAGACCTCGCAGCGTCGATTCAAACTCATTTCGTTTATATTCTTGTTTTTGTGCGAGCAGAACATTGATTTTACCACTTAAACTCTTGACCCTCTCGCCAAGTTCTTTGATAACCAACTCGATATCTTTGACTGAACTTTTAGATGCTGCGTTGTCTTTGTACAGTTTGAGCTTGTCTTCGAGGTTTTTGATTATATCTCCAAGATCTCCAACTTTCTTGCCAAGATCTTTAACTTTTCCGCCGAATTCTTTGAGCTTTATTTCTTCAGTTTGTGCGGTGCTAGATATTTTATCTTCCAAAACGCTAATATTAAGTTGAATAATATTTTGTCTGTTTGCTGTTTTATCATAAAACCAATTCTTCTCTGAACTCGTTGTATTTTCGGCTGTTTCCTCATCGCTAACTTCTAAAGTAATTATCTTTTCGACACCATTTGAATAAATTTTCTCAGATTCATTTTCTCCGCTGTTTACTCTCTCTCCTTCTGTAATCCTCTGGGAATTCTCCACATCAAAACTATTAGTAGTAGGTTCAGCTTTAACTACAAATTTTCTGCTTAATGCGATAGGATTGCTAGTTCCTACAACGATTTTCTCTAATTGAGTCTCGTTTTTGAGAGTCTGTTGTGTAACTGGATCTTCTATTAAATTCTCTTGGATGTCTTTAGCTTGGAGAATTAAATCATCAGAATGATTAATGTTGGTTTGCGTGATATTAAATTCTGTTTGGGTTTCATTGGCTTCGATGGCTGCCGGTTCTATCAAATATCGATCCATCTTTTTAAATTCTGTTAAATTATTGATAGAATTACCATCCACATTGATGGTATAAGTTGTTACGCTTAAATCCTCAACGTTTTCTAAGATGGGATTACTACTACTTGTCTCCATGCATCCGTTCTTACAATACGGTGGTCTAAAATCGCTTCCAGTAGTGGAATTCTTACCAAACCAAGTTATCAAATCATCGTCTGTGATGTCTTTAAGAAGAACGCTGTCTGAGTTTGTGTGAAAGAATGTTTCTGCTGCTAAGTCTTGCCGGTTGGCTGGATAGATTTTGGCGTGAGCAGGTCGCAGAGACGAAATTACGTAAATACTCCGCGCTAGATATTGCACGCAGATTGGACACGGGGAGGAGACGTTGGCGAAAACGAACCATAGGTTGTTGCCATTGTGGCCGTGCTGCATTTCGGCCATGTTTTCTTTCGCGTCGATTATCATCGGAGGAGCAGAAGTAAGTTCAAAGCCGGAGAATAGCGTTACTTCAAGACGGAGGACTCCTGATGGTCGGTCATGTTTCCATCTAGAAAAAAAAAGTGCAAGGCTTTAATGTGAATATTGATTTATTTCTGTAAGTAAGTAAAACTTCTTTAGATACAAAACTTGGGAGATCTTTTTGCAATCGGAATTGATTTTGGCTGGCGGAAATAAGGTTGGGTTAAGTCATATCTACATAGATTTTGCTCTTTAAAAGTTTCGACATTTTTCAGCATTGAAACGTTGAAGAAAAACTACTTTAGGCGCAACATGAGAGTAACTCAGACCGTTTTTCCAAACGGAAATAACGTTAAGTAAAGTTTATATTCTGCTTAGAGACATGTTTGAACCAGTTATTTGGATGCGTTGCTATGGAGTCGTGCTAGGAGAATTTAGAAAATGCAAACTTACTGGAAACAAGTCCTAATTTTTAACATCGGAGATTTGCCTTCTATTTCCTCTACTGAGCTGCGATCGGGCAAAATCTCCTGAGAAACTCCCGACCAAATCTCCAGTAAAGCAGTTTTACTCTTCGCAGAATAGGTTGAATATGTAGTCTTACCCTAAAATGTTTTATTTTTGTTTAAAATGAAATTAATGAAATAAGAAAGTGCGATTTACCTGCACTGTGGCACATCCCGCTCCAGTAGCATAAACGAAGACCTTAGTTGGAAGACTCGGAAGACGTAAAGTAGTAGTTGAAGCTCTATCCGTTTTTAGTTCCAAAGTGTCGGTTAGTTCCATGCCAGAAGTAGCTAAGCTAATGGTTAGCGCGCGGTGTTCGTCTTCCGCCAAATTATCGAATTTAGAGAAAGTTTTAACAGCCGAATAAAGTAATTCCGAATGTTTGTCCAACATGTGAGATCGATAGAAAAGATATTTAGTGACAGACTCGGCGAATTTCAGGTCTCCAATCAAACAGAATGTTGCCAGTGCGTATAACGAAGCTTTGTAATCACCAACTGTAGCTACAAAAGTAACATTTTTTTATTAGCAACAATTTAGATTAAATTGCTTAGATTAAACAAAACGAGATTAATATTAATCGTAAATGTTTAAAAAAAATATTAAGGGGGCTGAAAATTGGGGCTTGACTGTTTTTATAACCTATGTCTCTGAAACCGAATATGCCATAATAGTCAAAATTGGCACTAAGTTTTTTCTTATAAAATAGAGGAAACGGCTTTTACCATTTTCCGAAAATCTAGCTAAAGAGACTGCAAATCCGAGATACTTATATCTCAAAAACCTCAGTTGTTATAGCTGCGAAAATTGGTATTTAACCCTTAACCCTCTTATAAGAAAATTACTGCTACTTTGGGTCTGAGAATCGTTTGTCAGGTGGTGAGGTGTTAAAATCAGATTACATCAACAGTTCACATCTGACATTCGAGTAATATGACAAACAATCATTACCACGTTAATTTTTCAAAAACATCTTTGTTATATAATTTCATAATATACCTATTAGAGGCTCTTTTAATGTTCTTCCAGCTTCTGATTCGTATAGCCAGTCGGCAGCGTCACGTTTAGGAATGAAATGTGGCCATCCGAATTCACCATCTTCGGTAGTGGATGCGTTACGTAATCTCTCAACAGCCCAAGATGCGGTAGCGCTTCTAGCCAGCACTAAAGCCAACGTAACGGCGGCGATTGCTTCGGAGGATGTAACCTTCGGCAGGCCGTTCTCTAAAAATATTTTCGCTTTTTGCAAGGTGTCGGCGTCGCCGTCGTTTTCGATTCCGATTTCGAAGAGGGCGATAACAGTCTCGGCTGTGATTTCCATAATGTGTTCCAGTGATGAATTCTGGGGCGGGTATTTCAGGTCGGCGTGCAGCGGCAAGAAACTGCCGTCGTCTTCTTGGCGGAGCTGCACCCACTTCTTGATCCCTTGAATGAGCTCGGGGTCAACGCTGAAGTGGTTTTGGACTTTGGTTAGGATTTCGAGGATGGTTATAGTGGACGTGTGACTGTCAAGCATTTGGTGTTCGCTGAAGGAGTTGTCTATTTTCCGGAAGGATAAGATGTTTTGTATTTGGCCTGGAAGTGCATTGAGTGCGTTCAGTTTGAGCGTCTCGTTGGCTTTGTCGTGGAGGTGTTGGAGAGTTAAGAGGGTCGTTAAGGAAGAGAGGGTGTCGGTTAAACCGGCGGTAGGTTTACGTTTTGGGAGGGTTGGCAGTGCCAATCCCCCTGAAATTAGAAGCTCTCCGGTCTCAGATCCGGGAACAACCGAGCGGGGAGTATCCAAGTGGAGCACTTGCGAGAATCCCGATTCATCATTGAAATTCCAAATACTTAAACAAAAATGGTAAACATATTAATGAAAGATTTACATCGATTAATCACAAGATTTTCAAACTACTTTATCGTAATCATTAATCATCCGAGGTTTATCTGTTTTTTTTTTAATTTTATGGTTCGACGAGTTCTTTTTGAAGGCGATTTTGATTGATCTCTTTTCACTTACCGAAACTCGGCGAGGCTTCCCCACGACGACGCAAAACCCACGTGCTGGATCTTTATTTTCTTGTCCATCTTCCATTTCAGCAGCGTGTCGTTATGGAACGAAGAACCTCTGCCGAAGGCAACGCTATTTTTTTCCCAGGTCACCCAGAAGGTTCTCCATTGATCTTGAGATAAGATCCCCGGACTATCCACACTCATTAAATGAACTGCATATTCTACAAAATTTCAAGTTTGAATTTAAAGATTATTTTGAGTTACTTGAGATAGATTGACTAGTTTGAATTTAAAGGTATAGTTTGAATTCAAGATTGAACAGATGAAGCTAAATAGATAATCATTCAAATATTGTTATAAAGCTTTTATTAAACATTTTCCAACTTCTTCTTTTCAAATCTCAAAATATGTAAAGAAGCAAATTCAAAATTTGGTAATAACTGCTGAATAAATATTTGCAAAATTAGTAGAATAAGATATTTTAAGTAATAAATAATAAGTAAATAAAATAGCAAAAATTTAAAATAAATAAGACATAATTAAATCTAAACCTACAAGAATAAATGTAGATATATAACAAAAGATTAATGTGAAAATTGTATATAAACCATATTTTCCTCTTCCTATCCAAGTGACGGTGTTATCGGCATCACCGACGGTAATTCTGTACATTTTGTCGCCGGGATAATGACTATTTGCTAAAGCAATATGCACGGGTCCGGGACGTTTCGACGCTCCGGCTTTTAGCTCGATTACGATGCCTTCTCTGTTCCGCGGAGCTCCGAGCCATTCATATTTGAAACTATCCGCTGTAGAAATCATCATGTTTTCTGAACCCAAAAAAGAAGAAGAAATACATTAAAAATATTCTATGGAATAAAGGAAAATACATCTTTTAATTTTAAGATATTTTTTTGATTGTGAATATTTGCACTGTAAATATTTATCACCGTTCGCACAGAAGTAAGCACATTCCGTGTCCGTTTTTACGATTCCTTCCGGCTGAACATTCACCGTTGCCGACCGGACAACAGCTCCTGCGAGGCTGGTATTCGTGATGCCCTCGGAACCCTCACAGGAAGGACTGCTGTATCCATTAACTTCAACTGCAAATAAAAAACATGAAACAGGTCATAAATTTGCGCTGCGCTAAAAATATTTTATTCACATGTTGATCAATTGATTAATGTTCCTGCATTAGTCAACACAAAATGCAAATAAAATATACAAGCAACAATAGCCATCATATACTTTGATTACTATTTAATAATCAATTATATTATGAAATCACTTTAACCAAGATTTAAAAATAGTAAATCTTGTCTGTGTAGTCTGGTCTGTCTAGTCTTGTCTATCTAGTCTTATCTTAGTCTTGTCTGTCTAGTCTTGTCTGTCTAGTCTTGTCTGTCTAGTCTTGTCTGTCTAGTCTTGTCTGTCTAGTCTTGTCTGTCTAGTCTTGTCTGTCTAGTCTTGTCTGTCTAGTCTTGTCTGTCTAGTCTTGTCTGTCTAGTCTTGTCTGTCTAGTCTTGTCTGTCTAGTCTTGTCTGTCTAGTCTTGTCTGTCTAGTCTTGTCTGTCTAGTCTTGTCTGTCTAGTCTTGTCTGTCTAGTCTTGTCTGTCTAGTCTTGTCTGTCTAGTCTTGTCTGTCTAGTCTTGTCTGTCTAGTCTTGTCTGTCTAGTCTTGTCTGTCTAGTCTTGTCTGTCTAGTCTTGTCTGTCTAGTCTTGTCTGTCTAGTCTTGTCTGTCTAGTCTTGTCTGTCTAGTCTTGTCTGCATAAGAGGTGAATAATAACATCTGGGGTGACGGCTATAAGATCGTCACCAGAAAAATTGCGCACAGGGTTAATACTCTCCGGGGGGATAGCCTAATGACGGAAGTCAAGAAGCTGTTTCCAGTACATGAACGAATGAACTGGCTGGAACCCGTGGGATGGAGATCGGCGCCCCTTTTCACTCCGGCCGAGCTGCAGAGTGCAGTTGGTCGGATGAAGGAGGGAAAAGCGCCGGGTCCTGATGGTGTTCCACCGGAAGCGTGCAAGGTGTTTGGGCATGTGTGTGAGGACATGTGCTTGAGCATGATGAATGAATTGCTGATGAATGGCAGTTTCCCCAAAGAGTGGAAGAGAGCGAGACTGGTGATGATTGAAAAAGAGCGAAAGGAAGGAGAGGAAGCCAATTACAGGCCAATCTGCCTACTGAATGGGATAGCGAAGATGTTTGAGAGTATGATCGGTGCTAGGATAAATGAGGATCTCAAGAGGGCAGGGGGTCTTTCAGAGGAACAGTATGGGTTCAGAGGCGGCCGCACTACGGTGAACGCAATGATGCGTGTGATAGAGAGAGCAAGGTTAGCTAATAAGGGTCCATGGCGTACCCGTAGCTACTGCGTGCTTGTAACCCTGGACGTGAAAAATGCCTTCAATTCGGTCCCATGGGGCGGAATCATGGAGGCTTTGGAACAAAAGGGGGTAGCTCCCTACCTTCGAAAGATGGTGGGGAGCTACTTGAATGATAGGGAGATAGTGACTGTGGAAGGTAAAATCTTCAAAATGAGTGTGGGTGTTCCACAGGGTTCGGTTCTTGGGCCGATACTGTGGAACATATTTTATGATGAGGTTTTAAGATTGAGGCTGCCAGACGGGGTTACACTCGTAGGGTACGCTGATGACTTAGCGGTGGTCGCTGTCGCAAGAACGGAAGAAAGTCTGAAAGCGATAATGAATGAGGCAATTGGTAGGATTGATTGGTGGATGGGGGAAAAAGGGCTTGCTCTGGCTCCCCACAAAACCGAGGCGGTCCTGCTAATTGGGAGAAGAAAGTTACGTGAATTGACCGTGCGAATGGGGACAGTTGACGTACCGGCTCGGGAATCTGTAAGATACCTGGGGGTAGAGTTTCAGCGAAATCTCAGGGTGTCCGATCAGGTCACCCGGGTGGTGAGTAAGGCTACAGCATGTGTGCGATCCCTTGGACGGCTGATGCCCAACATAGGTGGGCCGTTGGCCTCCAAGAGGAGGGTTATGAATGCGGTCGTGCACTCCATTCTCCTGTATGGGGTGCCGGCATGGATAAATGCGTTCAGGATTGAATGTTATAGAGCGAGACTGATGAGAGTGCAAAGGTGTATGCTGCTGCGTGTGTGCAGCGCATACAGGACTGTTTCTGGCGACGCCGTGGCGGTCGTTGCTGGAGTTATCCCGTTAGACCTTCTGGCGCATGAAAGGGTGAGAGTTTGGGGAGGTAATGACCCTAGAAATGAAAGGGAAAAAACAATGCGAGTATGGCAAGAGCTATGGCAGGGGTCGGAAAAGGGAGCCTGGACCAGGCAACTGATTCCGACTATTGATGAATGGGTCAACCGTGGGCACGGAGAGGTGAACTATCACCTCACCCAGGCGCTTACGGGGCATGGCTGCTTTGGGTCTTACCTGGTGCGCATCGGGAAACTGGTTGAGGCGCACTGAAGGAACTGTGGAGCGACTGAGGACACTGCGGAGCATACCATCTTCGTGTGTACGAGATGGGAGAGAATGAGGAGCGCCGCAGAATGCAAGGTGGGAGAGAATGTGAACAAAGAGAGTATGGTGAGAATCATGCTCCGCAGTGAGTATGAATAGGGCGTGCTGACTGGAATGATAGGATATATAATGAGGAGAAAGGAGAAGGATGTAAGGGACGAGCGTAAGGCGGGACGAGGGGTTACTACGCGCGAGCCGAGCGTGCCATCGCCGGGCCCCCCTTAGTGCGAAGGGGGCGCACAAATTTATTGTAAAGTCTGATGTGGGGGGGGGGGGGGGCACGGCGATTAACGAAGCGCCCGGCACAACGAATGAATGGATGAATGCTTTGGATATGAAAGGGGGAGGAACGTGGTGGAGTTATGCCAAATTTTGGATTCCATCACGTTCTCTCTGGTTTTTGACTGGGGGGTCTGAATGGTGGAGGTTTTTTAGTGGGTCGCCCCTTTTGGGGGGCAGCCCCACACTACCACTCGGCACGGGTCGGGTGGTGTCTGTTTGCAGATTTTCACCTCCAGCACGTGCAAAAAAAAAAAAAAAATCTTGTCTGTCTAGTCTTGTCTGTCTAGTCTTGTCTGTCTAGTCTTGTCTGTCTAGTCTTGTCTGTCTAGTCTTGTCTGTCTAGTCTTGTCTGTCTAGTCTTGTCTGTCTAAGTCTTGTCTGTCTAGTCTTGTCTGTCTAGTCTTGTCTGTCTAGTCTTGTCTGTCTAGTCTTGTCTGTCTAGTCTTGTCTGTCTAGTCTTGTCTGTCTAGTCTTATTCCATTACACATAAATCTTTCTTGCATATACACTTCTTGTGTATTATATTTGTATTGATAATTAAATATTGATTATTAAATTAATTAATATTGATTACGCAGTGATATTGTTTGTCATGAATATTAATTAAGAAGGAATAGGGAGTATCACGTGATTTTAAGATTCCTTTGTTGAGCTATATAATCTCAAATAGACGTGGAATGTGAGAGTTATATAGTCGACTCTATATTATATTTAGTTAATCAGGTCGGATAATGGGGTATAATGTTTCAAATCGTGCGGTCGAAGGCGAAGGAGTCGTAGGAGGACGGCGTTGACCTTTCACTGTTTGCCTCTAAGATTTATGGTGGACATTTATCCGTGTAATTTATGTTTAATTTACAACGGGGACAAGCCCTGGAAACTATTTTTTCCAGCACTTCGCAGCTTTATTTATATCTTTTATTGCAGCGTAATTTTGTTTCTCGTTAAAATTTGTTGAAAAATGCAATTTAAATTGAACTAACACAGTACACACAGCTACTGAAACTAACACAAAAGGATGTTTCTTAGATGGGAATAACTTAAGATTAAATTGTTATTAAATATTATTATTGACAACTATTTTTGTTTAAACTGGATTCTTTTTAAACTCAGAATTTTGTCTCAAACTCTCAAACTCAAACTTTCTTTGAGAATCTATTATTATATTTATATTTCATCTAGTACTATTAGATTGCATTTGATTAGATATTAGCTCACATTATTTTGTTGTTTGTTCAGTTGCTTATAGTTTTTATATTTGCGAACGAGGCTTTTTGAAACTAGACCAGCTTAAGTTCTCGTAATAAAGACTTGAAGTAAAGAGAGAAAAGATATTTCTCATAAAGCTTTCAGAAAAGCTTTCTGCAGTTCTGGATTAAGTTCTCGTATCGTTTCTTATACGCGTCTCGCGTGAGTCTAAATACTTGAAATCGGCATTGTAAATTACGCGGAAGGAGATTTTTACTTTCATTTCCATTTCGGAACGAATATAATGGCGGGGAAGGATCTGCGAGAATGTAACTTCATCAGGGAGGAAGAGTAGAGTGGTGTAAGGAAAGAGGGAGAATTGCCACTCACCGGTCATGTTTTTCAGGCCGGGAGTTGTAACCAGAAGTCGGACGACGAGAGAGGTCGCCCCATGGGGTCCGAGTCGCAGACGCTCGGTTACGTAAAGCAATCCGTTGCTGAGAAACTGTGCTCCCTCGCTGAGCGCCAATAACGCTGTTATCTGCAATAAAAAAAAATAAAGGAAAAAATGTTTAGTTTCGGACATGTTGAATGTTATCACAATGTATTTTAAAAGATATTCTTATGTAGTGTTGCTTTTATTACGTCCTTTTTCTTGTATCTTCTAGATTATAGATCTCCATTTTTTCTGTCTTAAATTTTTGTTTTGAAGTATGTATTTACAATATATCTGGATATTTAAAACAAATTTAAAACATTTCTTATTTGTATGTTTAAAACAATTTTGTACAATTTTCAACGTTTTTGAAAAATAAATGATAATTATAGAATTTCAAAAATTTCGTTTAAATCTGCCCATGCTGTTCGATTTTTTATTTATCAACAGAATTTGATAAAAATTGCTATAATTCGTAGTTGTATTGTTAGTAAAAATTTGGCAAATTTCAATATTTTTTATAAAAAATGACAAATCTGACTTATTTATTAACAGAATTTGATAAAATTTGCAACAATTCTTAATTGTATTATTAGTAATAATTTTGTAAAGTTTCAAAATTTTAAATCTGACAGATCCGCATTTTTTAGAGTTCCGCACCGAAAACGGAACCCTTATAGGATCACTTTGTTGTCCGTCTGTCTGTCTGTCTGTCTGTCAAGACCATTTTTGTCTGGAACGCGTAGAGGTAACAAGTTGAAATTTGTATCAAATACGTGGGTCTGCGGTCTCTTTCAGTTGTGAAAAAATCAAACTTGTAAGTCAACGCGATCAAAAGATATGACCGTTTATGTCGCATATTTTGCGATTTCACAAGGGAATCAAAACCTATAGGGTACTTCCCGTTGACCTAGAATCATGAAATTTGGCAAGAAGCGGTGTCTTAGAGTACATGTAAAGGGAATAATAACCTACCTTGTAACTTTAATTACAAGAAAAATGCGAATTTACTATTAGAAACTTATGAAAATACACTAATGTTGTCGTAGTGGTATTTTCAGGCTCCGGAAGCATATGGGTTGCATACAGTTAGGTCCTATTTGGTTAGGTCCGAAGGTTAAAAAGTATGTGTTGGCACCAAGCTGTTTATTCTGAATTTTCTTTGTTTATATTCGTTATGCATTTCATCACGTACGCTCTATATACATAATATATACAGGGTATATATTATGTCTAAGTTTTGCTTGTTTATAACCGACATGCGACATACTCAAATCCCGTAACATCCTGTATATATTATATTTCGTTTAATTTTTCTTTATAATCTACATAGGGGGAGGTGGGGCAGATTGATTCATAAAAATTGAAAATCAAATAACATAAGTATAAACGTAATATGTTTTATTTATTTTCAACTCAACGTCTAGCTAAATGTATAAATATTATAATGTCAAGGATCAAAATTGTTTAAGTTGTTATAGAAAAGAAAAATTACGTGTTTTGTAAAAAATGGATTTTGAATCATTCTGCCCCACCAACGGGGTACTTAGATACATCAGTTGAGGCACTTTAATACAGAATGGAAATTGTATGAAATGGTTATATTATAACACTAAAAGATAGATAATCCCATTATCACGACAATAGTTAATAGCTTTGGTAGAAATATGTGATTCGTAGTTTGCACAAATAGTAAGAATTGGGTTATCTTTAGTGCACAGGTGTCACCCACCCGCTCCTGTTTGCTAAACCAAGACTATATTTATATATGATAATTGGGACGAGTTTTATTTGTTTACTAGTAACGCCTTAACAAATTAACTGAATGTGCTTGCTACGTCCTCCACAAAAAAAAAGATACCTTATTTACAAGTGTGTACGGAACCCTCGGTGAGCGAGTCACAACTCGCACTTGGCCGGTTTTTTTATTTATTAATAGAATTTTATGAAACTTGCAACATTTCTTACTTGTATTATTAGTAAAAAGTTTGTAAAGCTTCAACAGAGAGAAGAGAAGAAATGTTTATTGAAAACAAACGTTTACAAAAGGCTATCGACCACTAGATCTTTCCGCCCAGGAGTTTACATTTTAATATTAAAAATAACTTTATACAAAAAAAGTGCTGAATTTACATTATGGAGGGTTTAGGTCGTATATTGTTTCTTGGAGTGTTCTGGGTGGTTGTTTACGGGAGGGTTTGGTACTTCTGATACATACGCTTTGTATTTAGTCAGTAGTCGTTTATGTCTGTCGAAGAGTCTCGGGATTTGGGTGAGTCTGTAAAAGAGTTCATTTAAAGGGTTATGGAGTTTTTCTTAGTTTGGAAATGATGCGTAGGGATGTTGGTTCTGCCGTTTCTAGTAAGTTCTGCCGTTTCTAGTTTTCCTGTTATGCCCGCTCCAAACTCTCGCAGAGTAACTTCGGCGAGGATCCTCGCCGAAGTTGTTCGAGGCGAGGAACTACACGGAGTAGACATCCACACTCTCGCCTTACTTCGCGAGGACCTCAGTACTCGCACCTCGTGTCCCTTTGACTCGGGCACGAAAAACCGTTTCATGAAGCGAAGTTAGCCAAGGCGAGGCGAGTAACCTGACCATACTCTCGTTACTCGCTCAACTCCGTGCTACTTCGCGAGAATCTGGAGCGGGCATTAGTAGTAGTCAGTAGTATGTGTCCGAGGTCGAGGATAGGTCTGCAGATGGGTTTGTAAATATTGGCGGCCGTTGAAATGGAGATTACCTTGGTCTCCTAGTGTCAAGCAGCGGAAATGTTTACTTCTTTGGTGACGGGGTAGTGTGTGGAGAAAAGGAAAATAACAAACCCGGAGACGATGTAACTTTTTATTGCGCGTCACGTGACGCGTGCCGGTTTTGATGCGAGTTGTGGAAGTTGTCTCTGATGTTCTGCTGGAAGTTGTGTTCACTGATGTTCTGCTGGAAGTTGTGTCTGGATGTTGTTTCGAAGTTGTCTCTCGAAGTTGTTTCTAAAAACTGTCCCTTTGTCACTCCCGTCCCGTCCTTTTATCCCTCGGTCAAACGCATCTTCTCTCTGGTAACTTTGGTGGGAGAGGTTTTCCGTTGTCCCGATTGGTTGTTCGTTCTTCCCTCCCATTGGTGCTGACGCCAAATAAGAGGAAGGAAAAATCGGTATTGTTTGATCAGCTCCAGCCCGCTTATAAAACGGTCTGGGCCATAAAACGGTTTAGGAAAAACCCGAACCTGTGCAACTCATCTTGTCAATAATGAGTCCGTACACTTCTTTGTATAGTTTTGGTTTTCCGAATTTTAGTGTCAGTGTTGAATTTTAGTGTGTTGTCGAATGTCATGCCAAGGTATTTTACATGAGTTGTCGGTGTCACGTCAATGGTATCTAGGTGGATGTGTGGGGAATTGGGGTAAATTATGTGATTAGGTATGAGGAGTTTCCATGTGGAAGGGTTTGCAGTAAGTCGCCAGAGGTGAAACCAGATTAGGGTGCTGTCGGTGAATGCTTGAAGTTCGTCCGTCGTTTTCTTAAGATTTTTATTGTATGATATGAGACCAGTGTCATCAGCGTATTGTAGGATATAGGAGGAGAGGTTGATTTGGCATTTGTCGGCTAGGTTATGCCCGCCATACACACAACGGTCCACCGGAGAGGTCTACCTGTGCAGGTTTGCCTGAGCAGGTAGACCGGAGCGTTTGTGGGAATAGACCTGTGCAGTTTCTTGCGTACGGTTGACCTGCGCAGGCAAACCTGCACATGTAAACTCTCCGGTAGACGGTAGCGTGTATGGCGGGCATTATAGTTGTAGATGTCGTGGCAATATAAAAGGCTATCGGTATACTAAGGGAGAGAAAGGAGAGCCTTGGAGGGGGGTAAATTCAGAGGAGAGGGCGCTGCAAAGTTTCAACATTTTTTAATAACAAATGACAATTTTAATAATTCAAAATTCTCGTTAAAATCTGAGGGATTAGCATTTTTTTTATTTATTAACACAATTTGATGAAAGTTGCAACAATTCTTAGTTGTATTATCAATAAGGATTTATAAAAATTTCAATATTTTTAAATAATAAATGACAATTTTAAAAATTCAAAAATTTCGTTTAAATTGACATTTTTAACCCTTTCGCCCCGAATGGTACACATACGTCCCACCAAAATTTCAAACGAAACTTGAATTTAAAATTGTACTGGTAGGAACTTTTTAACATGCTTATATTTACCAACACAAATATTATTGTTATAAATAGTAGCGAACAATATAAGACATGACAGGACACGAAATGACAAAACAAGACTGGACTAGAATAGAACAAACTAAACAAGACCAGACAAATCCAGACAATACCGAACATATATAATTGGACAAGATAATGATAGACTGGACTAACCTAGATAAGTATATACAGGAGGAGTCAAGATTCAACAATACTGGACAAGACTGTACAAAGAGGCCAACATTTTGGAACAAAAATTGGACAAGTGTGAACAATATGACTATATCATTTTATAGGTTTTATACTTTGTTTTTAGGGTTCCGTACCGAAAACGGAACCCTTATAGGATCACTTTGTTGTCCGTCTGTCTGTCTGTCTGTCTGTCCGTCTGTCTGTCTGTCAAGACATTTTTCTCAGGAACGCGTAGAGGTAACAAGTTGAAATTTGTATCAAATACTCGAGTCTGCGGTCTCTTTCAGCTGGGAAAAAATCAAACTTGTAAGTCAACGCGATCAAAAGATATGACCTTTTATGTCGCATATTTTGCGATTTCACGAGGGAATCAAAACCTATAGGGTACTTCCCGTTGACCTAGAATCATGAAATTTGGCAAGAAGCGGTGTCTTACAGCACATGTCAAGGGAAAAATCTGAAAACCGTAAATATGTAGTTTCATTACAAGAAAAATGCGAATTTACTATTAGAAACTTATGAAAATAAACTAATGTTGTCGTAGTGGTATTGTCAGGCTCCAGAAGCATATGGGTTGCATACAGTTAGGTCCTATTCTATGTTTATTCTGAATTTTCTTTGTTTATATTCGTTATGCATTTCATCACGTACGCTTTATATACATAATATATACAGGGTATATATTATGTCTAAATTTTGCTTTTTTATAACCGACATGCGACATACTCAAGTCCCGTAACATCCTGTATATATTATATTTCGTCTAATTTTTCTTAATAATCTACATAATATGTTGATAATCTACATAATAATACTATACTATACAAGTTTGTACGGAACCCTCGGTGCGCGAGTCACAACTTGCACTTGGCCGGTTTTTTTTTTTTTCATTCCAAACATTAGAGTACCGTTAGGTGTTAAGGTAATAATCTATATAGACTCAGGAACAGTATTGCAAAAATGACAAACTCATATTAGTTGTGGACTAGTCCAGCCCATTCCTTTCTGTCCTTACTGATCCTTTTCCCTCGTTCCATGACAGTCCCTTCTCGATTAAAGTTTCTGTCACCGCCTCATCCCATGTTTTTCTTGGTCTGCCCCTTGTTCTGAGCTTGTATGGTCCCGTCTGCCATATTTGTTTTGTTGATCTTTCCTCCTTCATCCTCACTAGGTGTCCTAATCATTTTAATTGTTGTCGTTTGATGCTTTCTATGATGGGCACTTCAACTTCCAGTTCTTCTCTTACCAAGTCATTTCTGATCTTTTAGTGTAATCCCCCCTTCACTCTTCGTAAATACCTCATTTCCATTGCTTGAATCTTGCTTTTTGCTTGTTTGGATAACACCCAGCTCACGCTTCCGTGGGTTAATACAGGTTTAAAAATAGTTTTGAATACCGTAATATTTGACTTGCTGGATATTTCTTTTTTCCTTAAGAAGGCGTTGTTCAATGAGTTATATAACCTAGCCGCACTTTCCAGTCTATCATTTATTTCTGCGTCGATCTTTCCATTTTTGTGAATCTTCACTCCAAATATTTAAATGTTTGCACTTGCTCTAATTGTATTTCTTCTAATTTCATTGATATTTCCAAGTCTTCCTTTCCTATCACCATTACCTTGGTTTTTCCTGCATTCATTCTCAAATTTCTATCTATTAGTGCGTTTTTTCATATATTCAGGTTATATTGCAGATCTTGTTCGTTTTTTCGCATATATTACAAGGATATCAGCAAATACACTCTCTGATACTTCTACCATTTGCATGTTCTTATATCCGACATTTAGTTTCTTCACTTTACTCTTTACTTCCTTTATAATATCATCCATAACTATATTGAACAAGGCTGGGCTGAGGATTCCTTCTTGTCTTAAACCTTCTCTACTTGTAAACTCCTCTGATTGTAGGTTTCCTATTCTTACAATGCTCCTTGTATTCCCATATATTCTTTGTATGTATCGCTGTAGGTTATTGTTTACTCTTCTCCTTTTTAAGCCATTCCCCACAGTTTTCCTTGTGACGCTGTCGAATGCTTTTTCTAGGTCTATGAAAGCCACGAATATCTTCTCCTTGCGATATTTCTCTATCAATTGTTTTACGGAGAATATAGGGTCTTGAAAGGCAGAGGGGTGCCTTTCCTGAACCCGCACTGCGAGTCCTCTAATTGTGTTTCAGTTTCCTTCATTAACCTTCCTTCTAGTATTCGTTCATATAATTTTTATATTATGCATAGCATCCTCTGTAGTTATTAAATTCTTTTCTGTCGCCTTTTTTGTGGAGTGGTAGGTTGTATGTTTTATACTTTGGTTTTTATATTGGTTTAATATTTATCAACAAAACTATGAGGTATATTCTATCTCTGCGATATTATTTACTTTCAGGGTTTTTTTCGAAAGGGTTAATTTATTAAAAGAATTTTATGAAATTTGTAAAATAATTCTTAGTTGTATTATTAGTATAAATTTTGCAAAGTTTCAACATTTTTCAATAATAAATGACAATTTAAAAAAATTAAAATTTTCGTTTAAATCTGACGAATCAGCATTTTTCTATTTATTTACAAAATTTCATGAAATTTGCAACAATTCTTAGTTGTATTATTAGTAAGATTTTTGCAAAGTTTCAATATTTTTAAATAATAAATGACAATTTTAAAAATTCTAAAATTTCGTTTAAAAAATATGACGGATCGGCGTTTTTTTATTTATTAATAGAATTTGATGAAATTTGCTACAATTTTTAGTTGTATTATTAGTAACAATTTTGCAAAGTTTCAACTTTTTTGAAGAATAAATAACAATTTTAAAAATTCAAAAATTTCGTTTAAATCTGATCATCTTAAATCTGACTTTAATGAAATTTGCAACCTTTGTTGAATAAATAAATGACAATATTAGAAAAAATAAATGCATTTTGTAACGACATCAGAGTTGCATGGTCGTAATCATGAAACAACAAGAGTCCTGTAGGAGATCATAGTTGCCCGGTATGGTAGTAACCATGGAAAACAAAAGGACAGAAAAAAATAAGTAAAAAAGATTAGGTGGTTCTTATGACGCGGCAGGGTTCCCAACTTAGGGGTTTCCCCCCCAAATTTAGGGGGTAAATAAGTGGGATGGGATTTTTTTTAGGGGTTTTATATTTTTAGGGGTATTTTTAGGGATTTTTTTAAGTTTAGTAATTTTTTATATAAAAATAAAAGTGTAAAAATATATGTCCTGGGATAACTCTAGGTAGGCAATCTTAATTATATAATTGTTTACCTGGCGACTTAGCGACATCTAATACAGTTTCTCGTTACTAAGATATCGCAGTTAAATTAAAAACATAATGATTGTGACGGAGATGGCTGTAAACGTTTTGAAAATGTCTCAAAATTCGAACTAGCATTTGTCACGGTGCCAATTTCAAACGCATTTTCGAACGAGCTTTCCATCTACAGAATTGTGAAAAACAAGTTGCGGAATAGACTATCTATTGAAATGTTATGTATACAAAGTATGATGGTACGAAATACGAAATGGTGGATCTTGAACAACATTTAATCCATCCCCTAACATTTTTTCTTTTTTTAAAAGTTTGGTCCGATGTGGATGCCGGGTATTAACCCTTCAAACACTGCGGCCTACTTGTGGCCTATTGTATTTTGCATTCACATACACTTATAGTCCCAGAAACCTAGTTGTTATTGTAAATTGCGCTAATTAATATTTTTCACATTTGTCTTCTGGTACAAATGCGGCCGGCACTGGGAATAGAATGATCCCTCTATATTTTTTAGTTAGCGCTCTAACATGAGGCCACGAGCGTCACTTCTACACCACTCGCGCCGGCTTAATCCCCTAATATGTTAAGTTTATTTAATGTCAACATGTATGATTTCAAAAAGTCAGAACCAGATGAAATTATATTTGTATTAAGTAATTAAAAAAAAAATATTTAAGTATTAAGTAATTTATAAATAAAGAATATTAAAAAATATTACAGAATTTTAATTATTATTAATTTATTGTTTTTTACAGAATATTATTTTTTAGGGGGATTTTCAAGTAATTGTGGCAATTTTAGGGGTTTTTGACTGGTTTTAGCGGTAAATATTTTTGGGAGTTGGTAACACTGTGACGCGGCCCAAGCCACAGATACTTTTTTAAATGTTGTTACTTTGTCGCATTTGAATTTTTATCTTTAATAAATAATTTTGTTTGTAATTAACCACGAACACTTAAAATTAAATTAGTAATTAATTAAGTTATTAAGAAATTATGAAATTTAATGCATCAATTTATCTTTTTCTTGGTCACACATTTACATATTTCCTATAACTATCCAATTTAATTTTTCAACCTTAAATTTCTTTTCAAACTTAACCTAACAAACGCAACATTTTAAATAATAAAATGTATATACGCTTACGAAACCTAAATTGAAAAACTAAAAAACCTAATCTAAACCTCGATTGAAGATTTATGCCGTAAACGAAACAATTATTATTGAACGTGCTTGCATAAGCTGCAGTTGCTAAACTATCAACACGCAAATTTCCATCGATCTCGGAAGAGATTCAGTAGATTTAACTAGTGATGGGTCAACTCGATTTTTTAAACCGGGTTAACTCGAGTTAAGGATAATTCGAGTCAACTCGATTTTCGATTTGACAACTCGAGTTGATACGCTGCATCACCAACCGACTAATCGGTTCGGCTCCTTTACGATCATGGTCAACGGCGTAAACGCAATACATCGAGATGAGGATATACCCGACCTATAAACCTCGATATTTAATATTTTCTACATATTGTTGGGGAAGTTTACCGGAATAATGCCAGGTCCTAGGAAAATATCAGTGGTGTGGGAAGTTTTTAGTTTACCCATGGACGGAAAAGTAAAATGTAAAACATGTTCTAACACATATAAATATTCTGCAAATACAACCACATTGATGAATCCTATTAAAAAGAAACATTCCAGTGAAAACATTGGCTTGATGGCGCTCGATAGTAAGTAATACAATAAAATCAAAAATCAATTTTAGATGAATCGGCGATGCCTGTTCCGGTTTCGTGATATGATGTCGAACCTCCAACAAAAAAATTAAAACAAAGCCGTTTAAATTTGAATCTGTACAATAAATCTGTGCAGAAATCTGGGGACGATGCCCTAATGCATATGATAGTCAAAGATTACCAGCCATTACAAATCGTTGAAAATGAAGGTTTTCGCAAATTTACCAAAACATTAAACTCCTAGTACAAAATTCCATCTAGAAAAAAACTTACAAAAATGATAGATATGAAAAATATGACTTAGAGTCCAGAGCTTACAAAAAGAGATTGGAGGATATTAAATACATTGCAATAACATCTGATATTTGGTCCTCAGATAGCAATAAAAGTTTTATAACTGTGACAACTCATTTTATACAAAATGTAAAATTACATTCATTTGTTATTTCCACTTCAGAAAAACTAGAAAATCATATGGCTGAAAAGTAGTATTAATATTTAGTATTTAGAATTACTAGTATTGGATGATTGGAAAATAGATTCAAAAATAGTCTGCATAGTCACTGATAACGCTGCACCTATGAAAAAGGCAATTAGTGAGATTCTTAAAAAACAAAACCATTTATGTGTTGCTCATACGCTTAACCTTGCTGTCAAAGACTGTATATATAAAGAAAGGGCTGATTTAGAAAAGAATCTGGATAACAGTCAAATATTACAAGTATTCAAAATGTTCCGTTCGATTATTTCCCACTTCAAGCATAGCAAGTCGTCCTATGCTTTACTTGACATGCAAAAATAAATGAATATGGATTTACTAAAAGTGAAGCAAGATGTTCGTACCAGGTGGAACGGTACTTTCTACATGCTGGAGCACTTAATCAAATTGAAGGTACTACTTTCTGCTGTTTTACCCACAGTGAATTTACCACCATCAAATTTAGAGTCTCATGAGTGGTTATTGGCTGAAGAAATGGTGGCGCTTTTACATCCTTTTGAACAGGTAACTGTCATTTTATCTGGAGAAAAATACCCATCCCTCTTCTTCTTCTCCTTCTTCTTTCGAATAGGCCTACTTTGGACCACGCTTGATCAACTGTTCGGCTTTGACTTTTGCCCAGTATTGTAGCATCTTCTGCCGGTGTAACTCCTTTCTCTCTTCTGTCCAGGGGGTACCTTTCCTTCGAGGTTTTTCCTGAAATCCACGGACTTCTTTCAGAGTGCGTCTGAAAAAGTGTCTGTTTTTGAGATCTGTTATTCCCAGTTCTTTAATATCCCTCTCGGTCTCTGTCAACCAAGTGGTACGAAGCTTCTTGTTTTGCCAGAAGGTGAACAGACGGTTGGTTAGTCGGTTTGGAGGCAATCTTGCAACATGGCCATTGAAAGCTACCCTCCTTTTACTTGCACAGTCAGAGAGCATCTCAATATGTTCGTAGAGGTCAGAGTTATGTCGTCTTTAGAATTGCCCATTTTCCTTTAACGGACCTAGGATCTTCCTGAGGATTCTCCTCTCTCTGATTTCCAATTTCTCTATTAGACCCGTTCGGTTCAAAGAAAGACACTCCATGGCATACAGGGCTTCTGAGGATTCTCCTCTCTCTGATTTCCAATTTCTCTATTAGACCCCTTCCGTTCAAGGAAAGACACTCCATGGCATACAGGGCTTCTGGTCGTAAGACTGATGTGTAGTGTTTAAGTTTCAGGTTGCATGACAGGCATTTCCTATTGTAAGTGTTCTTAGTCAGCCGATAGGCTAGTTCTAACTTGCTGACTCTCTTGGATAATGATGCTATTTCTGATAAGTTGGGTTCAATCCAATCACCGAGATACTTAAATTTCTCGGTCCTCTTGATGTTTCCCTGTTCTAGTAACATCTCTCTGCTTCTCTGATGTTGGTGAAGAATTTTGTTTTCTCCAGCGACACTTGAAGATCCACTTTGACAGCCTGTTTTCTGAGGCAGTTTACCTGCATTGTTGCCATCTCAAGAGAATCAGCAAACAGTGCCATGTCATCTGCAAAGGCCAGGCAATCTACAACCAGTCCATCGTTCTTACGTCCCAGGTAGATGCCACTCTGAGCACCCAAATTGTTCAGTTCCTTGCGCCATTCTCTCATAATCTTTTCAAGGATACAGTTGAAGAGAAGTGGGGAAAGTCCATCTTCTTGAATCACTCCAGTTTTTATTTCGAACCTTTCTGAAATCTCGCCTCTAAATTTAACCTTGTAATGGGTATTGGTCAAAATTTATAGGATGAGTATACGGGTTTTGTTGTCTAGTGCTATTTCCTAGAGTTTCCTTGTTAAGCGTTTCTCTATCAATGGAATCGTAGGCCTTCCTAAAATCAACATAGGTGACAATCACCTTTCGGTTTCTCATCTTGGAGTATGCAAGTACAGTTTTAAGATTGAGGATCTGTTCAACACAGGATCGGGTCTTCCTGAAGCTTCCCTGGTATTCTCCCAGTTGACTATCCAACTGATTTTCTGCCCTTGTTTGTAATGCCTTCGAGAGAATCTTGTATGTTACCGGGACGAGAGAAATTCCACGGTAGTTGTTTAGATTGTAGTTTAGATTTCCACGGTAGTTGTTGAACAGACAGTTTCCACTGGACGAAAAATTGTTGTAGGATCATGTCATATTTGTTACCAGGATGTCAATAAAAAACGGAGAAAAAGAATATAACAAACCAGTTTGCGATGAACATTCTAAAGCAATTGTAAAATGTGACGCATGTTGCCAATAATAAATTGAATATAAAAATATAAGTTTTATAATAAAATTAATTAAAAGTTAAATAAATCCGTTTATTTATATATTAAGTAATATTTTTTATCCCTAGAAATAAGTTTAATTATATATTTATATATGGGTAGCCGGGTATTGAACAACGGGGTATTAGACTTTAAGTCCAAAAAGTTTATATATTTTTTGGCACATTTTATTATTTATGTATATGAATCGATTTCAATAGATTCAAATAACGAGGATCTGAAAGGATTTTATGATTTTTCGTTAAATAAAAAAGATAAGTAAGTAAGAACATGCAAAAGGGTACCCGGGTATTGACATAAGTGTTAATACCTCACAATAGTTTGATTAAAAATTTCTTAGTTTATTCTTAGTTTTTCTTAAAAGAGTAGCTTTCAGTTATGTAATAAAAGAATTTAGGTCCATTTAAGTCATATTGAGGTATTACAGATTTTGTTGATTTTTTTTGTTGCTTGTTTATTTATAAATTCATTTATGAATATATATATATATATATATATATATATATATATATATATATATATATATATATATATATATTTAGTATCATTTAACATCCATTACACATTGTGTATTTTCCTGCAAAAAAAACAGTTCTTCTATGAAAATTAATGGGCGAAAAATAAAATGGTTGGCTTATAAGTGCCAATTAAGACCAGGAGCGTCCAAAATCTAATTTATAATAAACTTTATATTTTTCTGCTAACTCGGTTTGAAATCGGGTTACGCAAATTTTTAACCGCGTTAACTCGAGTTAACAAAAATACGAGTTTGCCCATCATTAGATTTAACTATTTGAAGTTGATTGACATATTGCATATTGCTTGAGAAGCTGCAGCTAATATGAATTCCAACAAAATAGCACAGATTTAATAATAATTCCAGGAAAATGTATTTGTAAATTAAATAAGAAAACACCATCGCCTTGTGAAGAGTCAGTTTTTAATTGTATCAGTATTAAATGTATTTAAGTATTTAAATGTATATAATAAATTATTATTAAATAATATCATTATTAAATGTTTTTAAAAGTTTTCACTTACCCTCGGCAGCATACATATTTTAATTCGTGTTTACGTTAATATTTCGACGCTGTGTTTCACAAAGTTCGTAAAAAAACGTCTTGGTTCGCCCGCATTTGTTTTAATGTGATTGGTCGACGGTTGTCCGTCTCGCTCGCTCGCGTTCGGGAGATTCTCCCTCTCCGTCGCACGGTGCTTTGTTGTACGGCGGATTAATTATGTTTCGGTGCAGTTTTTCGGCGATTATTGATAAGTGTGCAGGTGATTTGTGTGAGTGGTGAAACATTTGATGGAAATTGGCGGATGGTGGCGAGACGCGGCGGCGTAAGGTAGGTGGAAACTTTCCCACAAACTCTCGAAAGATTTTCGCGTATTTTTTACAGGGATGTTTGCCAATTTTCCACGAAAAATTGTTAAAATTCGTGGCACTACTTTTTCATGCGACATTTTCTTCTCACAGCTCTTGTTTCTCTTAGACACGGACAATCTTGATTTACTTGATATTTTATTTCTGGCAAATTGTTTTTATTTTATCTGTTCAATGTGAATATGAAAACGTAATTTACAATGTTGGTTATTATCATCCCTATTATTCATCGTTTGTTTATATTGGGTATTTTTTTATATCTAGGTGTTTTTATTTTTAGTTCCCATTCCCAATATAACAAACGATAATTTACATTTCTATGTATTATATACCGGTGTGAAACTGGCAATAACTTTCAGCAATAAAAATTTTGCGTAAAATTTTTATTTCAAAAGCCTATAACTTTCTTATTGATAGGGAGTTTTCAAAATTTTCTTCACAGAACTGTTGCACAGTAAGCCACCTCATAAAATAACAAAATTTAATTTTCTTTTTACACATAGGCATAATAATCATATTAAAGATCAACAAATATTCACATTTACTCACTTCTTAAACGCGGAACGTCAAAGTGTATTATTTTCCAAAATTTTCCAACATAATTTCCACCATCTATTAGGCCACAGTATTACCTTCATTTCTCAAGCAGGAATTTTTCCAAAATTCCTAATAATAAGCGCACAGCGATTATTTAAAAAAGTGCATTCCACGCAGTTGCCATTTAATAGAAAAATTCAATGAGGTAGTAATTTTCAACATTTCTCAATTTTTATTTCAAATATCACTAGAGAATGAATGTAGTACCTAACAACGAAATAAAACATTTTTCGAAATATATAAAAAAACAATTGAATAACGACCAAACTTAAAATGCAGCTGCTCCGCGTAGCACCGTTTCATAGCCAGAACGTCAAATTGCAGTAAATTTTAACTTTTCTCAAATTTTCTTTCACACATCACTAGTGAATAAATGTACCTAGACATGTGTAAAAGCTTTTGCAAAAATTCGCAAAAGTAAATGTATTCCTCCCCACTTTCGTTCGACGGGCACTGTTTTATTGCTGGACCGTCAAATTGCTCTAAATTTTAACTTTTCTAACATTTTCTTTCATTCACCTACTAGGGTATGAATATATCTACTTAACTATATAAGTATTTAAAAAAAATCGCAAAAATAATTGCATTTGACGATGACTTAATATGCACTCACTCGACGCAGCACTGTTTTATTGCTGTTTTATTGTAACTGTTATTTGTATTATTGTTTATGTGACTGTTACTACATATTATCTATACTTACTCTGAATTAAAAAATCAAGTACGTTTTTAGCACTAATTGCCTGTAATTTGTTGTAAAAACATAGAATTTAAAAAATAAATAGTAATTTTTCAATTCAAAGTATCGTTATTAGAATTTATTACTCTCTCTAATGGTATGAATTTGAGGGCAGAAGCCTGAGGCTAGAATCGCGAAGATGTCAAAATATCAATTTCTATAGAAAAATGTATGGTCTATATAGAACTGAAAGAATTTTGTAAAAATCTGTTGCAGATATCAACCTATAGATATTTGAATTTATTGTTTTCTCTTCCGGTTTGGCTTTAAGACGGGACGGCCGCTGACAGATAAAATATTTTGCAAAATTGACAAAGTGATTTCATAGAACGATGCCCTGTGTACAAATGTGTACATTTTTATTGTTCTGCGTGGGGTGGAAGTCATAAAGGCTATATTTTAAAGAAATCAAACCTGCCAATCATCAATTTTATCCAAAACCGAACGCGGAAATTTAAAAATACTCAAAAATAGCGAAAAAATGCATAAAACCTCAAAGAATTCCAACGAAATTTTTACTGTACATGGATAAATATAAAAAGTACACTCGAACGAAAATTCAACGTTCTGCTGCCATCGGGGACGACGCGGCAAATTATTTTAGTTTTGGGGAAATTTGGCAAATACCTCTGCAGAGTCTCGAAACAGAAAATAGGGATTTGGTGCACCGTATATGGAATTCTGGTATCTACAAATAAGTATTCTTTGCAAATTTTATAGTCTTGGTTTTGTCACAAATGTGAAAAATGTGAAAAGTGATATTTTTTTCCCTTCTCTGAATTTGATTTTACATTTTACTTAGGTTTAAATGAAGAATTAGTTCGGATTTGAATGAAAAAAAAATCCCATGACCAAACAATTAACAGCGGAGCGATGAAATTAATTTGTTTTATAGACCTATGTTAAAATTATTTCTTGCAAACCCAAGAAAATGAAATGAGGCATATGATTTTTCGAAGATGAAACAGAAAAGTACACGACATTTTTAAACGCTCGGCATGTCGAGGCTATCAGCCGCAAAAATATCATATAGTACTTTTCAATAGGCCTCAATAAGCACTATTCGATTTTAAAAAGAAAATCCGGATAAATTTCGAGATATACACGCTAGGAAGTCGCGGAATACACCCTTATATTCCAAATTAAATGTGTAATTTTTAACTATTTTTGTAGAAAACTCGTAATTCTCACCGTTTGGAAAATGGATTTTAAATTACCAGATGACCCGAAAAGTTACATCGTCTCCCATGTAAAATTAGCCGAATTTCAAGAATCTCCAATCAGAAATATGTAAAACAAACCGGTGTGAAACTGGCAATAACTTTCAGCAATAAAAATTTTGCGTAAAATTTTTATTTCAAAAGGCTATAACTTTCTTATTGATAGGAATTTTTCAAAATTTTCTTCACAGAACTGTTGCACAGTAAGTCACCTCATAAAATATTCCAACAAAATTTAATTTTCTTTTTACACGTAGGCATATTAATCATATTAAAGATCAATAAATATTCAGTTGATGAACACTAGTGATCACTAGTTCATAATAGTTTTTCATATTTTCAAATTACTTTTATTTAATATAAAGCGTTGACTAATTACTGTAAATCCACTAGACAATCACTACATTCTTATGATCTATAACTATGTTTTTTGATGAATCAAATATTTATCTTCTTATTTTCTATAAAATTTTAAATTTTTGATTCGAATTATTATTTAAATAGAAAAGTGACGTTTTTTACAATTACTAGCACTATAATATTTCGTAAATTAATTTTATACAAGCATGCAATTTATTGTTTTCATTGTTCGATTTCTAAAATGACCAATCACTGTACTGTTTACCCCTATATTGACAGCATTACATTGGATGTTGAAATGCTGAGAACTAGAGCGGCAGAGGTGCAAGTGCGAAAAGACACCATCAAGATCTCCACAACTCGCGGGTGTCCACAGAGAGGTGTGTTATCATCACTGATGTGGAGCATGGTAGTTGATGAATTAATAGCTAGGCTGAACGACCTAGACATTAAATGTCAAGGTAATGCCAATGGCAGAGTCATCATAACCATAGCGAAGTTTGAGAGAACTTTCTGCAAAATCGTACAGAAAGGCCTCAAAGTAACTAATAGAAGGTGTCAAACAGTGGGACTAAAATTCAACCCGAGCAAAATCACGATGACACCATTCACTAGGAAGAGAGGACTGAACTGCCTACAGTTTATTTATTTATTGGACTCTTAGTCGCCTGCACTAAGTCGACAAGGACACTATGCTGGTACATAATAATTATTACATCTACAACAGTCTAATTTAACATTTATTAGTTTGTGGTGATGACTAGGTCATGATCCAATCTTTTTAGTTTTTTGGCACGTTCGTCAAAAATCTGCCACCATTTCTTGTTTTTATCAACTTCCTTTAACTCCTCTTCATCTCGTGGAGCATTCTGGATGGGACATACTCAGGTATGTAGCCTCCATTTTGAGATGACAGGGCAATAAAACAGCACTTGTGAAGCTGTCTTCTTCACTGCACTGGCATAGTGGCGATACCCTTTTGCCAAAGTGATTTAGGTAAGACTTAAAATTTGCATAGCCAGTAATCAGTTGGACCGCGTGGTTCGCGACACAGATCTAGTTTACATGTCTCACATATTAGTTTACATGTCGATTGACGAGATAAAGTATTTAGTCCAAAGACCAGTTCTTGACGCATTCCATCGCTGTTGCCACTCCGTGTTGAGGTAGGTTTATTGTCTGGCTTGGCACTTTTTTGAAAATCACTACACTATTATGAGGTTCAGGGCCTGTGGAGTCTTGACCAGAGGCATGCCTTGCCAGAATGTCCGCTCTTTCGTTACTTGTCAGGCCGTCATGAGCCAAATGTAACCAATGGAAGCTTAGTTTAGTTTTCTTTAAGACCTCCTTATAAAGCTGCCACGTGTCGAATTGTATCTCGGTTGGCGGGGCCATGTTTCGAAGGGCATCTAGAGCAGATTTGCTATCGGATACTATAGAGCATTCGTCTACTTTTATTATTCCTCCAAATTGCCGACAGCCCATACTGATAGATGGGAGGGCAGTAGAATACAAACAGGAGATAAAGTATCTGGGTATAACACTAGATAGCAAACTCCTAAGGAACAGACACACTGAAGAACTGCATTCTGCGGCGCTCCTCATTCTCTCCCATCTCGTACACTCGAGGATGCTATGATTTGCAATGTCCTCAGTCGCTCCACAGTACCTACAGTGCGCCTCAACCAGTTTCCCGATGCGCACCAGATAAGACCCAAAGCATCCATGCCCCGTAAGCGCCTGGGTGAGGTGATAATTCACTTCCAGTGCGCACGGTTGACCCATTCATCGATAGCCGGAATCAGTTGCCTGGTCCAGGCTCCCTTTTCCGACCCCTGCCATAGCCCTTGCCATACATGCATTGTTTTTTCCCTTTCATTTCTAGGGTCATTACCTGCCCAAACTCTCACCATTTCATGCGCCAGAAGGTCTAGCGGGATAACTCCAGTAACCACCGCCATGGCGTCTCCAGAAACAGTCCTGTATGCGCCGCACACACGCAGCAGCATACACCTTTGCACTCTCATCAGTCTCGCTCTACAACATTCAATCCTGAACGCATTTATTCATGCCGGCACCCCATACAGGAGAATGGAGTGCACGACCGCATTCATAACAATCCTCTTGGAGGCCGACGGTCCACCTATGTTGGGCATCAGCCGTCCAAGGGCTTTCACACATGCTGTAGCCTTGCTCACCACCCGGGTGACCTGATCGGACACCCTGAGATTTCGCTGAAGCTCTACCCCAAGATATCTTACAGATTCGCGAGCCGGTACGTCAACTGTCCCCATTCGTATGGTCAGTTCACGCAGCTTTCTTCTCTCAATTAGCAGGACCGCCTCGGTTTTGTGGGGAGCCAGAGCAAGCCCTTTTTCCCCCATCCACCGATCTATTCTAGTAATTGCCTCATTCATTACCGCTTTCTTCCGTTCTTGCGACAGCGACCACCGCTAAGTCATCAGCGTACCCTACGAGTGTAACCCTGTCTGGCAGCCTTAATCTTAAAACCTCATCATAAAATATGTTCCACAGTATCAGCCCAAGAACCGAACCCTGTGGAACATCCGCACTCATTTTGAATATTTAACCTTCCACAGTAACTATCTCGATATCATTCAAGTAGCTCCCCACCATCTTTCGAAGGTCGGGAGCTACCCCCTTTAATTTCAAAGCCTCCATGATACCGCCCAATGGGACCGAATTGAAAGCATTTTTCACGTCCAAGGTTACAAGCACGCAGTAGCTACGGGTACGCCATGGACCCGTATTTGCTAACCTTGCTCTCTCTATCACACGCATCATTGCGTTCACCGTAGTGCTGTCGCCTCTGAACCCATACTGTTCCTCTGAAAGACCCCCTGCCCTCTCGAGATCCTTATTTATCCTACCTCCGATCATACTTTTGAACATCTTCGCTATCCCAATCAGTAGGCAGATTGCCCTGTAAATGGCTTCCTCTCCTTCCTTTCGCTCTTTTTCAATCATCACGAGTCTCGCTATCTTCTACTCTTTGGGAAAACTGTCATTCATCAACAATTCATTCATAATGTTCATCACTCACTTCTTAAACGCCAAAGTGTATTATTTTCCAAAATTTTCCAACATAATTTCCACCATCTATTAGGCCGCAGTTTTACCTACATTTCTTAAGCAGGAATTTTTCCAAAATTCCTAATAATAAGCGCACAGCGATTATTTAAAAAAGTGCATTCCACGCAGTTGCCATTTAATAGAAAAATTCAATGAGGTAGTAATTTTCAACATTTCTCAATTTTTCTTTCAAATATCACTAGAGAATGAATCTACCTAACAACGAAATAAAACATTTTTCGAAATATATAAAAAAACAATTGAATAACGACCAAACTTCAAATGCAGCTGCTCCACGTAGCACCGTTTCATAGCCAGAACGTCAAATTGCAGTAAATTTTAACTTTTCTCAAATTTTCTTTCATACATCACTAGTGAATAAATGTACCTAGACATGTGTAAAAGCTTTTGCAAAAATTCGCAAAAGTAAATGTATTCCACCCCACTTTCGTTCGACGGGCACTGTTTTATTGCTGGACCGTCAAATTGCTCTAAATTTTATATTTGTTTTGTATATACGACATCCTGGAGAAAACACGCTCTGCTTCACAGCTAGTGATTGGCAATGATAAAAAAATCTTTAAGATGGTATAGCAATTTGGATAAACATCAATAAGTTTCTTTTCATAAATTAGCATAAAAATGTCACTGCAAGAGGAGTAAGACTCTTGCTTAGACTGTAATAAGTAAGATTTTAACTGAATACACTCATGCACTAAATGTTCGTCTACGTCATCTGAGTAATAATCAATAATATTACGGGCACTTTCCAGATTTATGTACTCCATGTTTTTGTCTTGCAAATCCATTAAAAATTTGAATCTGTTGCTATATGTCTGATAGACTTGGCTTCTTCTATTTAAGTCCATAATTAGCTTATCCAACCCAATGTTTAGCGTGTCACTTTTAAATTTTTCTGCGCCGTATACAGAGACTATATCTGTAGATTTATTTGAAAATTTTGAAGTAATACGTCTCTTGTTTATGTCACTGTATTCTGTTCCCACACTTGTACTTAACTTTTTAGCTTTCTCTTCGTATTGCTTTAGTTTCTGATCTGATTGGTGCCGTATATTGCTGACAAACTCTTTTAATAACATAATTAACTTATTGCCTTCACAAATATCTAAACCAGGGCTCTGTATTTTTTTGCTAACTAAATTAAATCTCTCTAAAATTTCTTCCCAAAAAATAATTAAAATTGCAGTATCGAGTTTCGACAGTTTATTAAATAAATTTCCTGCTTCTTTTCGAAAACCAAACTTTTTCATCCTCATTTTCACTAAATTTTTTTAATATTTTCATAATGTTATCATAATTATTTTTCAAAGCTCGGACAGCATCATAGTGACAAGACCATCTGGTCTGGCTTAAACTTTTTAACGTTAATTTAAATTTTGTTTCACGATTTACCAGTTCCCATCTATGTGTCGAAGCAGAAAATAAAACGTATATTTTTGTACTATTCCAAAAAAGTTGATAATTTCGGTTGAAACCTTAACAGATTCTTCACCAACTAAGTTAAGGGAATGCGCAGCACACGGCACACAATCTGCGAATTTATTTTTTTGATTTAGTCGTGCTTGTACACCATTGTAGTGACTCGCCATATTAGCAGCGTTGTCATAAGACTGCCCTCTACAATTATCCAGTAATAGTCCATTTGTTTCTAAAAAGTTTTGTAAAATATTAAATAAATGTAAGCTAGTATGACTACTAATTTTAATGAACGACACAAATCTTTCATAAACTTTTCCTCGAAAGCAGTATCGTAATACAATAGCAAGTTGATCATTGTGAGACAGACCTGGGGTTGAATCCATCACAATTGAATAGTATTTTGTATCGTCGTTATTTATTTGAGTTATAATTTTCTCAATTTCTGTTTGCCCATAATCTCAATTATTTCCTCATATATTGTTTTTGATAAGTACGATATTATCGGTTTTGGTCGCAGTTCTGTTTGTTCAATATGTTCACGAATCTTCTTCTTCTTCTTCTGACTCTACAGCCCAGGGTGAGCTTTGGCCTCCTTAACAATCCCCTTCCACCTTTGAAGGTCTTCAGCGACACGTGTCCAGTTTCCTACTTGTAGAGTTTCTACATCTTCCTCTACCTTATCTTTCCACCTGGTTCTGGGTCTACCTCTGCTTCTTGAGGTGTTAGGTTGCGCTTTATGGATGGATCTGGGTGCTCTCGCACTCGGCATTCTAATCATGTGGCCCGCCCATCGAAGTCTCTGTGCCTTAATGAATCTTACTATGTCTTCACCTTCTATAAGTTCTTGAAGTTCGTAGTTCATGCGAATTCTGTATCCTTCTTCCTCTCTCACTGGTCCAAAGATCTTCCGTAAAATCCGTCTTTCAAAAATACGAAGAGAGTTTTTGTCTGCTTCCGACATACTCCAGGATTCAGCTCCCTAAGTTAGCACGGGTCTGATCAGGGTTTTATATATTCGCAGTTTTGCTTTACGTGAGATGATTCTTGATTTGAAGAGCTTCAGATGTGAATAATAGCATCGATTCGCAGCTTGGATTCTGTCTTGTACCCTCAGTGATAGATTATTTGTGTTATTGAAAGTTACTCCAAGATATTTGACATTTTGAACTTCTTCAAACCGATGATCATTTATAATGAAGTTCTGAGGGGCCCTTCTTGGGTTATCACGTGACAGTTTTAGGTATTTTGTTTTATCTGCATGTATTTTCAGGCCGACTTTGCTCGCTTCCTCTTCTATTTTTAAAAACAATTCTTCTAGAGTTCTGTTGTCCCTAGCCATGATCAGTATGTCGTCCGCGTACGCACATATTTGGTATGATTTTGTTATGATATTTCCCTTATTTTCGAGGTTTCCAATTGCATTTTGTAGCGCAAGGTTAAAAAGAACAGCTGACAAGGCATCTCCCTGCCTAACACCGGTTCTTATTTCAAATTCCTTTGATGTTTTGTTTTGGACTGTTACTCTGGCCTTAGATCCATCCATTGTCATCATGGCTAGTTTGGCAAGTTTATGTGGGATACCGATTAGAGCAAGTGCACTTCCTAGTTTTGCTCTTTTAATACTGTCGAATGCTTTTTTAAAATCGATTAACAGACAGTGCAGCTCGATGTTGTATTCATAACATTTTTCCATTGCTTGACTTAGCACAAATACCTGATCCAGAGTTGATCTACTTTCTCGGAAGCCACATTGATATTCTCCTAATATTTCTTCTGCATACGGTCTTATCCTGTCGAATATCACATTGGAGAGTACCTTATATGCAGTGTTGAGTAGTGTTATTCCCCTGTAATTGTCGCAGTTTGTTTTGCAGCCTTTTTTGTGGATAGGGCAGATTAACCCAGTTTTCCACCTTTCGGGCATCTGTTCTTCTTTCCATATTTTGCATATTAGTTGGTGCAGTCTTTTATGTGCATCTATTCCTGCCAGTTTCGGCAAAAAAAATTTCGGCAGTGATGCCGTCCTCGCCGGGTGCCTTACCATTTTTAAGCTTTTCCATGGCTGTTTTGACTTCATCCAATGTAGGTGGTTCGGTATTTTCTTGAGCTGTGTATATTACTGTTTCTGGCTCTTCTAGGTCTTCCATATGATCAACATTTAGTATCTCGGCGAAGTACTGGCGCCATCTATCCATGACATCTTTCTCTTCCGTTAGGATTTTTCCGTTCTTATCCTTGCATACGTTTAATTTTGGCTGGTACCCTTTCGCTTCATTTCTGATTGTTCTATAGAAATCCTTCACTTTGCGTTGATTATAGTTCTCTTCTATGCTTTCTATTTTCTTACGCATCATATCTCTTTTTTCCCCCGTAGGCACCTGTTGGCTTCTCTCCGCTTCTCTTGGTATACTGCATTATTAGTTCTAGTGTTTCTTTGCAGCATCTTTTGTCGCGCATTATTCTTTTCTGTTATAACCCTTTCACATTCCATATCGAACCAATCTGTTTCTTGATTTTCTTTTTGTCCCTACTACGTCTTTGGTTACTTTTATTATTGCCCTCTCCATGGACTTCCAGTCATCGTCAATATTGCTATGGTCTGGGAGTCTATCTAACTCCATGCTGATGGCGTTTTGATATTTGTTTAGGGCTTCATTTTTGCTCAACTGGTCTGTATCCCACTGCTCCCTTTTTGTACCTTTAGTTTTGGCGACATTTGATATTCTCTGCCGTAATTTTCCCACTACCAGGAAATGGTCACTATCGCAGTTTGGCCCTCTGTGGGTCCTCACATTGGTTATTGATGAGCCGTATCTTCTCCTTATAAGTACGTGGTCGATTTGGTTCACCAGTTGGTTTCCCGGCATTTTCCATGTGCCTTTGTATATAGTTTTTCTCTCAAAGGCTGTACTTTTTATTCGCAGCGACATTGCGTTGGCTAATTGGCATAGACGAATGCCGTTTGGGCTTGTCTCATTGTGCAGTGAATATTGGCCAGCTACTTCGACTGCGAAATGTTCTTTCCCTATTTTAGCATTGAAGTCTCCCATTATTATTAAGGTATCATAGGTGCTTGTTCTTGCACATACATTCTCCTATCATAGAATCGGTCTTTTGATTCTTCACCGCTGTCTTCTGTTGATGCATATACATTTATGAGAGTAATGTTGTTGAACTTCCCGTGTATCTTTGTACTGAGCCTTTCATCTATTGGTGTAAAGCTAATAATTGATGCTCTCATTTTTTTATTGACAAAGAAGCCAGTTCCATGTTGTCCAGCAACATCTGAGCATCCGCTATAGAATATTGAATACTTCTGTTTATCTATCCTTCCTTGTCCTTTCCATCTAAGTTCCTGGAGTGCTACGATATCCATTTTAAACTTGTCTAATTCGTTGCCTATTTCTATCATTTTTCCCGTTTGCATCATGGTTCGAATATTCCAGGTCCCAATTCGTAAATCTTCTTCCTTTTTTCCTTGCAAATGTCGTATCCGTGTGTCCATATAAGTTTTCCGAGGCTTGTTGTTTGGTTTCGTAACTTGTTCTTTTTTCCAAGGTGGAGTAGTTGGCCCCACGCTTAACCCCCTTATCGGGGACCATTTCGCCTGCTCTCGTTAGCCTTCACTTATATCCCCCGCCATACAGATTTCCACCGCATCTTGGTGGTATATGTGTGAAGTTTCCAGGGATTGCCAAGCGTGGAGGAGAGAGTCAGAATTGGGTTGGAGTGGCTATGCGACAGGTCTCTTTCGTGGAGATTGTCGTGCGGTTCGCGATGTTCACGAATGAATGGGTCGAATTCTGCCAATAGCTCCAGAGCACCCATAAAGTTACCATTATATGGAGAACCAAATACTTCCTCGGAACCTCTAAATGCTAAGCCCCGTATACTCAGAAATTTTACCACTGCAATAACCCGTTTTAGGACGTTGTGATAATATTCTGTTTCTTTCCTTGGTTGATCCTGAAACTGCTAGTCTAAAACAGACTTATTTTCTTTTCGTGTCAACCACACTAACATTGAACTCTTATGTTCATTAGAAATTTCGTGATTTTCTAAACAAGTTCCTATGTAAACTTAATAAAGACGGAACAAAGCTTGAATATATAAATATACTCAACCTTTCCGGAACTCTATAATACTAATGAGTCTTTTTAGGACTACCAAAAACAAATCTCTTATGAAATTTGTCAGTTATTCTATAGCTTTCAGTCCACCTTCGTGGCACTCAACAAAAACCGAAATTTACCCGTTAAATGATCGTGATCGGCGACTTTGTCTGTTTCTTGTAATAATTTATTACATATGTGACGAAGAAGAAGTGGCCGTATCGTAGGAATTTTGCTCATCTGCAGTTAATTTCATCATCGGAAGTATAACGCTTAAATGTTCCCTGTATCATTCCTTAACATCTGCATAGAGGTTCTGACAAAACAATTTCGGGCAATCTTCCCCGGAATAAGTGAAAAATTTACTCAATGAGTCATCGAATGAACATTTTATATTATAGGCGAAACTGTATGGTACATGGATATGAGTCTGATTAGTATAGCTATTGTCAGGGTTCGGTGAGCATGTATCAACAGGTTTTAAAATTGATTCAAAATCTGCGTATACAACAAAGGGTATACGCATTTTTCTATCGAAATTTTGATATTTTAATATATTCCCCGGCATCATATCACCTCTCTTATCTTTTACAAGGTCTTCCGTCGGCATAATACTGTAAATTTTGCTGCAGTCATTCAATTTATGTTGATTAAACGCGAATTCATTTGAAAAAAAAGGTTAAACAGCCGTCACATAAATATTTTTTTCTACAATCTACCGAGATTTGACTTCTTATAAGCCGTAAAATATTTGTAATATAAACAGAATGACCCCACTTCCATTTAACCCCTTCTTCCAAATATAATAAATTTACATGTCTTTCCCTAGTCGCATTAGTATGGTAAATTGGTCCTACTACGTAATGTTGTTTAGATTTAAAATTAAACTCCAAGCTATAAACGTTAATACTAATATTATTCATCTGTTCAAATTTAGGAATGTCTTTGATTCTAAGCGGAAACTCTAATCTGTCATATTTTAAAATTGAAGAAAAGTGGGGATATGATGCCGGGCGATCAGAACTCACATTCATGGGGTGTAATGCGGATACAATGCTCCATAAAAAAACAAAATTCGTCTACATTCTGAACATTGATACAAGCTTTCCGATCCCTAATCTCTTTTGGCAGTTCAATAAATGACGACCCACGTATTGGTTTATATTTATTGATATTAATTTCTAAATGGGAAATCTCCCTTAGTGACCAACCCGAATCTTTCTCCTGAAACTCGCTACATTTGGTTTTAATTTTGGCACACATACTGTCATAAATTTCATCAAAGTTACTCATGCTACGTGTTATTTCGCGATATTTTGTGTTAAATGACTTTAATTCACCTTTGTGTAGTAGTTCTTTAATACCTAGTAAAATTTTGTTAAAAAAATATCACTGGTCCGCGAATCTTTTTTTTTAATTTTACTGGTCCGTGGGCCAAAAAAGGTTGAGAAACGCTGCATTAAAGTACATTCAATTGAATTGTTTTTAGCTTGGAAAATATTCGCCTCCTTTAAACAGGAGTGGTATATGTAAATAATTGTAATATTACTAACACTAATTGTTTTTTATGAAAATCGTTAAAAGTACATTCAATTGAATAGTTTGTACCTTGGAAAATAATCGCCTCCCTTAAAATGGGGTGCTCACTTTTTCTAAATGAAGATTTTTCGTTTTTTGGTAAAGGTACAAAAAAATTTACTCTCAGTACATTCAAGTACAAACGAAATGGAATATAAAAATTGGTTCCAAGTATAATTTTGAAGAAACCGGGTGCTAAGTTGATAGAGCTAACATTTATGACATAATTTATTCTAATGAATAGGATGGTTGCGACCATTACTGCGCGGTACTCCATATACTTACACTGAATTGATAATTTTAACCAGTAAAAACCTTTGTTACCACCCTAAGGTGTAAAGGTACGTATTACAATATCTTAATACAACAAATTTAATATAATTAAAATTAATACAAAAACTTAAAACAATAAATCAAATTTAAACTATAAAATAAAATCAACCCATTTCATGCATAATTACATTTTGCCCATTCTTTCTTGTTTTTTGCCATCTTCAACCGCTCATTCCAGGATATTCCTCGTTCCTTCAACGAATCTGCCACTGTTTGGTTCCATGTTTTCCTTGGTCTTCCTCTTTGTTTTTTCTGTGTAGATTTAGATAGCCATACTCTTTTCGTTTGTCTTCCTTATTCCATCCTTACTAGATGCCCAAACCATTTTAATCGCCATTTTCTATGCTTTCCAGCATTGGTTCGACATTTAGTTCTGCTCTAATTGTTTCATTTCTTATTCTGTCTCTTTTAGTAATACCTTTAGTGTTTCTTAGGTATTTCATTTTTGCCTCGGTCGGGGCACCCGGATTCGCAGAAAAAAGGGAATAACGTCGCCGATAAAAGTCGCGCAGCGACGAGAGTGGTGTCTGAGGACGCGTCTCGAAGTTTTCTAATAATTATAATTATCTAATAATTTTAATTGGTAATTTTTTTTGGGCAAAATTTTGGACTCCGTGCGGGGAAGCGTTCGCCCCGAATCACCAGATCGCGACGGAATCGTAAATTTCGATCAATTCTGAGGCGACTGATGTGTGGCGTTTCCCAAATTTAACCTCTTTGTGCCGGTAGGCAGATTTTCGGTATTTTGACCGCGCGTCTTGGACGGTTTAAATGAGAATGTCCGTCAGTAGGGAAAGATGATTCGTTCTGGAACCACCTCCCGCACCTTATGGGAAATTACATGTAAATCTTGGTGCAAGCACCTCATGGGAAAATCGTTAAACAGCTTTAAACAGCTTTCAATCAGCAATAAATAGTTTTTAATCAGCTTTAAACAGCTTTAAATAGTGAAAGCTGTGTAATGCTGATTGAAAACTGTTTATTGCTGATTGAAAGCTGTTTGAAGCTATTTAAGGATTTTCCCATAAGGTGCTTACACCAAGATTTACATGTAATTTCCCATAATGTGCGGGATGTGGTTCCAGAACGAATCATCTTTCCCTACTTCCGTCCGTACATTGCGCATCTCCGAGTTTCGTCCTCCGACTTGCTGCGTCCCTCCTGGTGGTCCAAAACCACCCGAAAATCGACGTTTTTGCGGAAACTGCCCGACGGAAGCGGCGGAGGCGGCGCAAAACGGCATTGTACATTTTTTCGGGTGTAGAACCGAGAGCTCCGTCGAGCGGTGCCGTTTTCGCGACTCGAATCCCCTAGGTTCGGACGCACCAGACCGAGACATAAAACCACGTATTTTTCACCAACGAGGCGGATTTTTTGCCAAATCTCGAAAATTCTTCCCGGACGCTTTAGCCGCCGCCGCGCCACATTTTCTGAGCCCTGGCTCGTCGTTAAGGTCATTGTTATCGTGATGTTCTCTTCCAACTTGCATGTATTTAGTTTTTAACCCATTTATTTTCAATCCCCTTTTTTGCGTTTCATCGTCTAGCATCAATAGTGCGCGTCTTTAGCGCGTCTTTGCTTCTACATGCCAAACTGACATCATCTGCATATGCAGCAACCTGTGTTGATCGGTTGCCAATGTATCCCGTTATATTCAGCCTTCTCATGCATGCCTCTAATGTTAGGTTGAATATCATGGCGCTCAGGGCATCTCCCTGCCTCACACCGATTTCGATTTTAAAGGCGGATGTAAGTAGGTTGTCTACTCTAACCGAGGCTTTCGAACCGGACAATGTAGCTTTTATTAGTTTTACGTATTTACGGGGTATTCCTAGCATCAGTAGATCGTCAAGAATGATAATATTTATAGTAACGTAAAATGAAGGTCCTTTTACCAGAATGTAATAGAAGATCTATAAATTTAGCATAAACGAATGTGTCTTCAACAGTCGAAGCTTGGCTCATGTTAAGCGTTTTTATAATTTCCCAAGTTTTTTTTATAAAAGTGGTAATAAAAATATAATGAATTTTTTTTTTAAGGAGAAACTAACTTGTTAATTTAATCTGTTTCGTGCTTTATATCTTAGAATATAAATGGTAATTCATAAGGAATAAAATTGAATTCTTAAAAGTTTGGTTTGGGCGAAGAATTGCAGGCGAAACGAACTTATTTCGAGAATTTAGTGACTCTTAGCCTAATGGCGGCGGCTTTATGTTTTGCAAACTTTTACAAAATTGCGAAAGTTTTAAAACGTCCTCGTAATTTTTAATTTAAACGTAACGTGATGTGCATTACGGTCCATTCGGAAAAGTTATGAAATAATACGACGGACATAAATTACAAAAGTGCAATTTAAATGTCCACATTTAAACTTTCATTTAGCCATAAACTATATTTTACTTACGCAGAATATACATTCTTATACAGGAAAGGTAGATTTCAGTACAATTCATCCACTGCTGGTTAGTACATAATTCAGTAAGTAAACCGCTCGAAAAACATACAGTACGCAAAAATCAGTCGCGGGAAAAAACCGCAAGTGAAGGCAGCCGCTTGTATTAGCTTACTTGAGGCACAAAATCACGAGATTAAAAACCGCGGTGGTTTAGCCGTAGTGTGGCCTAGGTCTTAGACGTATTTGAATTACTAATGGTCTAAATCAGGGATGGCGAACCTATGACCCGCGGGTCTGACACTGACCCACACAGACTTTTTAAGTGACCCAGACATTGATTTTCTAACTTATTATTTTCTTATCAATCTTTCTCAGCCACAAAGGTATGGATATTAAATATATCAAAAATAAATTTCTTCTCCAATTATTGTGTTGTATGTAAATTGTTAAATTGTTAAATTATTATAAAATTGTTAAATTGTATTATCGTATGTAAAAGTATAAAAATCGTGCGTAAAAATCAAATGTAAATCAAAGGGAGTTTCATTATTGAACGATTTCTGTTTGTTGTTACTATGGCAACAACTCGCGTCACTAAACAAAAAACATATGTAGAGTATAATTTTCTGATCTCTATTAAAATTGACTTATTTTTAAGTCTCGGTCCCTCAGTCTGGATTTGTCTGGCTCTAACATAACTTAATCTAATCCAGATTAAATCTACGTTTGCCTAGATTACATCGACAACGACCAAATATTGTTCCCGTCACTGTGCCTTTTAAATAGTTAGCAACTTTTGCCACGGGGGCGCTGAATCTTCTAAGAAACATTGGTTCTATTCAATATCTTAAGCAGAATATTCCACATCCTCTAATTGGATTTTATTGTATAATACATCAGGAATTTTTAAGGAGTTATTCATTAATACCACACCAAAGGAGGTAAATTCTTATAAAGCATTAGAGTTTTGTCTAAAGAGTTTTTGACTAACTTGTTTATTTCTCCTGATATCATCCATTAAAGTTAACTTGGCCCAAATTGAATCTTTCGGTTTTTTTTTCAATTTTTTGCAAAAAAAAACAGAAAATTGGTTAAAACAACTTTTATTGAAAATTAAATTCTCTATAACTGTCATTTAAAACACTTTCGTCTATTTCATCTAGGTTCTCAGTAATAACCTGTCAAACATTCGTTTTTTTTTTTAAAACAACCTGCTATTAAACCTGTGAAGTATATATCATTTTTTTTCAAAGATTCTTAGACAACATTAAATTTGCAACAACTTTTGTCTAAAACGTTTCTCTAAATTCTTTACTTTATTATGTGTCAGTCTGTCCGTCTGTCCTTATATGTCGCTGTTTGTGGAATCGTAGCTCCTAAAGAAATGGACCGATTTTGATGCGGTTTTTCTCATTTGAAAGCTGACATGAGGGAGGAGGATCTTAGCTATAATTTATGAAAAGCTGTTCATGCGCATGATGATTTCTTTCTTGACAAAATTAATTTGCAACCAATTTGACACAAGTGTTTGTCTAGTTCCGTATATCCAAACTTGTGTTTGAAATCTGACATGATCGAGAAGGTTCTTAGCTATAATTTATGAAGATCTGTTGTGTGTGTGATGATTTCTTTCTTGACAAAATTAATTTGCAACCAATTTGACACAAGTCTTTGTTTAGTTCCGTATATCCAAACTTGTGTTTGAAAACTGACCAGGCACCTGACTGACCTGAAGATCTCTTCAGGCATTTGATGATCCCTTTTAACTTATTAATATTTTGATGGTGAGCGTCGCCGCGTCGGAGAACTGCTAAGTAAATCAAGTAATAAAACCAGAATACAAAGAAACAAAAAGAAGATTGATAATGATAAAATGTGGATTATACTTACTATGTGTGAGAAACGTACGTAAGTAACAAAACAACAATATCCAATCGTTTAGTTTTCAGTTTTGATTTATTTACTCAAATTGTTACTTCAAATTGAAAAAATTCCAAAATAAAGACAACAGTTAACGACGTCTACGCATTCTCTTTAACGTCAACGTGACGCATACCATATCGAAACTCTGCAGGAACTTAGTAGACCTTATAAGATAGATTTATACATCTAAGTTCATACGAATTTTCTATTCGTAATACCTATGTAGGTATAACTAATTATACTTCTTCACATAGCGGTCCCCCGACGCGGCGACGCTCATCGAAATATTAATAGGTATTTTTAATGGAGTTAATTGGGCAAGAAGAAATTTATTTTTTTTGCTTTTTAGAGGTTTTTTTGTGTGGGGGGTTGCTTAAAATTTTTAATTTTTTTTTTATTAGATATCCCTTAAATTTAACAACCCAAAGCAGTTTTTAAGCCTCATTCCGTTTTTTTGCAATTTTCTGCATGAAAACACGAAATCACAAAAAAATGTTGAAAGTAACTCTTATAGAAAATTAAATCCTTTACAACTTTTTTCTAAAAAAAAACTGCCTAAAATTCTTAGTTTTTGAGTTATAGTCTTAACCAAACTTTCAACTTTTACTTAAATTAGATTTTGGATTTTTTTCAGAAAATTTTCAAAATAGTTAAAAACTATCGCAACATTAATATGTTATAGACAATTCAATTCTCTACTAATGTTTTTTAAACCACTTTTGTCTATTTTGTCTGTTTTTCTCAAATTTCTCCCTTCCCTTCAAATCGTTCCAAAAGACTTCCCTTCCAAAAATCACAAACCAAGTGATAAAACCAAACAAATTTTCTCTTAGACAGTGACAACAGTTTTTGTCTAAAACACTTTCATGTATTTTGTTACAACTTCCATGTTACAACGAATCAAACCCAAACCTTGTTTAGATTTGATTCCCTCTGAATTTTTCAAAATTTCCAAACCAAAACTTTTCAAAACAAAATTAACTCCGTTGTTTAGACAATGCAAGTTTCTACAAATATTGTCTAAGCCAGGGGTTCCCAACCTTTTTGCACCACTTGACTTTTGGATAAATTTTGGCGTACCACCAGACCTAAATATTTTAATAAACCTGTAATATTTACTCTTCTAAAGGTGGTCAAAGGCTTTTTGAATTAAATTCCTGAAAAAACTTCTTATTTAATGGTTAGATATTTGTTTATTTATAATAACATGCTTATAATAAAGGAGAAATATTTATTTATTTATTTATTTAACCAGAATAAGATTATACAGTTCTTCTTCTTCTTTAATCCATAGCCGGCGCATGGAGAGGTGGTCGACCTCGTAGCCAGTACGCTGCTGTTGGTGCCGCTAGATTCCGTGCTCCATTCACTATACGCTTCCATGCTAATCGATCAGTTGCAACGGTTCTTGCCTCAGCTGTTGTTATTCGCTGGTTTTTTAAATCGTTCTCTACGTGTTTCAACCATGTGGTCTTCGGTGCTTGTTTTTGTGTTCTCCAATCAAGAGGTCGTTTTTTCCATAGGAGTTTGTGCGGTACTCGATTGTCGCCCATCCTACAGATGTGGCCGAACCATCGTAATCGGCGTTTTTGAATTTCCTCAACAATCGGTGTCTGTTGGTCGCACCTTTCTCTGATTGTCTCATTTCGGAGGTGGTTGAGGAGTGAGACGCAGAGAATCTGTCTCAGGCATCGCATTTGGAAGGCCTCGAGCTTGTTAAGGTCTGGTTTGAGTAATGTCCATGTTTCCGATCCATCAAGAAGAATTGGGAGGATCAGCGTCCGGTATAGGCGTATTTTGGTTTTGATGGTAATATTCGTCCGCTTCCATATGCACCACTTGAGTGAAGCAAACGTTGCTGTTGCCTGGCCTATCCGGCTGTGAACTTCGGCTGTCGAAGCTACTTTCTTCTCCACAACCAGTGATCCCAAATATTTGAACTGTGGTACCTGCTCGATTGTGGTTCCATCGAGGTAAACTCTGGCTTCAGATCCATCCGTTGTAAGCACTTTGGTCTTATCCGCATTGATTCTCAGTCCGTATGACTGGGCAATGCGGGAAATGTCATACAAGGTGTCTGTTGCTTCGGCATCTGTGTTGGCGAAAACCGCACTGTCATCGGCGAACATCAGATCGGTTAGGAAGTTTTTGTCGTCATATCGAACTCCGCGTCGCCCATCAAACGCTTTTCGCATAATCGTGTCGATCACAATGTTAAAAAGGAGCGGCGAGGCCTCGTCTCCTTGCCGGACTCCGGTTCGAATCGGGAAATCCTCAGACATATCGTTTCGGATACGAACATTGCTGGTTGAGCCGTCGTACGATGCTTGAAGAAGTTGAATGATTTTCAGTGGCACGTGGTCGATCTTCAGGACTTCCCACAAGCTTGTCCAATCGATGCAATCAAAAGCAGATTTGAAATCGATGAAGACGATGACAGTTCGTTTGCCACATCGAATTCTTTCTTCCATTAGCTGACGGAGAGCAAATATCTGATCGATGCATCTTCGATGTGGTCGAAATCCAGCTTGTTCTTCCCGGCTTGTTTGTTCTCGATGTTTCTGTAGTCTTGATTGTATGATTTTCATAAATACTTTGCCGACGATCGAGAGGAGGCTAATACCACGGTAATTCTTGCATTCCCGACTGTCGCCTTTCTTCAAAATAGGCACAACAATCGCTTTCTTCCACACGGATGGAACACAATCTGAATGCCATATATGCACTGTGAGAACGTGAAGTTGATGTAATAAGACGTCTCCCCCGGCTTTGATCATTTCGGCGGTTGCTTGATCTCCTTCCGGCGCTTTACCATTTTTCAGGGATTTTATTGCCGTCTTCACCTCATTGATTGTTGGTTCAGTATCAGGAAACTGATTTATCGGCTGCTCAATAATCGGCAGTTCGGGTGCTGGACCTACTGGCGGATTGTGGTTGTACAGCTGATGAAAGTATTCTCTCCACCGCTGTAGACGTTCCTGAGGAGAGGTCCCGAAAGTTCCATCCAATTTTTTGATATTGTCATTTGTTGATGTTGTTTTGCTACTTAACCGTCGGATTGTCTGGTACAGCGTCCGGTACTCATGCCTTGACGCTGCTTCTTCCATGTCAGCCGCGATGTTATTCCAGTAAGCTTCCCGTTCCAATTTCATTTTCTGTCAAACTTCTTTGTTCAATCGTCGGTATTGTTTGAAATCGACGTGTTTCATTTGCTTCCGCTGGTCGACTAGATTGAGACAGTCGTCCGAGATCCATTGCTGCGTCCGTCGACGGATGGGCGGACACAGCTCCGTTGCACACCCCACAATAGACTCAGAAAGTTGTTTTTCTTCTATGTTGATATCGACTGGTATCGTGAGTGCTGCAAATTTGTTGGATAATGCGATTTGAAATTTTCGGCTGGTTTCAGGGTCTCGCAGACAGGCCCAGTTCCTCTTGGCTGATGGTGGTGCCTTTTTCTTTGCTCTTTGTAATTTCAATTGTAGTTTCACTCGGACAAGATAATGGTCTGATCTACAGTCGGGTCCACGCATCGCATAATATTATTATTATACAGTTATTTACATAGACCGTATCCCATAGAGGTAAACTAGTTAGCTGTACATGAGCTGCTTGGTTTTTACAAAAGAAACTTTTTATAAACTTATAATGACTAATTATAGACTATGACCAGAATGAAATAAACCTAAACATTTACGTATATACATTTAAAAATATTTTTTTTATTTATACTCCAGTTATTAGCCAGTTTATAAGTTTTTTCTTTATTAATTTTTTATTAACATTTAGAGATTTCAGATTGTCTGGTAGCATATTAAAGTTTTTTATTGCTACAATATGAGAGTTTTTGAATGCAATACTTTTATTGATTTTCGGTAAAATTATTGCCTTATTTCTAGTTTTACCTTGGTAATCATTAAATCAGACTTTTTACAATTTTCATAGTGAAAACATAGGGAGTCAATTATGAAAGTTTCTTTACTATTCAAAATGTAATTGTTCGTTTCTTCTGTTATTTATATTAATGAGTTTATTTTGTGTACTAGTTAATTTTTTCATAATATTTTTATAGCATCCCCCCATGCAATTATCCCATAATTAACTATACTTTCAAATAGTGTATGATAGATTATTTTAAGTGAATTTTTGTTTACACTCCTCTTCAATTTATAGAAGATAAATAGGAAAAATTTAGTTTTATTTATTAAATCTTTTATATGCTGGTCCCATCTCATATTACAGTCAAACTTTATGCCTAGATATTTACAACTGTTAACTCTTTTTATTTTCTGATTATAAATAAAAATTTCCAAATTTGCTGGAATACTATCGCTATAAGAAAAGTTATAAATGTAGTTTTATCTATATTTATTGTCACATAATTATCAAAAAACCATTTCCCTAATTTATCTAAATAACCGTTAATTTTGTGTTGAACGTCAGGCCATGAATTACCAATACACTTTACAACAGTGTCGTCAGCATAAACAGCTATCGAGTTTGCTTCTAAAATTTTAAAAATATCATTTAAATATAGAGTGAACAGTAATGGACCTAGGATTGTTCCCTGCGGAACACCAATTTTTACCTTTCTTTTCATACTCTTAATTTTATTAATTCTTACAACCTGTAGTCTATTGCATGCACCAACGGAAGAGAAGGATGAAGCATATGTGGGAATGCCGACTAACGCACGAATGATCCTTTTTTGCGCTTTTAAAATTCGAGATATTTTAGTGTGACGATCCCCACACCACAATGCCATCACTGACTGGATCTCTTTTTTTTTTTTTTTAAAGTTTGGTTCGATGTGAATACCGGGTTTGCCGACCCTTCGAACACTGCGGCCTATTGGTAGCCTATTGTATTCTATCACATTCACTTAGGCCCAGAAACCTGTTGTTATTGTAAATTACGCTAATTGCCATTTTTCACATTTGTCTTCTGGAACAAATGTGGCCGGCGCTGGGGATAGAACTCAGACCTCCATACTTGTCAGTTAGCGCTGTAACATGAGGCCGCGAGCGTCACCACTACACCACTCGCGCCGGCGGATCTCAGCATAGTAGTAGTTTAATAATTCGGTTTGATTAAAAAATTTTCTGAGGAACCGAATGCAATATGCTTTCGGATCCAGTACTTTGCATATGCTCTGAGTTGTAGTGTGCCAAGTTAAGTGCTCTTCAATATGTATTCCAAGAAATTTTGTGCATTTTGTTCGATTTAGTGCCGAGTTTCCAGCTTTTATTTGGATATTTTCTACGTATTTGCTTCTGTTGGTTTGGAAAACTATGCATTCAGTTTTTTCCATGTTAAGAAACAGTTTATTGGAGGAAAACCATTGTGTTACAGATTCCATGATTGTGTTAGATTTTTTAAGATTGCAAATTGTTTTCAGATATTTAAAAGCTGGCGTCATCAGCATATAACGTAGAATCACATTCGGGTAGATAAGCCACTAAATTTGCCAAAAATTAGATAAATAGTGTTGGTGAGAGCACGCTACCCTGGGGGACCCCTGTTTTCGTCGCAATTGTCGGAGACATTGGAGACTCCTCTGGAAGGAGTTTATTTTGTCATTGGCTGGTCACTGGCTTGTTCCTTGAAGTCCCAAGTTCAGTGTGTTGAGTTTGTTAAAAATATCGGCTAGATAAGCCAATCTTGACACCCATTCTTCATCAGCAAACAATTTTTTCATGTCATGATTTTTTTCACTTAAAAACATAAAAACTTCTGATCTCAGTTCAAAGAGACGCTTCCAAATTTTTCCCCGAGATAACCACATCACTTCTGTATGCAGGAGTAAAGTCTTGAACTTACCACCCATTTCTTCACACATGAAGGAGAATAATCTTGTGTTTACAGCCATCTAGCCTTTATTAAGTTAATAACTTTCACAGCATCTGATAGAACGGAATTAAGATTTTCCGGCATACCTTTAGCAGCTAATTCTTCTCGATGGATGACGCAATGCGTACTTTTGTATTCAGGAGCAACTTCCTTTATTTTTGCTGCTAGGTCTATCAATCTTCGTAACATAGCTTTTGCCCCATCTGTACACAAGCCAATACACTTGGACCAGGGTATACCTACTTTGAGGACATATTCATCAATTACCTTAAAAATGAGTTCCGCTGTGGTATTTGATTCAAGTAGTTTGCCGAACAAAAACTCTTCTATCACCTCTTCACTATAATCAAATCGCACGAAAGCAAGTAGCTGCGCCATGTTTGTAACATCGGTGCTTTCGTCAATTTGAAGTGCAAAATAAGTGCATTCTTGGAGTTTTAAAGCCAGTTGTTCTTCAATATTATTAGACATATCGAGAATTCGTCTCTTTGCTGTGTTATTTGATAGTGGTATTTTTTGAATTTCTTTAGCTGCCTTTCCTCCTAACACGGCTTGGACCATATCCACAGCGGCCGGCAGTAAAAGCGTCTCATCGATTGTGCGAGGCTATCCATCTTTTGCAATTCTTAACCCTTTGTACTCTGAAAGATTTTTAATATCAACCTTGCGTTGTCGCCTTGGCGGCGACAACGGAGTGCAAAGGGTTAAACTAGCAAGGTATGCCGCCTTTATCAAGTTAGTTTTAGGACCGTGTCTCACGAAAATCAAATTTTCCAATTTGAAACAGGGTAATAGTCTAATCACTTACCTGTTAGGGACGCTCGCGTCTCCGCCACGTGTGGATTGTCCTTCCGGCGCCTTTCTTAAGGGAGGAAATGGGGATAATGGGTGGAGGGATCCCTTAAAATTGGTGTCTTCCAGACTTGGATGCCGCTTCAGTCCTTTGGGCTCGTGATTACACCCCTGGTTAACTAGCGCTCTTAATTGCGTGCACGTGTCGGTCTAATTTGGCTTCGCGCTCGCTTTTGTTCCGCTCGCTTCTCACACCCGAAGCAGACTCTCGCAAATATATAAATTCGCGACGGAATTAATAGGTAAATCGCGCGATTTCGGCCCAGGTCGACACATCTGTCTCCTTCTTTTAATCGATGCCGAAATCGATTCAAATGTTTCAATTAAAAAATACAGATTCATTAAAATTGGCGTAACAATCGGTATTGACAAATTTCGCCGGTTAAAATGTGCTTTAAGACATGACTTAAGATGACATGTATAGGCAACCCACCGTACGTATTATGCGCATGAGCATTGGTGGGTTTTCTAACGAAAATTGACGTAAAACCTCCAGTGGCGTGTAAATAAGTTGGATACGCATTATTATTTAAGGTGACGACGACGAATTCATATAACAAGTTTATTATTATGTTACAAATCTATTTAAGGATAAACGAAACATAACGCATTATTTAAGGTTAGTACGAAGAATTTATTTGACAGGTTGAAACTTAATAGACTCTTGGTTTAACCCCGGTTAGATTAGGTTGCCGGCCGCGAAGCGGGCAGATAAATCAAGACAACATACGCGCGGCAGCGCGAACTCTTGGTCCAATATAGGACAAAGTGGCAAGGACCGTTGGTTTTACCTTGGTTAGATTAGGTTGTCCGCCGCAAAGCAGGAAGATAAATCAAGACAACATACGCGTTGCAGCGCAAACGCTCGATTCAGTATAGGACAAAGCGTCAAGGACCGTTGGTTTAACTCTAGTTAGGTTAGAGTTGTTGGGGTTTATTATCATTTTAAAGAATTTTTATATACCCCCTTCAAATTTATTTTCTCTACGCCTTTGTGTTTTGCCTCCTGTGCGCATGCGCATAATGCGTACGGTGGGTTGTCTATACATGTCATCTCAAGTCATGTCTTTAAGCACAAAAAGACAATGAACCTTTAATCTTTTAAAAAATCTTTTAAAAAATTCAATGGGCTTACCAATCAAATCAGGGTGCTTAGTATTTGGGTGTCGCATCAGCAAAGAATGCTTCATGCTTTGTTTCGAAAGTGTTTCATACATACAACACATTGAGGAATAGGAATGTCACTGATTTCAGTCGCTGGCTTCACTATAAATCCGTACTGGCAGTAGCTTTCTTCGTATTTACGATTGGCCGGTGATTTAGGTTTTTTGGCACGATCCTTTGAAGTAGAAGAGGACGTAGAATCGTTTAGCAGTGTATAGTAAAAATAATGTTGGTGGCAATACGCTTCCTTGTGGCACCCCTATATGTGTACATATTGTCTGTGATTGTCCAGTTCCATTTCCAATATTTACTGATACATACTGTTTCCTGTTTTCCTGGTAGGATTGTACCCAACGGCCCGCTTTTCCCTGACCCCATAACTGTTTAGTTTCTTTAATAGAATACTGTGAGAAACGCAGTCAAACGCTTTTGTTATGTCGCAGAATATTGCTAGGGGGTGATTGACTTCCTGTAATATTTTGGTGTAGAATTCTATCAAAGCGGTGGATTAGCCTTAGCAAAAACCATGTTGTTCTCTGGTTTCTAGAATTTTCGCTAGTACCGATATAAGGGCAATTGGTCTGTAGTTTGAGTATAAATGATATTCACCCTTTTGCAAATTAAATACACCCTATTGCAAATTAAGTTCACAATATTGCAATTGAAATTCAACTTTTTGCAAATCAAATTCACCCTTTGCCTATTTTAGTCTTTTAGCGACTTTTGCTCCTAGGTCGTTAAGAAAAAAAGAAGATACACAATATTTAGGCTGAGAGCTAGTTGTCTGAAGTCTGAAAATGAGCGTTCTTTAAGTGGATAGGTCCTTAAATAAAGAGACCTTGTATTTTGAGTTGAGAGTATTGAGAGTTTGTAAAGGGGTGAATATAATTTGAAAAATTACTCATGAAACAAAATAACTTTTTTTATTACTAAAAGAAATATGGTTATTGACAATTATCTAAATTAACACATAATTTTTGATAATGCGTAAGATCCAATCTTGCGCTAATAACATCTCTCATACGATTAGGCATAGATCTAATCTAAGGTCGCTATTGTTTCTTGTGGAATGTTAAGCGACTCTTCTTCTACTGCAACAATAAGCTCTGGGATCGAGGTTGGGGTAAAAAGCCTAACTCGAATTCTTCGTTTAACCTCATTCCATAAATGTTCAATCGGATTTAGGTCGGGACTGCAAGATGGCCACTCCTACCCCGAAAACCGATTTCTGTAATGTAATCTTGCACTATTCTTCTTCAATTCTTCTACAATGTAGTCAATGTAAGGTACCACATGTACTGCTAAAATCTCCTAGATGTACCTAGCACCCGTTAAACCTCCTCTCCCGTAAACTCGGGCGCCCCTAAAGAAAGGTTGCAGGAACCACCTCCGCAGTCCTCTCTTCTATGCAACATTCTGCAAATCGCTCTCTTGGTCTCCAGTATACTTTTCTTCTTTGGTCGCTATCATAGATGCATATTCCGGTCTCATCTAAGAACTGAACAGATCCCAATGTTCAATTTAAATTATCCGTTGCAAAACTCAGACGTGCTTGACGATGAGCTGGGGTAAGTTATTGACAAACTGCAGGTGTCTTTACTGCAGTCTTTGTCTTACTGTGCACTGACAAATAGCCACTCTTCGTACTTCACTTAGCTGTTGTTGCAGTTGAACAGCTTTAAGGTGACGATTTCTTAATGATGTTGACACAATAACACTGGACGTAGGATCGTTTCATAGTTCAGTTTTCTTAGACGAAATCACAACACCCACAACGAACAACGAACTTGCACAATCACTGGCAATAATGTGAGGTGGAAGAATGTAGGCACAAATTATTAATAGCGCGTTGGCCGTGGGGGAAGAGGGGTAAGACAACTCTTGTCGCCCCGCCCCAGGCGCCGTCTCTCCTCCACTCCTGCAGAGACAAGCAGCTGAGTAATGTTTGCGTGCTCACTGCTCATGCGTTCAAAAGCTATTAATAGCATGTTGCTCACATCACTCACGCGTACCACCTGAAACGTTTCCGCGTACCACCGGTTTGGAACCTCTGGTCTAAATAGATTTTTGACTTTTGGATGAGCTAACCTTCGTCTAATAAATGTTGTTGTTATGATCTCGCGATTTTGGTTTCAAAGAATTTGAGTTTCTCACGAGTCGGCAAAGAACCCTAAGTGGACACCCGATTAGTTTTTGTTTATTTTGGACCAATAGTCTGGTTTATCAAAATCATGCGGGCAGACGCTCGAAATTAGGGAGCGTGCCGAGACGCCGAGAGGATTTTGTTTTATGAGTTCTGGAAATTTTCCATAAAGATTAGGGGAGGACTCACACCAAGACCGAGGTGATGAGGTAGAGGGGACGTTAAAAAGGGGCAGTCAGAATTGAGCTAGCAAGAGAGTAATTTGAGTTTTGAAAACGAACCTCCGTATTTTCGTCGAAGTAAATTCCGGGTTTCGACCACAAGTATCGTAGAATTAAGTGTATTGTTGTTAGTTAGTAATTATTGTAATAAGTTAGCGATTAGTTGTACATATTGTAAGATATTAGTAGATAAGTAGTATTTAATTACATATAAAGGACATATTTGCGTGTAATTAATTCATCCATTGTCCTGATCCTGGAGCAGCACCATACCGAATTACCAGTTCGCAACATTGTCTAGTCTTGATTATACTGTCTAATCTTGAATATTTATGTCTATTCTTGTATAATCAAGTTGAGTAATCTCGCCTAGTTCAAGTTGAATAATCTGGTGTGGTCTTGTCTAATCTTGTCTATCTAGCTATGTATATGTTCTTCTTTATTTCAATTTAGTCTTCCTTTAGTTTTGGTCTAACATCGAAATTTCTTGTCTTAAATTCTCGAACCAAAATATATTTATAGAGATTAGACTAAAGTAGGCAAAATTAGACCGATTAGAATAAGCCTTGATAATAAGCCTAAATAGATTAAATATTTGAGTTAAGGATTTGTTCGCTAAAATTTGATATATTTATGTGACTATTGCACAGATACGTGTATGTGTTAGTTTGCAAATAGTTATTTACGTTTTAAACAGAAAAATTGTAATTTATGTCGAGGATCGATGTAAACGCCTCTATCCTATCGTAAATTGCACGGAAACTTAAAAATACATCGAAACATGGATTTATGGTTATTTATAGCTTTCGTCATTGCATAAATTAACATTTAGTGAATTACTAAATAGATTCTATAATGATATATTTACTAAAACACGTTGTTTATCTTGTAATGAATAAATGAATAATAATGAATAAACGAAACCAATATAATGAATAATTTTTGTCTGATAATTCCTAAAATCTTAAATTTTCATGAATTAATAAAATTAATGCAAAAAACTTACATCCATGCACGAGTTGATATTGTTCCCAATTTTGATATCGACTTCGAGAGTTTCACGGACTCGGAGCGTCTGTGGCAGCCTGAATTCAGCCTGCAGCGGCCGAAAGACTTGCAAAACCACCGGCGATGAAAATCTCAAACCGTCGGTGTTTGATACGGTTAGCGCCCAAAGCGACCATTTCCCCGCTTCCTGAGGCCCGGTAATCGTTAATCCCGAAGAAGCAATTTCCGACCTAAACAAAAAAAAAAACAACACATTGATATTGATGCATAACACAATAAAACTTTTATAATCCCCTAGTCTTGTTTAACAGTTGGAATGTGTGTGTGTGAGTGTGTGTGGGGAAGTACGGGGTGAGTTATGCGATGACCGCGGTCTCGTAAATCGCGGACCGGAATGGTTCAATGGGGGTGGCTGTGGTTCGTTCCTAATCGTCCTGCAGACATACCTCGCCGAAACTGCACGCTGCTGCTCCTTCGCATGAATTTATATCGCGCACGGTCGGACAGATTTACGGCGCTAATTTCGCGCCCTCTCCCTGCTATATTAACTCGGGAATTTCTGGGCATTATTTTCAACTAGGAATTTCGATTAACCCAAAATACATTATATTTCACACCAGCTCCGACATTTTTCACAAAAATACTGACTTTCTAATACTCACTTTCAAATACATTTGTGTTATTATATAAATGGGAAAATAAAGCAGCTGGAATTATATGGAAATAAGGCTATATTATTGGAACGAAGTTTCTGTAGGGAGGTCTCGGTAGGAGTGATTTGGCAGAAAACGTTACGTTACGTTATACGCCTATCTCTTTCTAACAGTGTATATTTACATACCGCTTGCTCTCTCTTTCTCTTTCTCTTAGTGTATATTTCTATAATACGTGCTCTCTCTGTTTCTTTTAGTTTCTTTTTAGTTTAGTCTATATCAGCGCTTCTAAAACTTTTTTCATTCGCGACCCCACGTATGATTGTGATTTTTTTCGCAACCCAAAAGATATTAAATAAAGATAAATACATGCAGAAATAAGATGTATCAATAATAATAATACTATATTGCTTTATTGTCAGTAGAAATACATGATTTCTGTGGACAAAGCACAGGCAAAATAAATAAATAAATAAATAATTCACTTAAAAACTAAAACAAAACATATCAACAAAGTATGTACATACATACATAAATACATACATTCGTGAGAAAAAAAAAAAATAACGAAATAAATAAAGAAAAAAAATAAATAAACAATTAAATAAATAACAATAGGCTAGCTGAGGCTAATAGGTGTGTGTGCAGTTCAAAAACTAGTGATCACCGAAGAATTCTGCCGTAGTGTAGTAAGGTCGTTCTAGGAAATATGACTTGACGGCGGAACGAAACTTGGAGTTATTGGTGATTGATTTTAGGTGGATAGGTAAATGATTGAACATTTTTTTGAACATTAATGATTGAACAAGTTCTGATCTAGGTAAGGGTAGATAAATATCCTGATCCAAGTTCCTTGTACTGTGTTTGTGTTGTGGTCTCTCCAGTAAAGCACGAATGTGCTTATGCATTAAGCTAACGGATTCCAGGATAAATAATGAAGCGAGAGTTAAAATTTTGAAATTCTTAAAGTAGGGTTGACAATGGGCTCTACTACTCAAACCAAACATATAGCGAATAGCTCTCTTTTGTAGCTTGAATAAAGATTCAAGTTGGAGAAGGTTGGAGTGACCCCAGAACGGAAGGCCATATCGCAGGTGTGATTCCAAAAGAGCGAAATAAGAAGATCTGGAAGTATGGAGATTTAGCTCTCTGGAAATAGACCTAATTGCGAAGCAAGCAGAAGACAGCTTCTTGGTTAAGAGCTCCACATGCGAGGTCCATTTGAGTGAATTGTCAATGTTGAGGCCCAGAAATCTAACAGAGTCAACAGGGTTAATGACGTTGTTGTCTAGTATAAGAGGCGGTAGAGTACCTTTATAAGATAGGACTACAGTTTTCTTAGTACTTAATTCTAGACAGTTAGAATCGTACCATGACTTAATACATGCAAGGTCATTGGATATTGTAGAGTGGAGAAGCGGCAGGTTAGGTTTGGACCATGTGATACTAGTATCATCGGCAAAGAGACAAATTTTTCCGCTGATATTTAAATTAGTTATATCGTTGATAAATACTAGGAAGAGAATTGGACCTAGAACGGAACCTTGAGGGACACCAACATCCACCGCTCTGCAGGAGGAAGAGTAGTCATTTACCCTGACGAACTGCCTTCTATTGCCAAGATAGGATTTGAACCATTCCTGAGGAGTTCCCCGAATTCCATGAAAGTGCAGTTTTTTTAGTAGAATCTCATGGTTCACACAATCGAAGGCTTTGGCAATGTCACAAAATCAAGAGGTCAAAGTTTAAGAAGAATATTTAAGGACAAAACCTATGGCTGTCCAAGCTGTATTATCTATCAGAAATTTTTGAGAAATTTTTCCAAATTTTCTCGGATATAAGATTGTTGATACTGGAAAACATTTCGAACGTAGAGTACGTTCCTACCCTACTTTTGCAAATGTTGATCTTTTTAATAAAACTTTCAATTTTATCATACGAAGTAAATATATAACATTATTTGAAGATATCGTTTAATTTCTTAAAAAAATCTGATAGATAACACAGCTTGGATAGCCATAGGTCAGAAAAAAAGTAGCAAGATCACATTTTTGTTACATTTTCTGATCTATAATAAAATTTATTATCTAAACAGCATCCTGAAGCACATCGTTCAATTCTGGAGATATTGGGAGCCTTCGGATGAATAAGTGCATAAAAGTTTTATGATTATTATGAGCAGCTTGAAAAAATGATTTGAAACCAATATTTTGACGTGTCATTGATTTTGCAACGTCATCGCTAAAACCAATATTTTGAACTGTCATCGCTTTTGAAACGTCAGTGTTTAAAAATTGTTTAAAACTTTACCATATATGTTTTTTTCCGCCATTTTTGCGCCATATTGAAACTCTCACAAAAGTATATTTTGCAACTAGTGCGGTAAGTTGTCAATTGGTCACGAGAGCGAAATTGGGCGCACGAACGAAATGAGTGCGCAAAAAAACAATATTTTGACGTGTCATCGATTTTGCAACGTCATCGCTAAAACCAATATTTTGAACTGTCATCGCTTTTGAAACGTCAGTGTTTACAAATTGTTTAAAACTTTACCATATATGTTTTTTTCCGCCATTTTTGCGCCATATTGAAACTCTCACAAAAGTATATTTTGCAACTAGTGCGGTAAGTTGTCAATTGGTCACGAGAGCGAAATTGGGCGCACGAAAGAAATGAGTGCGCACATTTGCTCGAAAGGGCAATTGACAATACCGCTCTAGTTGCAGATAATACTTTTTATTACTTATGCGAGGGGACGTATCTAACAACTTTGGGATCCAGTGGCCATAAAAAAAATAGAATCAAAAATGAATAATTTGCTTTAACAATTGTGTCCGATGGTGTGGATTCGTCATAAGAACTCTCATTCTTTAATTTTCATTTTTATTTTGTAATAAAACAAAACAAAAATTGTTTATTCAACAAAAATTTCTGTCTCTGTTTTTTAATATTGAAGTCTTGATTGTGTTTATTTTATTTATTTAATTGTTGTTTTTAATGTAACTTAGCGATATTGAATATGTGGGTGCGTTGCCCAAGTTATGTAGTAATACTGCAAAAAAATGGCATTTGTCGCATTAAAAAACGTGCACCAAGATAGAACTTTTGACGCTTGAGTAATAAAAATGTATTTAAATATTTTGTATTAAAATCTCGCGACCCCAAGATTTTGCTAAGCGACCCCATTTGGGGTCGCGACCCATAGTTTAAGAAGCCCTGGTCTATATATCTACAGAATAACTGCTTGCGTTGCGAAATTTGTAAACTTATACTCACAATTTGATGTCTGAAATAAATGAATGAAAAAAATTGTCGGTTTTGTTTTGGGCCGCATTCTTTTCATTCATTTATCAAATCGACGCTTTTGTTTCGGGCCGCATTTCAACTTATCTTGCCCCAAATTTTTGCTCAAATTTTCCAGAACATTGTTGTGATCTCGCGATTTTGGTTTCAAAGAATTTCAGTTTCTCACGAGTCGGCAAAGAAAACTAAGTGGACACCGGATTAGTTTTTGTTTATTTAGGACCATTAGTCTGGTTTATCTAAATCATGCGGGCAGACGCATCGAACTTAGGTATCAACAGTATCGAACAGTATCAAACTTAGGGATCGTGCCGAGACGCCGAGAGGATTTTGTTTTATGAGTTCTGGAAATTTTCCATAAAGATTAGGGGAGGACTCACACCAAGACCGAGGTGATGAGGTAGAGGGGAAGTTTAAAAGGGGCAGTCAGAATTGAGCTAGCAAGAGAGTAATTTGAGTTTTGAAAACGAACCTCCGTATTTTCGTCGAAGTAAATTCTGGGTTTCGACCACAAGTATCGTAGAATTAAGTGTATTGTTGTTAGTTAGTAATTATTGTAATAAGTTAGCGATTAGTTGTACATGTTGTAAGATATTAGCAGATAAGTAGTATTTAATTACATATAAAGGATATATTTGCGTGTAATTAATTCATCCATTGTCGTGATCCTGGAGCAGCACCATACCAAATTACCAGTTCGCAACAACATTCAATCAACGCATTTGCGTGCACTTTCAATATTTTAATAATAATTCAAAAAGAGTTTAAAAAGTTTTTCGATTCTTAAATGCTCGAGAAACTTCGTTCCTGACTGGGGTCCCCCGACCGCATACGTTTTTTTTTTCATGCTCTTGTTTTTCATATAAATTCTTCTACACAATTTTTAAGCCTTTCGCCTTTGTTTCCCATATTTCCTCCTACTTTTACTTCGTTTTGATATTTTTAAAGAAGAATTTAAATGCTAATTTTCACATCTCTAACATCTCCAGTTTTTCAAATATAAGTTTAATGATTGAAGAATGAAGTTTAATGTTATTTCATTATTATTATTTATTTCATTATGTTTCCCATATTTCCTCCTACTTTTACTTCGTTTTGATATTTTTTAAGAAGAATTTAAATGCTAATTTTCACATCTCTAACATCTCCAGTTTTTGAAATATAAGTTTAATGATTGAAGATTGAAGTTTAATGTTATTTCATTATTATTATTTATTTCATTATGTTTCCCATATTTACTCCTACTTTTACTTCGTTTTGATATTTTCAAAGAAGAATTTAAATGCTAATTTTCACATCTCTAACATCTCCAGTTTTTGAAATATAAGTTTAATGATTGAAGATTGAAGTTTAATGTTATTTCATTATGTTCATTTATTATTTTGTTGTTTTATAATAATGATATATAACGTGATTTAATTATTGATATAGTTCTAGTTAAACTAACTGTATTGTATTAATGTATTGTATTAAGTATATTGTATTAATGTATTAACAGTTAGAAAGAGCTCCTGAGATAATTAAAAAATTGTGGTTAAACGTAATTTGTGCGTAGTAATTATTGGTCGTTATTGTGAAAAGATTTTAATGTTTCCGGCGTCCCGGAGCGCTCACATTGTACCGATGAGAGCTTTTAATCCGTTTCCCATTAGCGCTGCCGGGGTTTACAAAAGCCACACGCCCTACAGCCGAGTAGTAAATCTGGAATAAAATTCGTTTTAAAAACTTACGTGTAATTGAAGCATTTCCAAAGCCAAAGCTGGTCGAACGGAGCGCCGCCGACAAGACTTTCCGGAGGGCGGCGGCGGTTCGATGCAGGTCCTGCTCCCGATCCCCGCTGTCTGTACGAGACGGCGGACATCCCTGAGTCGTGCTTGATGCATTGCCTTTGGAAGAAAGAGACTCCGGCTTCAAGGAAATCCACTTCGCCTGTCACGCTGCTCGGAATCCTCTCCTCGCTATAAAATATAACAAACACAGAAAACACGGATTACATTAAGATGTTGAGATTGGATAAAGTCAAAACGTTTCATATTTTTTCGAGTTTAACTACTAATCTGAGCAGTAATAAACGTTTCTAGATTCAAATTTATTCTAGACAAAATTAGATAAGCACTAGTCAAATATCATTAGATTCAAATAAGAATAGACGACACTCAATTATAAATAAGATTAGGCAACACTTGATAAGTTAAAACAAGACTAGGCAAGTCTATATAAGATTCTCTCTCTCCAATGGCGCTACAGCCCGAAGCGAGCCCTGGCCTCCACCAAACGTTGTCTCCAGCGTTCCCTTTCCTCTGCCGCCGCCCGCCAGTTCCGCACCCCCAGCATCTCTCTCGCATCCCTTTTCACACTTTCCTCCCATCTCGCCCTTGGCCTGCCCGCTTTCCTTCTACCTTCCGGCACTCTGAGTATTTGTCTCGGCACTGCTGTTGGAGCCATCCGGCACACATGTCCCGCCCATCTTAGCCTGCTTAGTTTTATGTGGGATACCACATCTGGGCTCTTGTATAACTGATATAGCTCGAAGTTCATCCTAATTCTCCAGCCCTCTTCGCTGTTAATTGCCCCATAAATTTTCCTATTTCCGATTTTTCTTTTCCGATTTCTGGGTCAGCGTCCATGCTTCGCTTCCATATGTGAGGATGGGTCGTATGATTGCTTTATATATATTACACTTCGTTTGTCTGCTAGCTAGCTTCGAGTTAAGGATGGATTTAAGAGTGAAGTATGCCCTGTTGGCTTGCATGATTCTATGTTGTACTTCCACCACTTCGTCGTTCTGATCCGTGACGGTTGATCCCAGATATTTAAAGTTGTTGACGACTTCTACAGTGTACTCTCCCATATCCAGATTATTTACTGCGTGTACTGGCGCTCCCGGTCTTACCATCATTACTTTTGTTTTATCCTTGTTTATTGACAGACCTATCTCCTTGGCTCTCTTCTCCATTTTACCGTAAGCATCTTTCATTGCCGTTAGCGATCTACCGATGACGTTTTTAGGTCGTCAGCATAGCCCAAAAGTTGCGTGGATTTATTGTAGATGGTACCGTTGCATTCTATCTGAGCTTTCCTTATAGCTTTTTCGAGCGCGATGTTAAATAATATGGGTGATGGACTGTCTCCTTGTCTCAGACCTGTAATGGTTTCAAACTTGTGCGATGTCGTTTTTTGGATACCGACTTGGTTCCAAGTCTTTTTTAACGTACAATTTACCAATTTAATGATCTTTTGTGGTATCTCGAATTCTTCCATTGTCTTCATGAGAGTTCTTCTATCGATAGTATCATACGCTTGTTTAAAGTCTACGAAGACCTGGTATGTGCTGATGTTCATTTCTTCCCATGTCTTTTCTAGTATTTGTCTGAGGGTAAACATTTGATCAGTCGTCGACTTTCTTTTCCGGAAACCTGTTTGATACTGTCCTATAATGCTCTCTGCGTACGGTTGGAGTCTTCGTCCGATTATCCATGACAGCACCTTGTAGGCCGTGTTAAGAAGAGTTATACCACGATAGTTCTTGCACTCCAGTTTGTTTCCTTTCTTGTAGATAGGGCATATCTTCCCCTCCCGCCATTCCTCGGGTATCTCTTCTGTCCTCCAGATTCTTCCTATCAGCTGGTGTAAAGCACAGTTCAGAGCGTCTCCTCCCATTTTGATCATTTCAGATGTTATCATGTCCGGTCCCGGTGCTTTGTGGTTCTTTAGTGCCTTTATCGCCTCGCTTATTTCTCTTTGTGATGGTACGTTATCTTCTCTCAGATCTCTTACTTCTGGTGTGTGATTACACAATAAGATTACACTATATAAGATTACACAAGTTAAAATTATAAGAAATATAAGAAAATACTCAAAATTCAAAGAAAAGTCAAAATTATAAGAAAATACTGTACACGACGAGACAAAGTTAGATAATACTAGACAAAGCATATTGTGTTTGGTTTAGTTGTTAATGAGTACCACATTGATGTATTTTTTTTTTAAGTTTGGTTCGATGTGATTACCGGGTTTGCCGACCCTTCGAACACTGCGGCCTATTGGTAGCCTATTGTATTCTATCACATTCACTTAGGCCAGTGGCGTAGCGTGGGGGGGCTAGGGGGGCCATGGCCCCGGGCGGCACATGAAAAGGGGGAAAATTAGAGGAACAAACGACAATTTTTGGCGCCGCAACTCTTTTTAATACAATACAATACCACACCCTCTGAATACGTCATACTCGTACTTGGTACGTTACGTCACAATTTAAACGCCCACTACAAATACATTGACCAAGGACAACCCTTAAAGTACCTCCCTACAAGAAAACGGGACAGATCCGAGGTTTTACCTAACTAATACGATTAACGGACTTCGCAAAATCATCTATCAATTTTGAAATATCAAACTAAAACACGCGAAAATATTGCTCCCTAAACCTAGTTATTTTATTGTGTTATAGTTATTTTAGTGTAGTGTACGAGTAGATAATTTTGTTAATGTAATTACTTACTGACCAATTAATAAATAGTTTGGTATTTGCTTTATACCTACTATCTACGGAGACATCGTCGAGCAAGTACTAAGGAGTAAAGGTAGATAAATATTTTATTTGGGTTGATGTGGAGTTAGGTTAAGTTGTAATTAATGCAATTATTAGATAAAAAGTTGACAAAAAAAGTGGTCAGGTTAAGTTGTATTAGAGACAATAAATTATAAACTGTCGATCCAAAATATGGAGAATTGTTGAAATTTATCCAGTTTCAGATCCAGATAATAAATTGGTCAGGTTAAGTTGTCCAAGAGACAATAAGTCAAGAACTATCGCACGGGAGTACGAACTCTCGATCCAAAATAAGAAAAAACTCCCAAATCTATTTTAACAGACTGAAATTGTAAGAGACAACAAAGATTTAGATTTTAAAAACTGTTTTTTACCATTGCGCTACGATTTTACTGAGCATGCGCCAATTAACTTTCTAAACCTGACACCTGGTTTCTTTCGTTCTTCTCGATAGATATTATATAATGGAGACGGATACCTACTTTTTTATTTATTACTATACTTTTTTAATATGAAAAGGGCAAAATAAAGTGGAGCATGGTATAGAAATAAGAAGAAAGCGAAGGAGGAGAATATTAGAAAAAATGATATTAAAGTTTGTGAAAGTTTCGGAGACGCCACCGTGTACGCCAGAGTCACCACAGTCTACGTCAGGGCCTTCAGATGTTAGTTCTTCAGGGTCTAGTGCCGTTCGAATCCAAGAAGTAGCTCATGTAGTACACATATTCGATACCGATGATTTGCTACAACCTTCAATTGATTGTTCGAATTTGTCAGATTCAAGTACTTCTGCTGTGATTGCTGAAATTTCGACACCAGAACGAAATGTAACCGCACATATTGAATCCGATCTTGATATCAACGACATTGGGAAATAGCCTGAAAATATAAATTCAAACATAAGGCTGCTATTGATACAGAGAGGTCCTGGAGTTGTTCAACATATGAATACAGACTTCTCAGTAGAGTCAACAGTACCACGTATGGTTCATCAGACGCAGACTCTGTTACAGCAAAAGTATTGTCCAGGAGGCGGCTGAGGCGAGATTGGTTTTACCGCACATTGCCAAACGGCGAGAAACTTTTACGCTCTTGGATGAGGCCGCACTACGATTTTTTCCAGCGAGCGGTAACCGCTACAACCGCGAAACCGCTCGAGGAACACACAGTACACTATACACTATAGGGAAAAATCAGTCGCGGAAAAAAACCGCAAGTGAGGCCGCTTGTATTAACTTACTTGAGTCATAAAATCACTCCGTTGAAAACCGCGGCGGTTTAGCCGTAGTGCGGCCTAGGCCTAAAGCATCATTGTTCTGCTTCTGTTGTCGTTTGTTTCAGAACACAAATTTACATTCACCAAATGCGCCGAAATTTTACTCCTGCGACGGATTTAATACTTGGTGGAAAAGGACATACTTTTGATAAGAAAAAACAAGAAGTAGTGGCAAGAGAAACTAAAAAATGGCATGAAATTCTAACCAGACTGTTTGATATCATACAATTTCTGGCAAAACAAAATTTGGCGTTACGTGGCCACAGGGAAGACGAGACCAATACTAACAGAGGCAACTTTTTAGAATTGGTGCATCTACTGGCAAAGTACGATCCCGTTTTAAGAGAGCATTTAGTAAGAATAAAAATGGGCCAGAAAATTTCTCTTACTTATATGTCACCTGAAATTCAAAACGAGTTCATTGAAGTTTTAGGAAATAAAGTTCGCCAAAAAATTATAGCTCGTGTTCAAAAGGCCAAGTATTATTCCATGATTTTTGACAGCACCCCGGATATCTTCCACAAAGATCAAACAAGCCAAGTACTACGATATGTGATGATTGAAAACCAGGAGGTGCGAGTAGAGGAATCTTTTATAGATTTCATTGAAACGAAAAGCAAAACTGCGAAAGGTATTAGTGACATGATACTAAGCAAACTCGAGGCCAAGCATAGTAGAGGGCAAGCATACGATAATGCTGCTACGATAGCTGGATGCCACACAGGTGTACAACAGTGAATAAGGGATATCAATCCTAATGCCGAATTTGTTCCCTGTTCAAACCATTCACTAAACCTAGTTTGCCTACATGCGGCTTCAGGGGAGGTAAATTCGGTGACTTTCTTTGGTACGCTAGAACTCTGCTACGCTTTTTTTTCTATGTCGACGCACCGGTGGGAATTTCTTCTTGCAGCCACGGGAAAAAGTTTGAAGAGGGTACAGGACACACGTTGGAGCGCTAGAGGCGATGCTGTAAATTTCATAGAGATCATTACAAAGAAACTTTAACTTGAATAATCGATCCCAATTCGTAAGAATTCTGTCGCATAAGAGAAACGGAGTGTCACCAGAAACAGTCACAAAATTAGGCGTACCCCAAGGAAGTGTTCTTTCACCGACACTATTCATTCTTTTCCTGGCAGATTTAAAGATTGTAACTGTACGCTATATGCCGATGATGCCAGCTTCTTAATATCGCAGAATACTGTGCAAGCCTCTCAATTAGAGGCAAACAGTGCAATGAAACGGATTTCTAAATGGTTTTCCGCTAATAAGCTGTTTTTTAACTTGCAAAAAACAGAATTCATGGTATTCCAAACTAGCAGGAACGAGTATGCAACAAACATTTCTATAAAAGTACAAAATGTTGAAAGTTCAAACATCGAAATTTCTGGGTCTTGTAATAGAAGAACATCTGTTATGGCATAACACTATGGAAAACCTATGCAAATCGATTAATAAACGAATCTTTTGTATTCGCTATCTACGAAAATTTCTGACACCTGAAGAACTACTCAATTATTACTTTGCGGAAATTCAGTCGCTGCTCGCGTATGGAATAATAGCTTGGGGGACATCTTCAGAACTGCCGAGAATCCTTAAAGCTCAGAAAAGCTCTACTTGGTATACCTATATATAATATATCTAATAGTCGTATACCTAAAATTCTCTCAAAGCAAGCTTCGAATCCCGTCGGCACCCTCAAAAAAGCAGACGGGAACTTCACAGCAAATGAACGTGAAACACTGCTACATCTTGTAGGCACGCATTTTCCAGGGGCTGCTGAAAACCACACTCCTTTCCACTCAAGCCATACGGCAACCAGAGATGACTGGAATGTGGCAAAAAGAATTAACACAACAGAGAGAATTAAATGGGCAATCAAACTCTTCAGCCCCTACAAATCTCCTGGAACAGATAGCATATATCCAATAATGCTTCAGAAAGGCATGAATATCATACTCCACCCTCTTAAGGACCTATTTAGAGCAAGTCTAGCACTAGGACATTAGTTCCATTAACCTGGAGAGAGACAAGAGTGGTATTTATCCCAAAACCAGGCAAATCTAGCTATGCCGAAGCTAAATCCTATAGACCAATCAGCCTGACATCATTCTTTCTAAAAACCGTAGAAAGACTGATAGACAGACATTGGAGAGAAGAAGCGCTGATTAGATCTCCGCTTCATACATACCAACACGCTTACCAAACAGGAAAGTCATGCGAAACAGCGTTACACCAGTTAGTAAGTAAAATTGAGAAAACTTTGGAGAACAAAGAAGTTGCCCTAGGTGCTTTCTTAGATATAGAAGGAGCCTTCGATAACACATCTTACATCTCAATAGAAAACGCAATGGTCAATCACCACGTAGATAACACTACGACCAGATGGACCATGTCGATGCTTAACAGCAGAACTGTAAAAGTTAAACTACTGGAAGAAGAGATAACCATGTCAACAACAAGAGGTTGCCCCCAAGGCGGCGTACTGTCACCACTTTTGTGGTGCCTAACAGTCGACGAGCTACTAATCACCCTTAACAAAAGAGGGTTCTTCACTCAAGGATATGCCGATGATATCGTCATACTGATTCAAGGTAAACACCAAAGAACGGTTGAAGAAATCATGAAGGCAGCCTTGAATATAACAGAGACCTGGTGTTCGACAGGAGACCTAAGAATCAACCCTGCGAAAGCCACCCTGATCCCTTTCACAAATAGGAAGAAAATCACAAACCAAACCAATATCTCAATATTTGGGAAACCTGTTCAATGGAGCAACGAAGTCAAATACCTAGGACTTACACTAGATTCCAAACTAACATGGAATCCCCACATGAACAAGACAATCTCCAGATGCAAACAAACGCTGATGATAAGTAAACGAGCCATAGGTAGCACATGGGGTCTCAAACCGGAACTGACTAACTGGCTATACAAAACTATAGTTCGACCAATACTAACCTACAGCATAGTAACCTGGTGGCCTAAACTACAACAATCAACTGCTGTTGCAAAATTAAGCAGGATACAACATCTAGCGAATCTATGCACCACAGGAGCCTTTAGAACTACCTCTGGATTAGCATTAGACGTGATACTAGATACACCGCCATTAGACATCTTTCTAAAAGGAGAAGCAAGAATGGCGGCATACCGACTACAATGCGCGGGTCAATGGATCGCAGCCAGTAGGATCGGGCATACGAAAATCATGACGGCAGTCAGAATACCGTTGATGGAAATGAGAACCGACAGTACCAACAAGTCATTCCATTTCGAAAAATCATTCACCGTACACATAGATCCAAGCTGGAAACCGGACCAGCTTCCCACCCCTACGAACAAGAACATAATCTTTTACACGGATGGTTCAATGTTTGAAGGAAGGGCCGGATCGGGCCTGTACAGCAAAAATCCCAAAATTAGGGAATCAGCCAGCCTAGGCGAACACTGCACGATATTCCAAGCAGAAGTACACGCATTACTATTGGGTGCTACTGAATGCCACAGACAAAAATATCGGAACAGAAACATTTATTTTATATCTGATAGTCAAGCAGCGCTAAAAGCACTAGAGGCCTGCAGTACAAAATCAAGAATCATAAAAGAATGCAAAGAAATACTACATACACTAGGCCAACAGAACACAGTAAAAATCATCTGGGTTCGCGGGCATAGTGGTATAGAGGGAAACGAACATGCAGACGACCTAGCAAAACAAGGTGCCCGCAAGAAACTAGTTGGTCCCGAACCGAGCATAGGTATAGAAAAAGCCTGCGCCAGAGCATCCATCAATGATTGGATGAAAAATAAACACAAACTCAGATGGAACTCCTATGATAAAGCAACCCATTGCAGGAAGCTAATAGACTCACCTAATCCCAATATAGCAAAGGACCTGTTAAAACTAAACAAAGCTCACACGAAGTAGATAGTTAGTTTACTAACAGACACTGGCGGATTTAGAGAATTCATGCATAAAGTAAAAATCTACCGAGACGAACCTTTATGTAGACTCTGCGGAGAGGAAGATGAAACAGCAAACCACGTACTCTTCGAATGCCCTGCCCTAGAACGAATGCGACACCAGCTCGACTGGAACCAACAAACCACCCAAAACTTGTGGGAACCCAAACTTGTAGGAAAACTAAGGAAACTAGTCAGTGACACAGACGTCGGACTGCAAGTTTGATATCAACCGACAGCACAATAAGCCTTAAGGTTGACGTGCGCCAAACCCTTAGAGGAAGTCGGGAATCTAATCTAATCTAATCTACCTATATATGCCTCATGCAGAACCCATTTCAAACAGCTAAATATACTTACGGTATTTGGTTTGTATTTGCTAGAACTAACATGCTATATACACAAAACAAAAGTAGAAATACCCAAAAATGAGGATAAGCACAAATATCTCACACGTGGACACATGAAGACATATATACCCCAAAAACCAGACTTGTTATGTGCAGCAAGGCACCAGATGTTTATGGAATCAATATATATAATAAGCTCCCAATAAGTATCACGAATGAGAAATCTCCTAATTTCAATATGTCCATATAATCATCAAGAGTTTGTTGATTATATCAATATCTTATAATGACGTACCCATATGTATCTTTTGTATATATCTAGTGGTTAATAAATTAATTTGATTTGATTGATTTGAACTGCACTAGAAAATCTGACGGAAATGGAGGAAAGCTTGAACACACGGACGGACGCGGGAAGTTTATTAGTGGCGATGGAATCATTTTCGTTTTTATGTTACTTAGGCCTCTGGCAACCGATACTGCGTGAAGTCAATGATGCTCAAAACTATTTGCAAACTGAGGGACTAAACATTCATCAGTGTGCTCCAAAAATAGGCGCTTTACAGACCGTATTGGAAGAAAAACGAGAGGAATCTGTAGACAAGGCTTTAAGATACGCTAAAAGTTTATGTGAAGAACTTGGAATTTCTTTTGAATCCCCAAGACGAATTAGGAGGAGGCATATATATGGCGACGGAATTAGAGATGTTGTGTTATCGTATGACGACGACTTGAGACGAACTATTTTTTTTTCAATAGACAGAGTAACTGCTGAAATTTAAGAAAGATTCCAACAATTGCAGAATCTGGCGCAAAAATACATACGCCTTTTTAAGACCCTCGGTGATATTGGGCGTCGACAAACTTAATCTAGATCCAAGCTCCTGATGACATAAATAGAGAAGAGTTCAAACTTGAACGCGTACGTCTACGAGCTTTCGTAGCTGAAACAGACCCAGACTATAAAAAAGAGATCATTAACTAGCATTAACGGCTCACTGGGTTTATTAAAATATATTATTGAGTTTAAACTTGAAAATTGCTTACTAAACATTGTCATAATGTTGAGAATATTCTTAACAGCTGCCATAAGCAATGCCAGTTGCGAGAGAAGCTTCTCTAAACTAAAGTTAATTAAAAATTATCTAAGATCGACTATGTCCACATTTAGACTATCCAATTTAGCTATATCTACAATCGAACATGACGTACATATTGTCATTGATAATTGCGTAAAAGATTTTGCTTTGAGAAAAACTCGAAAAAAGAGTAAATTTTTTTGAAATTAAAGAATTTTAAAAAATTTAAGTTTTTTATTTTTACCAATTTTCATGACTAATGATTAAAACAGGGGGCGGAGAATTTCTAGTCGGCCCCGGGCGGCGAAAACCCACGCTACGCCACTGACTTAGGCCCAGAAAACCTGTCGTTATAGTAAATTGCGCTAATTGCGCTGGGGATAGAACTCGGACCTCTATACTCGTCAGTTAGCGCTCTAACATGACGTCACATGATGCCACGAGCGTCACCACTCGCGCCGGCACATTGCTGTATTACCAAGTTGAAATAAAATATTAAAATTTGGAAGACATAGCTCAGATAAAAGCTCGCAATAACGGAAAATAAGAAACGTGGAATCCGCTTGAAATATATTCTCTGTTCTAAAACCCTTAAATTTAATTAACTAAAAAATGATCTGACCTAATTCTGGGATCAAATCTGATATCGTTATTTCCTCCGGATCTGCCGCCGAGTAGACAGACGAAGGACGAGGGCTCGGCGATAACTTCCAAATCTAGGGGTTGTCCTGGCAGCCACCATTCTCTGTCCTCCATCATGACGTACACCTGACGAGAAAAAAATTTAATTCTAATTCGCAATTTTTCTCTTATAGGGACAGAGAGGCGAAGAAATATTTGTATTAAACGTTTCATTCCATGTCCCTGTTCTGTATAGCAGAATGTATAGCAATTAGTTCTGTATAACAGAATTGTTCTGAATTTGTTCTGTATAGCAATTAGAAAGAAATTTGTAATTAATGCAAAACGTTCAACATCCTTGTATGTAATCGTTATCTATCGCTGTCAATCGTATAATACTAGATGAAGCTAGAAGACAGGATTAGATTAGGTTTAAAAATGTTTGCCTTCCTCGTTTAAATATTAGAATCGTTTGAATGTTTTGAAGTTACGGTTTCATAACGAAATATATTTTTTTGTAAAAGAGTAATTAGCAGCGAGATGGAAGAAAATTGTTAATTAAATTTTTGCAATCAAAGCAAAACGTTTCCATTAATAACTGAACCGGCGTGTTTCTGAAACGAACGGGCCCCCCCATTTATGTTTGCGCGCAATAACAAGTATTAGATGAAATGACCGGTTTGGGAAATTCAGTTTACGCTCGATCCACCCAAACATATTTAATCCCAACAAACGCTTTCGCATTTTCTTTCTTCCTCAGCCGCACAAGACACGTCCGGTGGACTCCCAAAAGAAACTCACTAGAAAGGACGAATCTAGAATTACAGGTGTTTTAATATCGACGTGGGTAGCTAGACTTTAATTCCGTTCCTTTGATCCACGAGAACAATGTTATAAAGGGGAAAAGGAGAATACTTTTTCGAAACCCGCAAATATAATGGATAGCTTTCGACTAACAAAACGGGAAATTGAATCAGTGACCGAAGTAATTAAATTTTATGCTTTCTGGGACTCACCTGTCGATGGAGTAGTTTCACGTCGAAACTAATTACGTCACTGACGGGCTCGCCCTGCGGTGTTATGTAATACACTAATAACTGGCTGACGGGGGCCATAACACTTCTCACGTTGAAGCTGAAACATTCATAAATATCAGTTGGAAAAATCAAATATCATTTGGATGGAATTTATCAATTGTATGAGAGTTGTGTTAATAAGCAAATGCCAAATGAATTGAAATAAATTTAGGCAAAATGCATTATTATTCGATAATTAAGAGCATTAGATTGTATTTAAAATACAGGGTGCTTCAAAAAAATGTATACACACTTTGAACTTCCATAGAAAATTTATTTACCGTTCTACAAAGTTAAATTTCAGGAAAATAGAAAGCTGAAAGTCCAATGTAAATGAAACATAAATAACAAATGTTAATACTGTTCAAATTGGTGACCTGCAGCATCAATACAATTCTGAGTACGAGTCACCACTGATTCTGTACATCGTATCAAAACGTCCAATGAGATTTCTCTACACACTGCTTGAATCTCATTCCAAAGAATGTCTAGGTTACGTGGTTTACGTTTGTACACCTCATCTTTTACTGTGCCCCACAAGAAGAAATCCAGTGGTGTAAGGTCTGGAGAGCGTGCTGGAAACTCGATTGGCCCCCTGCGTCCTATCCACTGTCCCGACAAATTTTGATCCAGGTAAGCTCGTACGTCCCTGTGATAGTGCGGCGGAGCACCATCTTGTTGAAAATAAAAATCATCATTACCGTATAATGCACGAATGGCAGGAAATATGGAATCAGCAAGCATTGTTAGGTAATTAATACCAGTTACAGTGCCTTCAAATCGAAAAGGTCCAATGAGTCCCCTTGAAGACAAACCGCACCACACATTTACACCAGGCAAATTTACAGCTTTTTCAATTGTAATGTGAGGATTTTCTTCACCCCAGTAAACACAATTGTGCCTATTGACAGTTCCATTAAGTTTGAATTGGGCTTCATCCGACCAAATGATGCTACCCATAAATCCCGGTTCACGTATCACCATCTCCTGAATCCATTCACAAAATTGCAACCTTCGATCTGGATCGTCGTCATTTAGCTGTTGCACCAGCCTTGGAATGTATACAACGATACTTGCCTCTCTTCAGAATGCGTAGCACGCTGCTAGCACTTACATCACTTTCACGTGCCCCTTGCCTTGAAGATTTGTTAGGAGAGCGTTGAAACAGTTCCAAGACTGCCGTTGATGACTCATCACTTGTAGCTGTTCGAGGCCGACCTGAATGACCTTTATGCACATCACACACTGTTCCATGAACTTCGAATTTGTCTCGTATCCGTGTAATTGTTAATCTTGAAGGTGGTTCTGTATCATACTCCCTTCTCCACTGTCTTTGAACTTCATTTACATTCTCAAACTTCCAGTACCACTTAATAACCTGCTTACGTTCTTCAAAACTCAAACGTACGTCCCCCATGTTGATATTACAAATTCCAACTGATAATATAACATAGAGGGACGATTATGCTGGCACCTGGCGAAGAAATATAACATTAGCCTTGTAGAGCGGGAAAACTACAATAGTTTAAAGTGTGTATACATTTTTTTGAAGCACCCTGTATATTAGAATGTCATTTTCCTACTTCTTCTTCTTCTTCATGTGTCATGCCCTCCAAGGGCGTTGACGACCAATGTCATTATTTGAATTTTATCTGCTTTATCTTTTCGAAATAGGGATCTTGTACTTTGTCCAAACCATTGGCGAAGGTTCTTGAGCCATGATGCTTTGCGGTGGCCTGGACTGCGCGTACCTTATATTTTACCCTGTATTATTGTCTGCTGTAACCTGTACTTATCATTTCGGATAACATGACCAAGGTATTCCAGTTTTCTTCTCTTTATTGTGTTGAGAACTTCTGTTTGCTTATTGACTCTTTGCAAGACCGTTAGTAATTCGATCCACCCAAGAAATTCACTCTAGCGCACTCTACGGTAAGTCCACATCTCAAAAGCCTCCACCTTCTTACACATAGCCTCCGTAAGTGTCCAAGCCTCGACGCCGTAGTACAGGATACTAAACACATAGCACCTTAACAATTTGATTCTGAGGGGGATTTCCAAGTGCCTGTTGTTCAGCACTTTCTTCATTTTGGTGAAAGCTCCTATTGCCTGTTCGATGCGGCTTCTAATTTCCGATGTCATGTCCCATTTGTCGTTTACGTTACAGCCAAGGTACTTTATTTTCCTACGGATGAACTTTAATTTCCTTAAAACAATATTTTTTACATCGAATTGAGCCTCTATGGACTGCGTGATAACAACCAATTTCATTTTAGTGTCTAGGTCTTGTTCTTGTTCCAGCTCTGACTTCTTGCCAGTATCTTCTGAGCCCACCAAGAAGTGCCTGTTTATACTCTTCGGACAAAGGTCCTTTCCGCCGCTATTTTAAAACCTTGGTAGTTAGTTGTTCACCAATCTTTTAAATTTGTTTAATTTGTATTTGCTCATGATTTGTAAATCATGAACGTTTCTCTCTGAGATACCAATCTGCCTAATTGTTAGATCATCTTCACATGCTTCGAACCATCTCAGCCTTGTTTTCTTAGATGGGAGGAAACCCAATTTTCTTTTCATTAGTCGGTCCCCGTCCCTCGATCTCCTCGATCTCCACGATAAAACGATTTCCTCTAGAGATGATTAAAATAACAATCGTCTCTTCTTAATGGATGCTGTAAAACCCAATTGTAAGATCATTTTTGTTTGCGTTTTGGTTAAAGAATTCCTGGCAAATTTTATATGGGAACAGAAGATGTTAAATTTCGTTATTGTCTACCAGATCCGAGAGAATATGGAAGTTATAGGCTACAATCCCTTTAACTTAAGCTGCTACAATTTCAATAATCAAATTGTAGATAATATCTTCCCAGATAAATTGCAAAATATGTATGGGGTTCCTATTAGGATTGATGTTATACTTGAACCAAACCACGTGGCCACGTGAAAAACCACGTGAAAAAACCACAAATAGGCAAGGTACAAGAAACTGGCTGAAGTTGATGTTTTGAATGTTAGTCTCACCCACTTAGTTTTGTATATCCGTTGTAAAAGGAAACCGAAGTGTATCACATTTCATGCAAAACACAAGGAGATGCAAATTGGATAAATATCATCCAGACCAAGCTAAACGTGAAGATAAATCTAATGTTCAAGTCGAATTTATTGGAAATCCAACGGAGTCTCAGAAACGACGAATCTTTTCGCTGACGAGTCATTTTTTGATCACCAGCCGCAAATACTTGGTTGAAAATGGATATCCTTCCAGAATGGACTACATAGTTGCCGTGGCTCCAACAGGTAGTCTGACACCGCAATACCAATACTTGTTCCAAGTTTTCAACGAAACCCTTTGGATCATCCTGTTGTTAACCGTACTAGCAATTTGCATCATCACTATAATTTTGATAAAAGTCGAATTAGATCATAGATCAGCAACAAATGCAGTTTTCTGGGTAGTGCCGTATTTCTTGAGTCAACCTAATTGAAATGCAGACAGTGCTACGTTAATTATGTGCTGGATGTTCTTCTGCATACTCTTATCAGCATGTTTCAGTTCGTTTTTACGCAGTTCCTTGATGAGCTTGAAATTTGATGACAGCATGGACACTATGGAACAGCTGAAAGAAAGCGGATTGAAGATATTGCTTGAGAATTACGTCCGCAACAACATTAAAGAGCTGTTTCCGTTCATAGCGTGCCACTATAGACCACTCGTTGACGATGTTACCGAAGCAATGCTTAGGTACACCAGGGACACGGCTTTCATCACCCAGCGTCCAGCGTCGAGTACTTGGTGAATAAAAGAGATAGAAACAATAGGAACATTTACCACATCCTTAAAGAGTTTCTGATGAGTGGGCATAGCGTTTACAACTACGTAGAGCATTCGCCGTTGCTGGATAAGATCGACACGTTGATGTTGCGGAGCAGGGAGTACGGGTTGGTGATGTTCAGATCGAGTCGGGCGAGCGGCAGAGTCATCGCAGCCAGTAACCACGCGAGTTTGCAGCTGATCCATTTGCAAACGACGTTTTATATGTGGGGCTTTGGGTTGCTTGTGGGAGCGAAAGTGTTTGTTGGAGAAAAGATTTGTTATATTAAAAACAAATTAAAATTTCGTTTCGTTCCGTAAATAATTAAGCAAGGAATACTTAGGAAAGTCGTAGGGTCTTCAATAAAGTTTCTGTAGATGAAAACTTTGTTTTTCATCCGATTTTATTCACGATTCAATCGCTAACTTATATCGCTAACAATATCGCAAACTTTCAGCGCTTTGTTATATCCTATCGTTGCAACCAATGTTATATCCTACTGGTGCAACCAATGTTATGTCCCATTTATCGTGCAGACCGTCGTCAAAGAGAAGGAATGGTTGAATAATACTCTAAGTATATTCGATCGAATTTTTGTTTGCGTTTTGCTTGAAGAATTCCTTGAAGATTTCGTATGGGAGCAGAAAGTTTTTTTTTTTTTTTTTGGTTTGAGTTACGTTATCGTATACCAGATCCGAGAGAACATGGAAGTCATTGGCTACAGCCCCTTTAACCAAAGCTACTACAATTTCACTAATCAAGCTGTAGATAAAATGTTCCCAGATAAATTGCAAAATATGTGTGGGGTTCCTATTAAGGTTGGTGTTATATTTGACAAAACCACGAATACGCAAGGTACAAGAAACTGGCTTAAGTTGATGTTTTGAATGTTAGTTTCACCCACTTAGTTTTGTATATCCGTTGTAAAAGGAAACCGAAGCCTATAATATTTCACGTAAAACACAAGGAGATGCAAATTGGAAGTATCATTCAGACCAACCTAAAGTGAAGATAACTCTTAGTGTTCAAGTCGAACTTCTGGGAGATCCAAAGGAGTCTCAGAAACGACGAATCCAACTTTTCCCCGACGAGTCATTTTTCGTTCGCCAGTCGCAAATACTTGGTTGAAAATGGATATCCTTCCAGAATGGACTACATAGTTGCCGTTGCTCCAACAGGTAGTCTAACACCGCAATACCAATACTTGTTCCAAGTCTTCAAAGAAACTCTTTGGGTCATCCTGTTGTTAACCGTAATAGCAATTTGCATCATCACCATATTTTTGATAAAAGTCGAAGGAGATCATAGACAGAGAGATCATAACAGTTGCCGTTTTCATGGTAGTGCAATATTTCTTGAGTCAACCCAATTCAAATGCAGATAGTGCTCCGTTGGCCACAAATACGTTAATTATGTGCTGGATGTTCTTCTGCATACTCTTATCAGCATGTTTCAGTTCGTTTTTACGCAGTTCCTTGATGAGCTTGTCAATGATCATATTCTTCAAACCATCTCGGTCTTGTTTTCTTGGATTGGATGAAACCCTAATTCCTTTTGTTACTCGGTCACTATCCAACCTCATGAGATGACCATAAAATAACAATCGTATCTTCTTAATGGATGCTGTAATAGGTTCTGACTTGCTGTACAAGTCCTCATTTGCTCTCATTCGCCATTGTCCATCAACCCATCGGTTATCTACGATTTTCCTGAATATCCTACGTTCTGGTTTTTCCAGTCGCTTAGCTTGACCTTGCCTATTCTTGGTCAAAGTTTCGGACGCATATAAGCCCTCAGGCTTTAAAACTGTATTATAATGTCTGAACTTGGCTCCTATACTCATAGAGTTATTGTTATAGATACTCTTTGTCAGTTGGTAGGTCTGATCCAAATTCCTTATCCTGACATGAATTCCTTCTTCTTCTAATCCATTCGTCTGGATGACTTCACCGAGATACCTGAATTTCTTAACTCCAATTTTTCCCGGATTGGTGATCCTTAAAAATTATTCTTCTTTCGAATAAGCCTACTTTGGACCACGCTTGTTCAACTGTTGGGCTTTGATCTTTGCCCAGTATTGTCGCATCTTCTGCCGGTGTAACTTGTTTCTCTCTTCTGCCCAGGGGGTACCTTTCCTTCGAGGTTTTTCCTGAAATCCACGGATGCGTCTCACAGACTATCTGTTTTGGAGATCTGTTATTCGCAATTCTTTAATATCCTTCTCGGTTTCTGTCAACCAAGTGGTACGAACCTTCTTGTTTAAAAATTTAAAAATTTATTCTCTTCGGACAAAGGTCCTCTCCGCCTTTTGGACGTTGATGCTATTTGAAAACCTTGGTAGTTGTTCACCAATCTTTTAAATTGGTTCAATTTGTATTTGTCGAGGAGCCATCCACTCTTGCAATACATGTTAATACTTAGATGCATTACCGCACATTACTTTGCTTTCCTTAGCAGTACTTAAGTATTACACCACATTACACAAAGTACTCTTGGATTTCTTGAATTACTCTTGTATTTCCTGAATTACGTTTACATTATATTCGCATTACCGCCATATTACGTCCCCCGAGGGGTCATCCACTCTTGCCATACATGTTAATACTTAGATGCATTACCGCACATTACTTGCATTCCTTATTTATTACACCACATTACACAAAGTACTCTTTGATTCATTGAATTACTCTTGCATTCCCTGAATTACGTTCAGATTACATTCAACTGTTGGGCTTTGATCTTTGCCCAGTATTGTCGCATCTTCTGCCGGTGTAACTTCTTTCTCTCTTCTGTCCAGAGGGTATCTTTGCTTCGGGGTTTTTCCTAAAATCCACGGACTTCCTTCAAGGTGCGGCTCACAGACTGTCTGTTTTGGAGATCTGTTATTCCCAGTTCTTTAATATCCTTTTCGGTTTCTGTCAACCAAGTGGTACGAACCTTCTTGTTTTACGATAAGGTGAACAGACGGTTGGTTAGTCGGTGATCATAAAAAGCTACCCTTTTTTACCTTGCGCAGTCAGAAAGCATCTCATTATGTTCGTATAGCTTAGAGTTATGTCGCCTTCGGAATTCCGATCTTCCTTTACCAAGCCTAGGATCTTCCTGAGGATTTTCCTTTCTCTGATTTCCAATTTTTCTACCAGACCTCTTCGGTTCAAAGAAAGAAACTCTATGCCATACAGGGCTTCTGGTCGTAAGACTGATGTATAGTGCTTAAGTTTCAGGTTGCGTGACAGACATTTCCTGTTGTAAGTGTTCTTAGTCAGTCAATAGGCTAGTTCTAACTTGTTGACTCTCTTGGATAATGATGCTCTTTCTGATAAGTTGGGTTCAATCCAATTGACGAGATACTTACATTTCTCTTTCCCTGCTCTAGTAACATCTCTCTGTTCACTTCTCTGATGTTGATAAAGAATTCTATTTTCTCCAGCGACACTTGAAGACCCACTTTGGCAGCCTGTTTTCTGAGGCAATTTACCTGCATTGTTGTCATCTCAAGAGAATCAGCAAACAATGCCATGTCATCTGCAAAAACCAGTCCATCGTTCTTACATCCGAGGTAGATACCACTCTGAGCATCCAAATTGATCAGTTCCTTGCGCCATTTTCTCATAACCTTTTCAAGGACACTGTTGAAGGGAAGTTTGGAAAGTCCATCTCCTTGTCTCACTCCAGTTTTTATTTCGAAGCTTTCTGAAATCTCGCCTCTAAATTTAACCTTGGAATGGGTGTTGGTCAAAGTTTCTAGGATGAGTCTGCGGGTTTTGTTGTCTAGCCCTAGTTCCTGGAGTATATTGATAAGCGTTTCTCTATCAATGGAATCGTAGGCCTTCCTAAAATTAACAAAGGTGACGACCACCTTGCGGTTTCTCTTGGAGTATGCAAGTATAGTTTTAAGATTGAGGAACTGTTCAACACAGGATCGGGTCTTCCTGAAGCCCCCCTGGTATTCTCCCAGTTGACTATCCAGCTGATTTTCTGCCCTTGTTTGTAACGCCTTCGAGAGAATTTTGTATGTTACCGGGATGAGAGAAATTCCACGGTAGTTGTTTAGATCAGTAAAATCTACCTTTTTGTGAAGCGGATGGAGATGATGGATCAGAGCAGATTTCCAATCGGGTGGTAATTTCTCTGTTTCCCAGATGTCCTGGATGATCTCGGTTAGCTTGCGCACGGCATTGTTTCCAGCACCTTTCCACAGTTCAACAACGATAGAGTCCTCTCCAGCTGCCTTATTATTCTTAAGAAGATGAATGATCTGGCCAACTTCTTCCAATGAAGGGGACATTGAGTCCGGGTTTGGTGTGTTTTGTTTGAGTCTTCGCTGGGTGGGTCACAGTTGAGTAGATTTTTAAAGTACTGAGCCAAAAGGTGGCAGTTGTCCTTGTTGTTATAAGCCAATTTGCCTTGTGAGTCTCTGAAGTGGAGGTTTAAGTGTCTGGTTGAAAGTACCAAAGAAATCTCTGGAGTTATTCTTAGCAAAACTCTCTTCGATTCGGGTTGGTTGGTTTTGTGTAAAAGTTCGTTTGGTTCCTCGAATTATCTTGGCTGTAACCTTTCTTTGTTCCAAAAATTTATGCCAATTGATGTTTAAAAAATTGAATTAGTTTTCCAGTTTTTTCTGCTCGGCGGATCAAATTTCGCACGTTTTACACATCTCGCGACCGGAAACGGCTAGCAAAATACATTATATATACAACCATAGTATATTTACAACCAGCAGGGAAAATACTTTCAGACACACCTTTTTCCATTCTTCTAATTAATTTTCCATTCACTTAATAATACATAATGATTTTAAGGAAAATACTTTGTTGATTTACTAAAGAATGAAATGAACGCCTTAGAAATTTCTTAACGAATTCATAACTGTTTTAAATTGCAAAAACCTAGAGTTCCAAGAGAACCTCTAAAATGCCCAAAATACATCAACAAAGACTTTTGTGAATTCTAATGATAGTCCCTAATTTCTTAGGTTTTGTATAGTCGGATATTGTGTAATGAAATAGAATCTATGACTACGATTTTATTTTTGTATGTAATAGTATATTACGTTGTAAGAAGCATATTACGCACGCGTTAGCGTAGTACTGTACTTTATCTACGACCACACTAATTTGTTTTTGTTTAATAAGAAAAATATGTTTGATGTAACACCTCCGACCTTATTCAACTTGATAGAAATGAATTAGTAATCATAGAATTAGTTAGTAATTATTTATAGTTTTCGTTTTAAACGTGGAAAAACGAAATGAATGACAGCTTCTATATGAAAGATTTGACGTTTAATGATTGTTTAGAAATTATCATATGTCCTTTGCTTCTTGACGGTCGTGAGCCTTCCGCTCAGCTGTTCCGTCGTCTTGTTGTTTGTTTCTGGTTTTTTTTTTTTTTTTTTTTTTTTTTTTTTTTTTTTTTTTTTTTTTTTTTTTGGTGTCGGTTTTTTTGTTCTTCTGTTGTGTTTCACTCATTCACTCATTGTGTTTAGAAATCACGGAGTACTATATTTAAAAATAGTATCAATGTGCAGCTCTCAACCAATCAGGGAATCGTAAACCAAACAAGTAAGGGTGATTTTGAATTATTACATAACATTAATCGCGAATTGTTTTGTTACATATGTATGTGATATGATGTATTTACATAGTCCACGAACTGTACAATAATATGGGCATTTACAATTGTGGTCGTAGATAAACTATTTGGTATATGGGGGTGTAGTAAAGTGCGAAGGGATGATTTATAAAAGTTGAGAGACGTCAGCACCGGCAGCGTCAGTCAAAACCGTGCGGAAACGGATCCCATTATCTAAAAAGCGCACGTGCTCCTGACAACGCGTGTTCCTGTCTCTGTATTGTTTCGCGCTCCGGCTGACGTCGACATTTCGACACCGCAGAAACAACTTAATCCCTTTTACCGATTCCTTTCGGATTATGAAAAACTATCGCGATATAGTTGAAATATTAAATATTATATAATTTGGATCAAACGATGGAGAACTGAAATAATTGTCAGAAAATTTTATATTCTTGGAAAAACTACAGCAAAGATTTTGTGCGGAACTGAAGGATTTTTTCAAGAGTTTTCAAGAGAGTTGAAAATACTGGTAGAGAGCAATTACCTTCGAGTTGTATTCGAAACCGTAAATGCAATTGAACACAACAGTCACTGACCGTTCATAATTGTCTGTTTATCTGCCGCAGTCGGCGGAATAAAATTTGTGTTTCCCGTATCGATTTTGTTCTAGTTTTCACGTCCGGTGGTGAAAATAATTGGCACAGTTTAATTGACGTTGACAGATGATGGGAAAAGGCTATTTAGTTTATATTCGTAAATACGCCATATACGTGATATTTATTTTTGAGTTAACTTCATGCCAGCCGTCCAATTGGCTTTTCAAATCGTATCAATCACACTTAAATATATGATAGATAATTCATCAAATATCTAAATAATCAAATATCTAATTTAATTGAAACATAAAAATCTAAACCAACAACTTTCATAAACACAACTCTAGTCTTGTCTGTTTAGTCCTGTCTGTGGAATTTTGTCCGTTAAATCTTGTCTGTTCAGTCTTCTTTGTCCAGTCTTATGTGTCCGTCCTCCTCGGTGGTGTAGTTGGCAACATACTCGCCTTTTAACGCGGGAGACCCGGATTCGAATCCTGGTCGAGGAGACAACAACTAGCGTCTACTAGGGCTGCCCACCCTGAATGAATGCAAAATATGCGATACCGGGGGTGGTGCATAATAAATGACTTTAAAAAAAAACACTTTTAAAAAAGTCTTATGCGTCCAATCTTCTCTGTCCAATTTTGTCTATCGTGAAGCAAATAAATGTGCTGCAAATGCATCTACATCGTATGTATAATGCAATGTGATATTGCAAATTGGGATCTCTAATGTGCTCTACACTGATTAATATATAGCCCCAGCTTAGATCAGCACAATTGCGCACATACATAATACTATCCACACTACAAACCCAATGTAATTGTTCGTATAAAGAGATGTCTGTTTCGGTTGCTTTAAATAAAATTATAGGTCAATTTGTTTTGGTTATCGTAGTAAATTCGGTAATTTATTACGACATTAAACGGTTATAGTTTCATTTCGGTACATGAACTGTCGTTTATTGCGTTTAAATGAGAAAACTTGGGGTGAACGGATTGGGTATTTGACACATTAATTAAGGGTATACTTAAATGATACTATTTAACGTCTGCTATTATGTCCCAGTTAAATAAAATTGAATTGTTACAAAGAGACTTGTAGATTTTTGCACATATCTTTACGCTAGGAATAATTAGTTCACTAACTATTAGCTGTTTGACTGACTCTATAGTAGGTCCCGACAAATCGTTGGTCCAGATGAACAGGGTATTAACTCAAGAAGAAAACCGGCCAAGTGCGAGTTGTAACTCGCGCACGGAGGGTTCCGTACAAACTTGTAAGTAAGGTATCTTTTTTTTGTGGAGGACGTAGCAAGCACATTCAGTTAACTTGTTAAGGCGTTGCTAATAAACAAACAAAACTCGTCCCAAATATCATAGATATAGTTAACTATTGTAGCTCTCAATAGAAATTGAGGTAGAAATGCGAGACTTGTCTACAAACAGCTGCCACTTCTGTGTAAGGATAAGGACGGCAGAGTAATCGGACACACAGAAAAGTGTATCAAGAGGTGGGGTCAGTACTTCAGGGACCTGCTCAACCAGAACACTCGCGTAGTCCAAGAGGAAAGTATAACGCCAACATCAACATCAATATTAGGGACTGAGCAAGTGGAGGAACCCACCTTAGAAGAAGTAGAGACTGCAGTGCGCAGGATCATGAACAATAAGGCGCCAGGTGCAGATGGTATTCCAGGAGAATTGTTGAAGTATGGAGGTAGAGCCTTAATATCGTGCATGCATGATCTCATATTAAACATATGGAGAACGGAAAAGCTACCGGATGAATGGAAGCTAGGGATAATATGCCCATTGTACAAGAAAGGTGATAAGTTATATTGTTCTAACTACAGGGGGATAACGATGCTAAACATTGCATACAAGGTCTTCGCTAATGTGTTGTACCGTCGCTTACTACCATACGCAGAAGAGAATATCGGTGAATACCAGTGCGGTTTCCGCACAAACAGGTCAACCACAGATCAACTGTTTGGCATTAGGCAGATCCTGGAGAAATGTAATGAGTTCAATATCACGATACACCATCTATTCGTGGATTTCAGAGCAGCATACGACAGCGTTATAAGACACAAACTGTGGGGGATAATGACAAGTTTCGGATTCCCTGAAAAACTGACAGCCCTAACCAGAGTAACACTGTCTGAAGTATCGTCTGTAGTAAGAATACGAAACAAGTTGTCTGAGACTTTTATAACAGATGAAAGACTACGACAGGGAGACCCACTGGCAACTTTACTGTTTAACATCGTACTAGAAAAGGCCGTTAGGAGTAGTGGAGTGGATACTAACGGCACTGTGTACTTTAAGTCAACACAACTATTGGCTTACGCAGACGACATTGATATAATTTGCAGAAGCGAACAGGCGACCAAAACTACTTACTCGCTGCTGGAGAAGGAAGCAAATAACCTAGGACTCACTGTCAACGTAAACAAAACGAAATACATGGTGGCTAACGAAACTCATCGGAAGGTAGGACCAACGCTAGAACTAGACGGAAAGCACTTTGATACAGTAGATACATTTGTGTACTTGGGCTCGCAACTGAACAGCGTAAACCGGATGGGCGAGGAGATTAGAAGGCGGATAACTCTTGCTAACAGGTGCTATTATGGGCTACTTAAACTTTTTAGGTCCAAAACAATCCACCCCAAGCATAAGTGCACACTGTACAGGTCACTGATAAGACCGGTGGTAACCTATGGTGCAGAAGCATGGAGCTTAACACAGAGCGAAGAACAGGCTTTAAGTGTATTTGAGAGAAGAATGCTACGTGCAATATTTGGAGCGACCCAAGAACGAAGAATCTGGCGCCGAAGATATAATCACGAACTATATCAGCTCTACAATCAACCAGATATTGTGAGTTTCATCAAGGTGGCAAGATTGAGATGGCTCGGACACATGCAGAGAATGGGTGATCATAGGGTTCCGAAAAAGTTGTTCAATGGCCAACCAGAAGGAAGGAGAAGGGCCGGAAGACCAAGAGGGAGATGGAAGGATGCGGTAACAACTCACCTACAAAAACTTCAAGTACGGGACTGGAGAACGTTGGCGAGTGATAGGTCCGCTTGGAGAAACATGCTGAAGGAGGCCCAGACCGGCAATCGGTTGTAGTGCCATTAAGAAGAAGAAGATTGTAGCTCTCAAAAGCTGTGTTTGTCCAAAATTGGTTGAATTATAAATTGAAAAAGCTATAGCATGAAACAAGCAACTGCTATCGCCGGGCATAAATATTACATCGTATACGATAATGTTGTCGTTAACGGTTAAATGAACAATAGCCACTGAGTAAGTAACGATATGCAAGAGTACGAAGTTATTGAATGCAAAACAAAATTTCGTATTTCTGCCGCTCACTACAAAAGGGCCGACCTGGGCCGACCTCCTCCGCCTTTGTACTTGCCCCGTGTCGCCCTGCTCGTGCGCGTCTCGTTTTATCCCACATACAAGAGGTCACTGAGTAGTTAGTTAGGTACTTAAACACGAAATCTTACTTACTTATATGATATGAAATTCTTGACGAGAGACCTATTTCAAATTCCAAGCCAAAACTAAGATATTTTAAAAGTTACCAAAAGAAAGCGAATGACGATTATAATAAATCGATTATGATAAATCTGTATTTTACTATTACCCTTATTCACTAACTTACATTAAGAATTAACTGAATTACGCGATTATTTTTAAACTTATAAAAAGAAAACGAACAGACGTTTATGATAAAACTTTATTTTAGTATTACACTTATTCACTAACTTATATTAAGATCTAACTATTTCTAGATCTAATATAAAGTAATATATTAACTATTTCTAGATCTATTTCGATACTCTTAACATTCAGTTGTTCAATTGACAGCTTTTGGGCAATTGACTACCAAAAAATATAGGAGGAGGAGGACCTAACTGTATGCAACCCATATGCTGCTGGTGCCTGATAATACCACGCAACACATTAGTGTATTTTCATAAGTTTCTAATAGTAGATTCGCATTTTTCTTGTAATTAAACTACATATTTACGGTTTTCAGATTTTTCCCTTTACATGTGCTGTAAGACACCGTTTCTTGCCAAATTTCATGATTCTAGGTCAACGGGAAGTACCCTATAGGTTTTGATTCCTTTGTGAAATCGCAAAATATGCGACATAAACGGTCATATCTTTTGATCGCGTTGACTTACAAGTTTGATTTTCTCACAGCTGAAAGAGACCGCAGACCCGAGTATTTGATACAAATTTCAACTTGTTACCTCTCCGCGTTCCTGAGAAAAATGGTCTTGACAGACAGACAGACAGACAGACAGATGGATAGACAGGCAGACAAACAGACAGACAGACGGACAGACAGACAGTCAGACGGACAACAAAGTGATCCTATAAGAGTTCCGTTTTTGGTACGGAACCCAAAAAAGGAGAGCGATTTGAAATTTTTAAATCAATATATTTCTATTTCTGTAAATAATTGGTTAACCTCATATAACATCTCATTAAAGTATTGATTAACGTTTATTGATAACGTTTTTGTTCACTTCATGACTTTGTCAATTTTACTATTACTGAGAGAAAAAAAAGAAATTCTACAGGCAAGAACATAATGAGTTAATACCCTGCTCATCCAAACGAACGAAATATCCTTCCGCGACGACGCACTTTGCTGCCAAAATATAACTTCACTGAGAAATCAATTTCAAATTTATCTAAGTATACATAATACCCACAATCTTAATTCGTTTTCCAACATAAACAAAGCTACAACGAATCTACCAATAGATTTTTTTTAATGCGGCCCGCGGTTTAATTTTCATCCGCAAAGTGGCCCGCCGTCCAAAAGATTTGCCCACCCCCGCTCTACAATAGCATGTAATTTTATCAATTCAGTTATACCATAATCTTTAACATAATTTTGTGTAATCTCACCTAATTTGTCTTGCTTTCAAAGTATCAAGAAGTTAGGGTAACAAATCCCCGGAGCAATAACGCCAGCACCAGTGATAAATATGTTAAATTAAGGTACAACATTAGTGCAACTATAAAGTACAATGTAGTTTACGAGCTCGGTATAAGATTTGGGAATTTAGGGCTCGTTTCGGAAAACTGGACTTAGTAAACGTGCCAAATATTTAAAAGTCTACTATATTTTATACGGAAAGCAAATATAACTATCCATCATACTGCTATATCCTTTCTGAGAATTTTAGCCGCAGAAACATAAATATACGGTATGTACATGTGCAATAAAAACTCGAAAACGATTTGTTGATATGTTTGTCCACAAACATTTTAATAAATACATTATGTGTCGAATAATAGTTGAAACAAAGTTATATACAGACAGATTAGACGAGAATATGCATACAAGCACCGACGTAAGAGATCAGTATGGACAGACAAGACAAGGTAAAAACTAGGCCTAAGTCTCTGTGATAAGCCGTTCTAAAGTTATGACAAATGCCAGAAATTGTATTTTTACACGAAATACTTTGTGCGGTATTAAGATATGATAGCAGAAAGTTAGCCCCTTCAGAAAACCTAATATATTAGTAACCGCATCCATTGTATTATCATCTCATTGTCTTCGCAGGCGTTCCGTCTGAAGAAGTGACACGAATAATACAAGCCATATATCTCCCCATTTACACACTATTAAACATCCGTTGTGGTAATAACGACATCGCAAACTCGTTACGCGACTCCCGCCGGTTTTTCCTCGCAAGCCACCCCCGAATAAACGCGCCGCGGCGTTCCCGCAGGAGACACCGGAGTCAATTTCACGAGCCAGCGGATCGCGAACTTCATTAGACACGACTATCTACTTTTATCATAATGAGCTTACCGCCGGGAAAGAACGAATATACGTGCCCCCATTACTCGAAGAATTACGGCTTTGTTTGAATTCCTCGGGAATTGAGTTTAAATCTGTTTTCTTATCTAAACTTTATTTTATCTTGGATAGTAATTTAGATTAGGCAAGAGTAGACAGAGAAGATTAGACAAACAAGACTAGAATAGAGAAGAGTAAACAGAGAAGACTAGACTAGACAAGAGTAAACAGAGAAGACTAGACAGACAAGACTAGACAGACAAGACTAGACAGACAAGACTAGACAGACAAGACTAGACAGACAAGACTAGACAGACAAGACTAGACAGACAAGACTAGACAGACAAGACTAGACAGACAAGACTAGACAGACAAGACTAGACAGACAAGACTAGACAGACAAGACTAGACAGACAAGACTAGACAGACAAGACTAGACAGACAAGACTAGACAGACAAGACTAGACAGACAAGACTAGACAGACAAGACTAGACAGACAAGACTAGACAGACAAGACTAGACAGACAAGACTAGACAGACAAGACTAGACAGACAAGACTAGACAGACAAGACTAGACAGACAAGACTAGACAGACAAGACTAGACAGACAAGACTAGACAGACAAGACTAGACAGACAAGACTAGACAGACAAGACTAGACAGACAAGACTAGACAGACAAGACTAGACAGACAAGACTAGACAGACAAGACTAGACAGACAAGACTAGACAGACAAGACTAGACAGACAGACTAGACAGACAAGACTAGACAGACAAGACTAGACAGACAAGACTAGACAGACAAGACTAGACAGACAAGACTAGACAGACAAGACTAGACAGACAAGACTAGACAGACAAGACTAGACAGACAAGACTAGACAGACAAGACTAGACAGACAAGACTAGACAGACAAGACTAGACAGACAAGACTAGACAGACAAGACTAGACAGACAAGACTAGACAGACAAGACTAGACAGACAAGACTAGACAGACAAGACTAGACAGACAAGACTAGACAGACAAGACTAGACAGACAAGACTAGACAGACAAGACTAGACAGACAAGACTAGACAGACAAGACTAGACAGACAAGACTAGACAGACAAGACTAGACAGACAAGACTAGACAGACAAGACTAGACAGACAAGACTAGACAGACAAGACTAGACAGACAAGACTAGACAGACAAGACTAGACAGACAAGACTAGACAGACAAGACTAGACAGACAAGACTAGACAGACAAGACTAGACAGACAAGACTAGACAGACAAGACTAGACAGACAAGACTAGACAGACAAGACTAGACAGACAAGACTAGACAGACAAGACTAGACAGACAAGACTAGACAGACAAGACTAGACAGACAAGACTAGACAGACAAGACTAGACAGACAAGACTAGACAGACAAGACTAGACAGACAAGACTAGACAGACAAGACTAGACAGACAAGACTAGACAGACAAGACTAGACAGACAAGACTAGACAGACAAGACTAGACAGACAAGACTAGACAGACAAGACTAGACAGACAAGACTAGACAGACAAGACTAGACAGACAAGACTAGACAGACAAGACTAGACAGACAAGACTAGACAGACAAGACTAGACAGACAAGACTAGACAGACAAGACTAGACAGACAAGACTAGACAGACAAGACTAGACAGACAAGACTAGACAGACAAGACTAGACAGACAAGACTAGACAGACAAGACTAGACAGACAAGACTAGACAGACAAGACTAGACAGACAAGACTAGACAGACAAGACTAGACAGACAAGACTAGACAGACAAGACTAGACAGACAAGACTAGACAGACAAGACTAGACAGACAAGACTAGACAGACAAGACTAGACAGACAAGACTAGACAGACAAGACTAGACAGACAAGACTAGACAGACAAGACTAGACAGACAAGACTAGACAGACAAGACTAGACAGACAAGACTAGACAGACAAGACTAGACAGACAAGACTAGACAGACAAGACTAGACAGACAAGACTAGACAGACAAGACTAGACAGACAAGACTAGACAGACAAGACTAGACAGACAAGACTAGACAGACAAGACTAGACAGACAAGACTAGACAGACAAGACTAGACAGACAAGACTAGACAGACAAGACTAGACAGACAAGACTAGACAGACAAGACTAGACAGACAAGACTAGACAGACAAGACTAGACAGACAAGACTAGACAGACAAGACTAGACAGACAAGACTAGACAGACAAGACTAGACAGACAAGACTAGACAGACAAGACTAGACAGACAAGACTAGACAGACAAGACTAGACAGACAAGACTAGACAGACAAGACTAGACAGACAAGACTAGACAGACAAGACTAGACAGACAAGAGTAGACAGAGAAGATTAGACAGATGAGAGTAGACTAGACAGGAGTAAACAGAGAAGACTAGACAGACAAGACTAGACAGACAAGACTAGACAGACAAGACTAGACAGACAAGACTAGACAGACAAGACTAGACAGACAAGACTAGACAGACAAGACTAGACAGACAAGACTAGACAGACAAGACTAGACAGACAAGACTAGACAGACAAGACTAGACAGACAAGACTAGACAGACAAGACTAGACAGACAAGACTAGACAGACAAGACTAGACAGACAAGACTAGACAGACAAGACTAGACAGACAAGACTAGACAGACAAGACTAGACAGACAAGACTAGACAGACAAGACTAGACAGACAAGAGTAGACAGAGAAGATTAGACAGATGAGAGTAGACTAGACAGGAGTAAACAGAGAAGACTAGACAGACAAGACTAGACAGACAAGACTAGACAGACAAGACTAGACAGACAAGACTAGACAGACAAGACTAGACAGACAAGACTAGACAGACAAGACTAGACAGACAAGACTAGACAGACAAGACTAGACAGACAAGACTAGACAGACAAGACTAGACAGACAAGACTAGACAGACAAGACTAGACAGACAAGACTAGACAGACAAGACTAGACAGACAAGACTAGACAGACAAGACTAGACAGACAAGACTAGACAGACAAGACTAGACAGACAAGACTAGACAGACAAGACTAGACAGACAAGACTAGACAGACAAGACTAGACAGACAAGACTAGACAGACAAGACTAGACAGACAAGACTAGACAGACAAGACTAGACAGACAAGACTAGACAGACAAGACTAGACAGACAAGACTAGACAGACAAGACTAGACAGACAAGACTAGACAGACAAGACTAGACAGACAAGACTAGACAGACAAGACTAGACAGACAAGACTAGACAGACAAGACTAGACAGACAAGACTAGACAGACAAGACTAGACAGACAAGACTAGACAGACAAGACTAGACAGACAAGACTAGACAGACAAGACTAGACAGACAAGACTAGACAGACAAGACTAGACAGACAAGACTAGACAGACAAGACTAGACAGACAAGACTAGACAGACAAGACTAGACAGACAAGACTAGACAGACAAGACTAGACAGACAAGACTAGACAGACAAGACTAGACAGACAAGACTAGACAGACAAGACTAGACAGACAAGACTAGACAGACAAGACTAGACAGACAAGACTAGACAGACAAGACTAGACAGACAAGACTAGACAGACAAGACTAGACAGACAAGACTAGACAGACAAGACTAGACAGACAAGACTAGACAGACAAGACTAGACAGACAAGACTAGACAGACAAGACTAGACAGACAAGACTAGACAGACAAGACTAGACAGACAAGACTAGACAGACAAGACTAGACAGACAAGACTAGACAGACAAGACTAGACAGACAAGACTAGACAGACAAGACTAGACAGACAAGACTAGACAGACAAGACTAGACAGACAAGACTAGACAGACAAGACTAGACAGACAAGACTAGACAGACAAGACTAGACAGACAAGACTAGACAGACAAGACTAGACAGACAAGACCAGACAGACAAGACCAGACAGGCAAGACCAGACAGACAAGACTAGACAGACAAGACTAGACAGACAAGACTAGACAGACAAGACTAGACAGACAAGACTAGACAGACAAGACTAGACAGACAAGACTAGACAGACAAGACTAGACAGACAAGACTAGACAGACAAGAGTAGACAGAGAAGATTAGACAGATGAGAGTAGACTAGACAGGAGTAAACAGAGAAGACTAGACAGACAAGACTAGACAGACAAGACTAGACAGACAAGACTAGACAGACAAGACTAGACAGACAAGACTAGACAGACAAGACTAGACAGACAAGACTAGACAGACAAGACTAGACAGACAAAACTAGACAGACAAGACTAGACAGACAAGACTAGACAGACAAGACTAGACAGACAAGACTAGACAGACAAGACTAGACAGACAAGACTAGACAGACAAGACTAGACAGACAAGACTAGACAGACAAGACTAGACAGACAAGACTAGACAGACAAGACTAGACAGACAAGACTAGACAGACAAGACTAGACAGACAAGACTAGACAGACAAGACTAGACAGACAAGACTAGACAGACAAGACTAGACAGACAAGACTAGACAGACAAGACTAGACAGACAAGACTAGACAGACAAGACTAGACAGACAAGACTAGACAGACAAGACTAGACAGACAAGACTAGACAGACAAGACTAGACAGACAAGACTAGACAGACAAGACTAGACAGACAAGACTAGACAGACAAGACTAGACAGACAAGACTAGACAGACAAGACTAGACAGACAAGACTAGACAGACAAGGCTAGACAGACAAGACTAGACAGACAAGACTAGACAGACAAGACTAGACAGACAAGACCAGACAGGCAAGACCAGACAGGCAAGACCAGACAGACAAGACCAGACAGACAAGACTAGACAGACAAGACTAGACAGACAAGACTAGACAGACAAGACTAGACAGACAAGACTAGACAGACAAGACTAGACAGACAAGACTAGACAGACAAGACTAGACAGACAAGACTAGACTAGACAAGACTGGACAGATAAGACTAGACAGACTAAACGACTGTCTAATCTTACTCATGAAATGTTATCTGTGATATATTAAACTAACTTATCCATAATTTACGGTCAGAATTTTTGACTCAATTCAAGGTTTTAACTCAATAAGGAACGTAATCAGTATTCCGGAAGTTTTAATATATATTAGAACATAGGATTCCTTTGAATTGAAATTGTAATTGCGGTCGGAGAGACGGTATCAGAATTTTTAATTCGACAAAATTAAGATGATTCTTGCGCGGGGTTTCGTTCCTTGCCGTCGGGATTTTATTAATTCCGAGCAAATGTTTGCGTTCAATTAGAATTCCGCGCGAGAATTCGGCAATTTAAATTCGCACTCTCCCTCGCTCTATTTATAGCGCCCGGCCCCCATTCCCCCATAGAAGATATTATATTAACCGAGTTTATGGTGGGAGGGGCGTGTTTAATGACGATTTAATGACGATCTCGACAGGACGATTCAAATATTAGAGGCGGAATTTGATGTTGTTTGTTGTCGAATACTGCGCATGTGTTCACAAAACTGTATTATTAACGCCAGATATACCAAAATTTAACCTTTCCGGAGCTCTATAACAATTAGCTGAGTCTTTTTAGGACTACCAAAACAAATCAATCTCAAGTGAAATTTGTCAGTTATTTAATAGCTTTCAGTCTACCTCCGTGGCACTCCACAAAAACCATAAAAATAATATTGCTTTTATGTTCATGTCTTTCTGATAACTTAAGCCATCTGCAGACGCAGATATCATAATATAATATGACATAACCCACTCATCTACAGTGACTTGTGGGTTATTATTATTAATGTCTGAGTGGGATAGATATAACCTTTCCATCTACAATGACTTATGGGTTATTATTATTAATATCTGATCTGTTTTATCAGTGCAGCTTTGCTTTTATTAATAACAATTTGTAAAACATTTTGCAAATCAATAACTTCCCAAGTTCATGTCTCTCTCACTAAATGTCAAATTAATAATATCTAACTCTTAATCACCATGTGGGTTTCAGGTGAATATTTTTACAAATTGTTATTAATAAAAGCAAAGCTGCACTGATGAGACGGATCAGATATTAATAATAATAACCCACAAGTCATTGTAGATGGGTGGGTTATATCCATCCCACTCAGACATTAATTATAACAACCCACAAGTCATTGTAGATGGGTGGGTTATATATGTCCCGATAGACTCGAAAAGGTTAATTACGTAGCCATACGCGAGTATTTTAACCAATAGTAGAAAGTGGGTTGCAGTGTTCCAAAATTTGGGAACTGTCGGTCTAGACCGGTGTTTCCTAACGTGGGGCCCACGCCCCACATGGGTGCAATTTGATTGTTAAGGGGGGCAATTCGAAAATGGACTCGACACGAGTTTATCCCTTTTGCTCCGAGCCATTCAAATGCAAAGATAGATTTCGGTACCAAAATTAAAAGAAAAAACAAATTCTTAAATAATTGCGTCCAATATAAATTCGTTTGAAGAGACCAAAATATCAACTGGGTTTTTGGCGTAGTCAATTTAACCTCGGAACCCCCGGACGCTTTTAAATCTCCCTAAACAGCGCAGTTTTTCTGATATGCCGGTGCATCTGAATGGCCGGTCGTAACTTATATGCGAAATTTGTTGCAAAAATGCTAAGAAAAGGCCCCCCTTTTTTTGTACACTGCAACTGCAACAAATTTTGGTACACTGCAACCCACTTTCTAGTGTTGGTTAAAATACTCGCGTATGGCTACGCAATTAACCTTTTCGAGTCTATCGGGACATATATAACCCACCCATCTACAATGACTTGTGGGTTGTTATAATTAATGTCTGAGTGGGATATATATAACCCACCCATCTACAATGACTTGTGGGTTATTACAATTAATAAGAATATTAGAAAGGCTTAGGTGGGGCATGGTGCAAAAAAGCTTGGGAAACACTGGTCTAGACAGATCAACGATAACAGTGATTCAACTTGAAAACAATATTCGAGTGAATCTGAAAAGTGTAGCAAGAGATTCTTCAATTTTATGTTATGACCCTCGGAGTATGCGAGAAAGTGTTCACCGTTGGAAAAGTAACTTTGAAAGTGTATCGAGAGCCGTAATTTCGTTTCAGTAAATGCAGTCGAATTTCTTTTCGAACACAAACGTGTGTTCCCCGTCCGCGCACAAAGAAAACACCAATTAGTGGAAGAATTGAAAGTGAAACCTTTGTGAGACGAGAACAAAAAAAAAAAGAAAAAGAAACAGAAACGGCACGAGTTATATGCAGTGGCCGATGGGAAAGACTGACCGGGCCGACACAAAGGAAATAGATTCGAACTGCTGCAGCTTCTCCCCAAAGGCTGATTTTAATTAGATTTTCTCATTTTAAACTGTGTTTTTCAATTATCGCAACATGTTGACTAACTATTTAATTTAGTTTAACGAAATTCAACAGAAACCTTTAGGAATATGTAAGTAAAGAAACTGGAAACTTTAAGCAAAATCGGTCGATAAACTGCTGAGAAAATCGAGATCAAAGTTTCGGAAAGCTAGAAAATTGATCGACTCGTTTCATTGAAAATTTTCGAGGTTTATTTTCCTTGCGACTGCAAGTATCATACATCGTTTTAATCAGTATTTAATTTTGAATCGTTTCAGTCAATTTAGATTATTTTAGAAAAAGTTTCGGGCAACAATCTGATAGTACGGTTTATGTAATCGCTCATTTCAGACTTAGGTTTCACCAAAACAGGAAAAGATTATTATATGTTTGTTCTACACAAAATTTCGCATCTTTTGACGTATTACATGTCAATATCCGCGACATGTCAAAATTCGCGAATTCGAATAAGGGCTTTAAAAAATCGCGATTTTCGAAACCACTCCGATTTTTGCATATTGTATATCAAAACACGCAGAATTTTACACACATTATGCCAATATAAATCATTATGCAATTTAGTTTACAATAAGCCAACAAATCTCAAAAAAACTAAATAATTTTCAACAACCTAAAAACACCTTATTATATTTACAGCGATTTCTTAAAAAGGAATAAAAGCAGCGGAATTAGATTTCGATTTTTGCAAGTTGAAAAAACCCTTAAAATTTTGAAATATAATTTATTAATATTGTTTCAAACAATAAGCCTAGGTAGACTGTTTAGGGATCGTACATTAATCACGCGAGGCTCGAATGGGAGGAGAGGGGGATTGTGAAAAATCACGAAACATCACGGGGGGTGAAGTGAGATATCACGTGTATTTATTTCTTCGTTGAACGCGCGATTTTTAAACCGAAAAGCGGCGCGTGACTCGCTGCCAGTCCCAGTAGAAGTCTGTGATTTTGACGCCGAATATATGCGTAAATCGTTGCCGCGTATGTTTTTGTCTCAAAAAAATGTCTAACCTAGGAGACAGTGCTGAATTTACCAGCAGGTTGAGTAGGCTGGAGCCTAGGGCGACAAATTTGGGGCCAAAAGTTTTTTTGTGCCAACAGATATAAAAAAGATTAATTTTTATATACTTTAATGTAAATGTTATTAGGTCCACACAAACAATTCAACATGTTTCACAACGTGTTTTTAAATTAATTTTTTCTACAATTTATCGTAGTAGTGGTTGGTTCGAAGCAGAATCGACTAGGCCGAGCTGTTAGGGGCACACGCCGCGTAGTGGCATTGAGTCTGAGAGAGACAGATATAGAGCGACGATACAAATGAAAAAGCCGCCGTAAAGAAAAGCCGCCTCTGTTGATTGAGTCATGCAATTATAAGTATTAATTTTTCTTCGGTTGTGTGCTATAGAGCGGTTGTGTGCTATAGAGCGAAATGTCGATTGGTAGAATTGTCCGAAACAACCGCTCTTATACGATTTCCGTGAAAATTAATTCCCATCTCTCTCTCTCTCCCTCTCACCCTCTCTCTCTCTCTCACTTAATACTCTTCAGCTCTAAACGACTATCTCATACGAGCCAGTTGGTATTTTTATTTGTATCCTATCCGCGAACTCTAGCAGATTGTTACGATCTTCTTAAATATTTGGAATAGTACTGTATGTGTGAAATCCAATAAGTCCTAAGCAATATAATGTGTCGAGGTCTAATTCTGTCGGTAGTTAATAATTCACAGAGAGCACTTTTGTAGTACTTTACAGTGTGAAGGTCTGGGACATAACTGATGGATTTATATAGTTAGTATTCTTTTTAAGGCCCGATTAAAAGCTGATTAAAGTCGATTAAAATCTGATTGAAAGCTGTTTAAAGCTGATTGAAAGCTGTTTAAAAATGGATTAAAAGCTGTTCAAAAGCTGATTAAAAAGCTGTTTAAAAGCTGATCAAAAAGCTGTTTCAAAGATTATTAAAAAGCTGTTTAAAATATGATTAAAAAGCTGATTAAAAGCTGTTAAAAAGCTGTTTGAAAGCTGATTAAAAAGTTGTTTAAAAGCTGTTCAAAAGCTGATTAAAAAGCTGCTTAAAAGCTGATTAAAAAGCTGATTAAAAGCTGTTAAAAAGCTATTTAAAAACTGATTAAAGTGGATGAAAAGTGGACGGAAGAAGTGGACGGTGGACGGAAAAGTGGACGGTGGACGGAAAAAGTGGACGGTGGACGGAAAAGTGGACGTAAAGTGTATGGATAGAATGCGGCTTCTCGTACAACGGCTGTTCAATTTACTAATAAAGCTATCTACATCAATCCCTGAACCATCAATTCTATAGCTGACACAAGCTTGGATGATGTTCTGCTGGACCGGCTTCACCGGCTTCAGGTTTAGGGTGAATATTCAGGATCTAGACTCTTCTTCCCACCATTATTATGTTTTCTCATATGTCGCTATCTTTTCTTGTGAAAGTTGAATTGCAAACGGTGTATTTGTAGTACATTTTTTTATTGTCATCACATACTTCCTTATGGCTTCCAAGATTATCCTTGCTGCGAAAACCTTTACAGATTGATCGCAGGGATACAGTTTTAATTGTTGATATGACTATGAATTTAGAGCATAGGTTTAAATATCAATCGCGTTCCGAATATAAATAATTATCAATGCTAAACAACCGACCGCGCTCGAGGTGTATGTTAGTAAATTTATTGTAAACAAAACGCCCGAACATCTGAATGTATACAAGTTGAAATACGAAAATGCAGACTCGGTGAGACACAAGGTCAACGGTAATTATTTGTTCATTAATCAACCAATCAGAAGCGAGATAATTAGTTTAGCATCTACTGAAGGTGAGACGGTCGGGCGGCATCTCCCTTAGGGTACATGCTAGAGCCGTTCTGACACCAGATTTGATTTTTCTCATCAAAGTAGAGTTTTAGGGTGAAAGTGGGGGTTGGGGGGCGTGGTCTGGGGCGGGGTCTAGAGGTGGGGGTGGTATGGGGCGGTGTCTAGGGGTGGGGGTAGTGGTGGGGTAGTAGTGGGGGTAGTGGTGGGGTAGTAGTAGGGGTAGTGGTGGGGGGCGAGGAGTGAGGAGGCTCCAGAAGGAACTATCTTTCCCTACTTCTGTAACGCGAAACGAAGCGACGGGAATACTTTTAACTTACTTTTGTGTGGTGTGTGTTTTTTTTTTAAAGAATAAACAAAGTGAATATTCAAATGCAGGCTTTTACCGTGATGTGATCACTGTTGCCGATCTTTACGAATCCCTTTGCTAAAAAATCCCCTTGCTTAAAAAATTGACGACCCCAAAGTAGAAGCTATTTTGCACGTTTTTATAATCGCTTATTTCAGACCTAAGTCTCATCAAAACCGAAAAAGACTATTAGTTGATTGTTCTACACAAAATTTCGCATCTTTTGATGTATTATTTGTCAATATCCATGACATGTCTAAATTCGCGAATTCAAACACCTCTCCGATTTTTACATATTGTATATCATAACGCGCAGAATTTTACACAGATTACACTAGTGTAAATCATTATGCAATTTTGTGTACAGTAAGTTAGGAAATCTTTAAAAACTAAACAATTTTCAACCACCGAAAAGCATATTTATAGCGATATCTTAAAACTGAATAAAAGTAGGAATTAATGGAACGAGAAGTCGAAGCATTTGAAATGTGGGCCTATCTTTTGAGCTACTTTTCCAGAAACCGTTTTGATTGTGTGCCAGCATGTCATTACTATCCAAGAAGCTTTTGCAGACTTTTTTTGAAAATCGGCTTTGATTACAGATTGGGCTGTAGTTAAAGGGATCCCGCTGTGACCTTTTATTTTCGTAAATCGGGATGGACTCTGATACTTTCAAACAACATATTCAATCTGATACAGTATTATATTATATTCAGGCTAATACGGTAACTGATATTCAGGCAAAGTTATCAGGCACGTCAGCATTTCATAATGTAGGAACATAAGAAAAATGGCACGCGGTCATAAAAATGTTCTCCACCCCGGGTCTAAATCTTAGCTGTACTGCCCAAATTTGTACATACGTGGTCTGTTAGAAAAGTATCCGACCTTGAGCCGGTAAAAAAAACTAGCGTACCTGGAGCGTTGGAAACCTAATCACCCTCAAATTAGTCTCCTTGGGACTCCACACACTTCTACCAGCGGTGCCGCCATTGTTGGAAGCATTCCGAAAAAGCCTCTTTCGGAATCGACTTTAGCTCGGCTGTCGTTGCAGCCATAATGTCCTCTCTTGTCTGAAATCTATTGACCTTGATCTATCTTATTGATCTATCTAAGGCCTATTGACTTTTGGGAATAGCCAGAAGTCGCACGGGACCATATCAGGAGAGTAAGGAGCCTGTCGAACCAGAGGAGTCGAACCAGTGAACCAAGTGCGAAGAATGTGCTGGAGCTTTGTCCTGATGGAGTCGTCAATTTCCTGATGACTACAACTCCAGTCGCTTGTGCCGCACAGCATTACGTAGGCGACGTAGGACATCCCTATAGTACTCTTTGCTGATGTTTACTTGCATTGAAAAACCGACGAGAGCACTACATACTACGTCACTCGAACACTGCTCAACTGACGCTATCTATAGGCGGGCAAAAATTCGCGCATGTGCACGAAGGTTCAAAGTCGGCTCATGCAAGCGCGCTTCATTCAAATCCATCAGGTTTTCAAAATAAAAAATAAGGTCGGATACTTTTCTAACAGAGTTTTACCAACTAGTTTTAATCTGTATTTAATTTAGAATAACTTGGGAAAAGATTTAGTAAATTTAGATTGTTTAGGAAAAAGTTTCGGGCAAAAATCCGAAAGCAGAAGCTATTTTGCGCGTTTTTATAATTGCTTATTTCAGACATACGTCTCATCAAAACCGAAAAAGACTATTAGTTGATTGTTCTACACAGAATTTCGCGTCTTTTGATGTATTATTTGTCAATATCCATGACATGTCTAAATTCGCGAATTCAAAGAACACCTCTCCGATTTTTACATATTGTATATCATAACGCGCAGAATTTAATACAGATTACACTAGTGTAAATCATTATGCAATTTTGTGTACAGTAAGTTAGAAAATCTTTAAAAACTGAACAATTTTCAACCAGCGAAAAACATATTTAGCGATATCTTAAAACTGAATAAAAGTAGGAATTAATGGAACGAAAAGTCGAAGCATTTAAAATGTGGGCTTATCGGAGGATAACGGATGACGAACGTAGAAATCCTACAAAGATTAAATAAAACTAAGGAACTAGGGTACATAATCAAAATTAGGAAACTCGAATATTTTGGACACGTTATGCGGCATCCGAAAAATATGGACTACTGCATCTTATCATTCAGGCAAAGATAATGGGAAAAAGGAGTGTAAGACAAAGGACGACATCATGGTTAAAAAATCTAAGGACATGGTATGGCAAAACAACAGCCCAGCTGTTTCGTGCAGCAGTCGACAAAGTTGAAATCATAAACTTATTAGCCAACAGCATTGTCAACGATAGACACTGTCACGACACTTAAAGAAGAGAAGAATGGAATGGAAGGAATTAATTTGATGAATCACTATGTAGACTATGCTATGTGGAGGATGAAACTGCCTCCTATATAACCTTCCATTGCGAAGCAATTGCACGTAGAAGACAAGCTTAACATTACAGCAAAAGAGATTCCCGTGAAGAACATGACATATAGACTCCTAGACCTAATACAGGGGTTGGAACTATCTGCATAAATGGAACAATGTAGGGAAATACAATAGGCTAAACTAATATAGCTAAAACCTAACCTAACCCACGTTGGTTGATAAGAAAAAAAATCACCTGAAACATATTGAATATAATATTATTTTTTCGTTTTTATTCTCCTTTTTTTTTAAACCGAATTGATTGCCATTGTATTTGTGAATACATGTACAGCGCCCCTAGTTGGAAAGGTCGCACGTTCCCCCCTGCATTTTTCCATCAGCGATTCGGGTCACGCACCCCCCCAACGGTTCATATTTTCTCCTCTCGCGAATTTTCAAACGCTCCCTAGGAATCCACAAATAAACGCGAATTCGCGGATAATGGCGCGTGTATTGACCGAATCGAGAACATACTGTTTTTGGAGTAATTTAAAGAGACGAAAATTTGTTTCAGGTGAAACGTGAAAGCTCCAGAGCAATCAACATAATGTTTAGTTGTAAAGAGGGTTTGTTCCATTGTATTATTAATTCACGTAGGAAAACGTGTATTGGCGTGTGTTGTTGACTGTAAATTGTTTTGTATTAGGGCCTCAGGAAGCAATTAAACAGTCCTAGACGATGTTATGTGTTACGGGGACAATTTCGTTTTGGCCGACATCTGGACGGGAACGTTATTACGCCAGTATTAGATGCGACAAAGTTTTCCCCGGGAAAATCCACTGAACGCGGGGATGCTTACTATCTATTATCCTGGGACGGATATTGCCTTATCCTTGAAACGGTTTTGAATACTAATTGTTGGACTTATGTCCGAATACGACATCAAACGGAATATTCAAATTTTAATCTCTACAAACATTCTTATGCTAATGAAAAACTTCTATTACGGCCGTAATTATTTGTCTCTTTGCATTTTCAATTATTTCCATCGCGTCGAGTTCTATCTCAAAAATTTGTTTCAATGTAAAATATATTTTCCAAATGCCCAATAATTGTACAGTTCATGGACTATGTAAATGCATCATAACACACAGGTATGTGTCACATAACAGTCCGCGATTAATGATAAGTTATAATTAATAGCACACACGTGCGTTTGGTTTACGATTGGTTGAGAGCTTCTACTACGTGCTCATACGTTCAGCACCTCCCGTGCCAAAATTGAAAAACTAACGAAAATTTACATTGCGTGTATTGGGTTTCCTATATCTATGAACACTCTTATTCCAGTTTAACCCAAATAAGTACTAAATATTAAGGTCTGTAACCATTAAGAATGCATTTCTTTTCATTTCTAGTTAAATAATGTCGAATCTAGTTAAATAGTTGTAAACGACGCAGCCAAAAAATCTGGTGAACTAAGTAATTTTTTTCAATTATTAAAAAATTGTTTCTATTATTTTCTAGTTCTAGCGTAAATTTGTTTCTGATGGAATTTCGTATAAATAGTTTCGGGCAAATAATTTGTAAAAGCTAAAGAAATAGCTAATGAAATGGAAATAAATGTAGATTTTGAAAGCAGGCTTTCAATAAGAATTAGATGTAAAAGCAAATTATTTATTCACGAAGGAACAGATAAACAAATAGAAAATCTGTCTAAAAAATTTGACACTAGGGAAAGACATGTAAATTTATTATATTTGGAAGAAGGGGCTAAAGGTCATTATGTATATATTAAAGATATTTGGCGACTTGTAAGAAGTCAAATATCATTGCATCACGATAAAAAATATTTATGTGATGGCTGCCTAACCTTTTTTTTTCTACCGAGTCGTCTTTCAATCAACAGAAATTGAATGACTGCAACAAAATATACACTATTATTCCGACAAAAGACATTGTTAAAGACAGGAGAGGTGATATGGTCCCGGGGGATATATTAAAATTCCAAAATTACGATAGAAAAATGCGTTGTTGTATACGCAGACTTTGAATAAATATTAAAACCGATTGATACATGTTCACCAAACCCCGACAATAGCTATACCAACCAAACACATATACACGTACCGTACAGTTTTGCCTATAATATAAAATGTACATTTGATGATTTATTGAGTAAATTCATCACTTATAACTTGCCTGAAATTATTTTGCTAGAACCTCTATGCGGTAACACCTGCTGTTGAACACGTAACCAGTTTAACCAAGTTTTTCATTATCTCTTAAGGTGGTCCCTCACCGGGAGCATTCGCCTGTAATGTAACGTTACAGAGTCGAGCATTCATCAGTGAGTGAGGCGAATCGAACATTTTAGTGCGCAACCTGTAATGATACAATTCGAGCATTACATCAGTGAGGGAGGAGAACCGAGCATTACAGTTCGCCGTGTCTGTAATATCTTGATACAACTTGTAACATCAATAGGCACCGCTTGTAATTGACCGTGACGCGACGCGTAGCGCTCAGCACAACGACCGCTTCGTCTGACATTGTGGAAACATCTAAACTAAATGCTTAGTATCGAATCCGAAATGTTACATTACAGGCGAATGCTCGTCAGTCAGAGATGTAGTATTGTAACGTAACGTTCAAAATCTAATCTGAAATGTTACATTACAAGCGAATGCTCGTCAGTCAGGGAGGCAGTATTGTAACGTAATGCTCAAAATCGAATCTGTTACATTACAGGCGAATGTTCCCAGTGAGGGACCACCTTTAAATATTTGTACTAATTCTATTATAGAAAGATTTACACAATTGGAAAATCATAATAAAATTTTTGAATTGTATACGATATTCGATATATATACAGGGTGCTTCAAAAAAATGTATACACACTTTAAACTATTGTAGTTTTCCCGCTCTACAAGGCTAATGTTATATTTCTTCTCCAGGTGCCAGCATAATCGTCCCTCTATGTTATATTATCAGTTGGAATTTGTAATATCGACATGGGGGACGTACGTTTGAGTTTTGAAGAACGTAAGCAGGTTATTAAGTGGTACTGGAAGTTTGAGAATGTAAATGAAGTTCAAAGACAGTGGAGAAGGGAGTATGATACAGAACCACCTTCAAGATTAACAATTACACGCATACGAGACAAATTCGAAGTTCATGGAACAGTGTGTGATGTGCATAAAGGTCATTCAGGTCGGCCTCGAACAGCTACAAGTGATGAGTCATCAACGGCAGTCTTGGAACTGTTTCAACGCTCTCCTAACAAATCTTCAAGGCAAGGGGCACGTGAAAGTGATGTAAGTGCTAGCAGCGTGCTACGCATTCTGAAGAGAGGCAAGTATCGTGTTTACATTCCAAGGCTGGTGCAACAGCTAAATGACGACGATCCAGATCGAAGGTTGCAATTTTGTGAATGGATTCAGGAGATGGTGATACGTGAACCGGGATTTATGGGTAGCATCATTTGGTCGGATGAAGCCCAATTCAAACTTAATGGAACTGTCAATAGGCACAATTGTGTTTACTGGGGTGAAGAAAATCCTCACATTACAATTGAAAAAGCTGTAAATTTGCCTGGTGTAAATGTGTGGTGCGGTTTGTCTTCAAGGGGACTCATTGGACCTTTTCGATTTGAAGGCACTGTAACTGGTATTAATTACCTAACAATGCTTGCTGATTCCATATTTCCTGCCATTCGTGCATTATACGGTAATGATGATTTTTATTTTCAACAAGATGGTGCTCCGCCGCACTATCACAGGGACGTACGAGCTTACCTGGATCAAAATTTGTCGGGACAGTGGATAGGACGCAGGGGGCCAATCGAGTTTCCAGCACGCTCTCCAGACCTTACACCACTGGATTTCTTCTTGTGGGGCACAGTAAAAGATGAGGTGTACAAACGTAAACCACGTAACCTAGACATTCTTTGGAATGAGATTCAAGCAGTGTGTAGAGAAATCTCATTGGACGTTTTGATACGATGTACAGAATCAGTGGTGACTCGTACTCAGAATTGTATTGATGCTGCAGGTCACCAATTTGAACAGTAATAACATTTGTTATTTATGTTTCATTTACATTGGACTTTCAGCTTTCTATTTTCCTGAAATTTAACTTTGTAGAACGGTAAATAAATTTTCTATGGAAGTTCAAAGTGTGTATACATTTTTTTGAAGCACCCTGTATATACGATATAAAAATTCAGACGAAATTCTTAAAAATTGTTAGGATTTACTTTTACAGACGATATAGAGCCTTTAAACTTGTCTAACGAATTACAAATTGGGGCGGAGAAAGTTGTATTCGCCTTAGGCGGCATATTTTGACGTGCCGGGCCTGGTTGTAGATAAAGTATAGTACATAACTCGAGTTGCAAGGCAACAGGGAATATGCCTGAAATTTAAATTTGGTTCAAATATCTTTTTTCCGAATCTTTATTGACCGGACATTTGAACTAAATCATTAGTTTGGTAATTAATATCTTTTTAAAGACTTTTTTTAAAGAAAGTAAATAAAAATGCAAATTAAACGAGGGAAATTCAAATTTATAAAGCGCAACACTATTGGTTAAAGCAAAAGTGACGTAACATACCATGTAAACAAGTCCGTATTTTTGACATTTGTATGTCATTGCGGTCTTTTGGTTAGAAAACAAACGTCAAAACGTCAAGTTTAAAATGAAAACAGCTAGAGTAAACTATGGACTGAACTGTCAGTGTTAATTGACGTCATCAAAAGACCGCGCGAAAATTGCGGCGTTTAAACAGCTCAAAATATTTCTCAATTTTAAATATTTTTAAAAATTTAATTACAGCATTTTTAAGCAGTTTATGTTTTTTACTATGTTATAACGGTGTAAACAGTAAATTAAAAATATTAAAAACCTTACTTACTAGTACAATTACGCACTCACTGCTACGCGGGGAGTGCGTAACTATGCTTCTTACAACTTATGCTTCTTACAACTTATTCTTCTTACAACTTATTCTTCTTACAACTTATTCTTCTTACAACTTATTCTTCTTACAACTTATTCTTCTTACAACTTATTCTTATTACAACTTTGCTTCTTATAACTTATGCTTCTTACAACTTATGCTTCTTACAACTTATTCTTCTTACAACTTATTCTTCTTACAACTTATTCTTCTTACAACTTATTCGTATTACAACTTATTCTTCTTACTACTTATTCTTCTTACAACTTATTCGTATTACAACTTTGCTTCTTATAACTTATGCTTCTTATAACTTATTCTTCTTACAACTTATTCTTCTTACAACTTATTCTTCTTACAACTTATTCTTCTTACAACTTATTCTTCTTACAACTTATTCTTCTTACAACTTATTCTTCTTACAACTTATTCGTATTACAACTTTGCTTCTTATAACTTATGCTTCTTACAACTTATTCTTCTTACAACTTATTCTTCTTACAACTTATTCTTCTTACAACTTATTCTTCTTACAACTTATTCTTCTTACAACTTATTCGTATTACAACTTATTCTTCTTACTACTTATTCTTCTTACAACTTATTCGTATTACAACTTTGCTTCTTATAACTTATGCTTCTTATAACTTATTCTTCTTACAACTTATTCTTCTTACAACTTATTCTTCTTACAACTTATTCTTCTTACAACTTATTCTTCTTACAACTTATTCTTCTTACAACTTATTCTTCTTACAACTTATTAGTATTACAACTTTGCTTCTTATAACTTATGCTTCTTACAACTTATTCTTCTTACAACTTAATCTTCTTACAACTTATTCGTATTACAACTTTGCTTCTTATAACTTATGCTTCTTACAACTTATGCTTCTCGTCGCACGTTCCCCCCTGCATTTTTCCATCAGCGATTCGGGTCACGCACCCCCCCAACGGTTCATATTTTCTCCTCTCGCGAATTTTCAAACGCTCCCTAGGAATCCACAAATAAACGCGAATTCGCGGATAATGGCGCGTGTATTGACCGAATCGAGAACATACTGTTTTTGGAGTAATTTAAAGAGACGAAAATTTGTTTCAGGTGAAACGTGAAAGCTCCAGAGCAATCAACATAATGTTTAGTTGTAAAGAGGGTTTGTTCCATTGTAGTATTAATTCACGTAGGAAAACGTGTATTGGCGTCTGTTGTTGACTGTAAATTGTTTTGTATTAGGGCCTCAGGAAGCAATTAAACAGTCCTAGACGATGTTATGTGTTACGGGGGCCATTTCGTTTTGGCCGACATCTGGACGGGAACGTTATTACGCCAGTATTAGATGCGACAAAGTTTTCCCCGGGAAAATCCACTGAACGCGGGGATGCTTACTATCTATTATCCTGCAACGGATATTGCCTTATCCTTGAAACGGCTTTGAATACTAATTGTTGGACTTATGTCCGAATACGACATCAAACGGAATATTCAAATTTTAATCTCTACAAACATTCTTATGCTAATGAAAAACTTCTATTACGGCCGTAATTATTTGTCTCTTTGCATTTTCAATTATTTCCATCACGTCGAGTTCTATCTTAAAAATTTGTACAGTTATTGTACAGTTCATGGACTATGTAAATGCATCATAACACACAGGTATGTATCAACAGTCCGCGATTTATGATAAGTTATAATTGATAGCACACACTTGCGTTTGGTTTACGATTCGTTGATTGGTTGAGAGCTGCTACTACGTGCTCATACGCTCAGCACCTCCCGTGCCAAAATTAAAAAACTAACGAAAATTGACATTGCGTGCATTGGGTTGCCTATATCTATGAACACTCTTATTCCAATTTAACCCAAATAAGTACTAAATATTAAGGTCTGTAACCATTAAGAATGCATTTCTTTTCATTTGTAGTTAAATAATGTCGAATCTAGTTAAATAGTTGTAAACGACGCAGCCAAAAAATCTGGTGAACTAAGTAATTTTTTTCAATTATTAAAAAATTGTTTTTATTATTTTCTAGTTCTAGCGTAAATTTGTTTCTGATGGAATTTCGTATAAATAGTTTTGGGCAAATAATTTTTAAAAGCTAAAGAAATAGCTAATGAAATGGAAATAAATGCAGATTTTGAAAGCAGGCTTTCAATAAGAATTAGATGAAAAGCAAATTATTTATTCATGAAGGAACAGATAAACAAATAGAAAATCTGTCTAAAAGATTTGACACTAGGGAAAGACATGTAAATTTATTATATTTGGATTTAAAGGTCATTATGTATATATTAAAGATATTTGGCGACTTGTAAGAAGTCAAATATCATCGCATCACGATAAAAAATATTTATGTGATGGCTGTCTAACCTTTTTTTTTAACCGAGTCGTCTTTCAATCAACATAAATTGAATGACTACAACAAAATATACACTATTATTCCGACAAAAGACATTGTTAAAGACAGGAGAGGTGATATGGTTCCGGGGGATATATTAAAATTCCAAAATTACGATAGAAAAATGCGTTGTTGTATACGCAGATTTTGAATCAATATTAAAACCGATTGATACATGCTCACCAAACCCCGACAATAGCTATACCAACTAAACACATATACACGTACCGTACAGTTTTGCCTATAATATAAAATGTACATTTGATGATTTATTGAATAAATTCATTACTTATAACTTGCCTGAAATTATTTTGCTAGAACCTCTATGCGGTAACACCTGCTGTTGAACACGTAACCAAAGTTTTTCATTATCTCTTAAGGTGGTCCCTCACCGGGAGCATTCGCCTGTAATGTAACGTTACAGAGTCGAGCATTCATCAGTGAGTGAGGCGAATCGAACATTACAGTGCGCAACCTGTAATGATACAATTCGAGCATTACATCAGTGAGGGAGGAGAACCGAGCATTACAGTTCGCCGTGTCTGTAATATCTTGATACAACTTGTAACATCAATAGGCACCGCTTGTAATTGACCGTGACGCGACGCGTAGCGCTCAGCACAACGACCGCTTCGTCTGACATTGTGGAAACATCTAAACTAAATGCTTAGTATCGAATCCGAAATGTTACATTATAGGCGAATGCTCGTCAGTCACAGATGTAGTATTGTAACGTAACGTTCAAAATCGAATCTGAAATGTTACATTACAAGCGAATGCTCGTCAGTCAGGGAGGCAGTATTGTAACGTAATGCTCAAAATCGAATCTGTTACATTACATTACAGGCGAATGTTCCCAGTGAGGGACCACCTTTAAATATTTGTACTAATTCTATTATAGAAAGATTTACACAATAGGAAAATCATAATAAAATTTTTGAATTGTATACGATATTCGATATATATACAGGGTGCTTCAAAAAAATGTATACACACTTTATACTATTGTAGTTTTCCCGCTCTACAAGGCTAATGTTATATTTCTTCTCCAGGTGCCAGCATAATCGTCCCTCTATGTTATATTATCAGTTGGAATTTGTAATATCGACATGGGGGACGTACGTTTGAGTTTTGAAGAACGTAAGCAGGTTATTAAGTGGTACTGGAAGTTTGAGAATGTAAATGAAGTTCAAAGACAGTGGAGAAGGGAGTATGATACAGAACCACCTTCAAGATTAACAATTACACGCATACGAGACAAATTCGAAGTTCATGGAACAGTGTGTGATGTGCATAAAGGTCATTCAGGTCGGCCTCGAACAGCTACAAGTGATGAGTCATCAACGGCAGTCTTGGAACTGTTTCAACGCTCTCCTAACAAATCTTCAAGGCAAGGGGCACGTGAAAGTGATGTAAGTGCTAGCAGCGTGCTACGCATTCTGAAGAGAGGCAAGTATCGTGTTTACATTCCAAGGCTGGTGCAACAGCTAAATGACGACGATCCAGATCGAAGGTTGCAATTTTGTGAATGGATTCAGGAGATGGTGATACGTGAACCGGGATTTATGGGTAGCATCATTTGGTCGGATGAAGCCCAATTCAAACTTAATGGAACTGTCAATAGGCACAATTGTGTTTACTGGGGTGAAGAAAATCCTCACATTACAATTGAAAAAGCTGTAAATTTGCCTGGTGTAAATGTGTGGTGCGGTTTGTCTTCAAGGGGACTCATTGGACCTTTTCGATTTGAAGGCACTGTAACTGGTATTAATTACCTAACAATGCTTGCTGATTCCATATTTCCTGCCATTCGTGCATTATACGGTAATGATGATTTTTATTTTCAACAAGATGGTGCTCCGCCGCACTATCACAGGGACGTACGAGCTTACCTGGATCAAAATTTGTCGGGACAGTGGATAGGACGCAGGGGGCCAATCGAGTTTCCAGCACGCTCTCCAGACCTTACACCACTGGATTTCTTCTTGTGGGGCACAGTAAAAGATGAGGTGTACAAACGTAAACAACGTAACCTAGACATTCTTTGGAATGAGATTCAAGCAGTGTGTAGAGAAATCTCATTGGACGTTTTGATACGATGTACAGAATCAGTGGTGACTCGTACTCAGAATTGTATTGATGCTGCAGGTCACCAATTTGAACAGTAATAACATTTGTTATTTATGTTTCATTTACATTGGACTTTCAGCTTTCTATTTTCCTGAAATTTAACTTTGTAGAACGGTAAATAAATTTTCTATGGAAGTTCAAAGTGTGTATACATTTTTTTGAAGCACCCTGTATATACGATATAAAAATTCAGACGAAATTCTTAAAAATTGTTAGGATTTACTTTTACAGACGATATAGAGCCTTTAAACTTGTCTAACGAATTACAAATTGGGGCGGAGAAAGTTGTATTCGCCTTAGGCGGCATATTTTGACGTGCCGGGCCTGGTTGTAGATAAAGTATAGTACATAACTCGAGTTGCAAGGCAACAGGGAATATGCCTAAAATTTAAATTTGGTTCAAATATCTTTTTTCCGAATCTTTATTGAGCGGACATTTGAACTAAATCATTAGTTTGGTAATTAATATCTTTTTAAAGACTTTTTTTAAAGAAAGTAAATGAAAATGCAAATTAAACGAGGGAAATTCAAATTTATAAAGCGCAACACTATTGGTTAAAGTAAAAGTGACGTAAGATACCATGTAAACAAGTCCGTATTTTTGACATTTGTATGTCATTGCGGTCTTTTGGTTAGAAAACAAACGTCAAAACGTCAAGTTTAAAATGAAAACAGCTAGAGTAAACTATGGACTGAACTGTCAATGTTAATTGACGTCATCAAAAGACCGCGCGAAAATTGCGGCGTTTAAACAGCTCAAAATATTTCTCAATTTTAAATATTTTTTTAAATTTAATTACAGCATTTTTAAACAGTATTTATGTTTTTTACTATGTTATAACGGTGTAAACAGTGAATTAAAAATATTTAAAACCTTACTTACTAAACTTACTTACTAGTGCAATTACGCACTCACTGCTACGCGGGGAGTGCGTAACTATGCTTCTTACAACTTATGCTTCTTACAACTTATTCTTCTTACAACTTATTCTTCTTACAACTTATTCTTCTTACAACTTATTCTTCTTACAACTTATTCTTCTTACAACTTATTCTTCTTACAACTTATTCGTATTACAACTTTGCTTCTTATAACTTATGCTTCTTACAACTTATGCTTCTTACAACTTATTCTTCTTACAACTTATTCTTCTTACAACTTATTCTTCTTACAACTTATTCTTCTTACAACTTATTCTTATTACAACTTTGCTTCTTATAACTTATGCTTCTTACAACTTATGCTTCTTACAACTTATTCTTCTTACAACTTATTCTTCTTACAACTTATTCTTCTTACAACTTATTCTTCTTACAACTTATTCTTCTTACAACTTATTCTTCTTACAACTTATTCTTCTTACAACTTATTCGTATTACAACTTTGCTTCTTATAACTTATGCTTCTTACAACTTATGCTTCTTACAACTTATTCTTCTTACAACTTATTCTTCTTACAACTTATTCTTCTTACAACTTATTCTTCTTACAACTTATTCTTATTACAACTTTGCTTCTTATAACTTATGCTTCTTACAACTTATGCTTCTTACAACTTATTCTTCTTACAACTTATTCTTCTTACAACTTATTCTTCTTACAACTTATTCTTCTTACAACTTATTCTTCTTACAACTTATTCTTCTTACAACTTATTCTTCTTACAACTTATTCTTCTTACAACTTATTCTTCTTACAACTTATTCTTCTTACAACTTATTCTTCTTACAACTTATTCGTATTACAACTTTGCTTCTTATAACTTATGCTTCTTACAACTTATGCTTCTTACAACTTATTCTTCTTACAACTTATTCTTCTTACAACTTATTCTTCTTACAACTTATTCTTCTGACAACTTATTCTTCTTACAACTTATTCTTCTTACAACTTATTCTTCTTACAACTTATTCTTTTTACAACTTATTCGTATTACAACTTTGCTTCTTATAACTTATGCTTCTTACAACTTATGCTTCTTACAACTTATTCTTCTTACAACTTATTCTTCTTACAACTTATTCTTCTTACAACTTATTCTTCTTACAACTTATTCTTATTACAACTTTGCTTCTTATAACTTATGCTTCTTACAACTTATGCTTCTTACAACTTATTCTTCTTACAACTTATTCTTCTTACAACTTATTCTTCTTACAACTTATTCTTCTTACAACTTATTCTTCTTACAACTTATTCTTATTACAACTTTGCTTCTTATAACTTATGCTTCTTACAACTTATGCTTCTTACAACTTATTCTTCTTACAACTTATTCTTCTTACAACTTATTCTTCTTACAACTTATTCGTATTACAACTTTGCTTCTTATAACTTATGCTTCTTACAACTTATTCTTCTTACAACTTATTCTTCTTACAACTTATTCTTCTTACAACTTATTCGTATTACAACTTTGCTTCTTATAACTTATGCTTCTTACAACTTATGCTTCTTACAACTTATTCTTCTTACAACTTATTCTTCTTACAACTTATTCTTCTTACAACTTATTCGTATTACAACTTTGCTTCTTATAACTTATGCTTCTTACAACTTATGCTTCTTACAACTTATTCTTCTTACAACTTATTCTTCTTACAACTTATTCTTCTTACAACTTATTCTTCTTACAACTTATTCTTCTTACAACTTATTCTTCTTACAACTTATTCTTCTTACAACTTATTCGTATTACAATTTTGCTTCTTATAACTTATGCTTCTTACAACTTATGCTTCTTACAACTTATTCTTCTTACAACTTATTCTTCTTACAACTTATTCTTCTTACAACTTATTCTTCTTACAACTTATTCTTATTACAACTTTGCTTCTTATAACTTATGCTTCTTACAACTTATGCTTCTTACAACTTATTCTTCTTACAACTTATTCTTCTTACAACTTATTCTTCTTACAACTTATTCTTCTTACAACTTATTCTTCTTACAACTTATTCTTCTTACAACTTATTCTTCTTACAACTTATTCGTATTACAACTTTGCTTCTTATAACTTATGCTTCTTACAACTTATGCTTCTTACAACTTATTCTTCTTACAACTTATTCTTCTTACAACTTATTCTTCTTACAACTTATTCTTCTTACAACTTATTCTTATTACAACTTTGCTTCTTATAACTTATGCTTCTTACAACTTATGCTTCTTACAACTTATTCTTCTTACAACTTATTCTTCTTACAACTTATTCTTCTTACAACTTATTCTTCTTACAACTTATTCGTATTACAACTTTGCTTCTTATAACTTATGCTTCTTACAACTTATGCTTCTTACAACTTATTCTTCTTACAACTTATGCTTCTTACAACTTATGCTTCTTACAACTTATTCTTCTTACAACTTATTCTTCTTACAACTTATTCTTCTTACAACTTATTCTTCTTACAACTTATTCTTCTTACAACTTATTCTTCTTACAACTTATTCTTCTTACAACTTATTCTTCTTACAACTTATTCGTATTACAACTTTGCTTCTTATAACTTATGCTTCTTATAACTTATGCTTCTTACAACTTATTCTTCTTACAACTTATGCTTCTTACAACTTATGCTTCTTACAACTTATTCTTCTTACAACTTATTCTTCTTACAACTTATTCTTATTACAACTTTGCTTCTTATAACTTATGCTTCTTACAACTTATGCTTCTTACAACTTATTCTTCTTACAACTTATGCTTCTTACAACTTATGCTTCTTACAACTTATTCTTCTTACAACTTATTCTTCTTACAACTTATTCTTATTACAACTTATTCTTCTTACAACTTATTCTTCTTACAACTTATTCTTATTACAACTTATTCTTCTTATAACTTATGCTTCTTACAACTTATTCTTCTCACAACTTATGTTTCTTACAACTTATTCTTCTTACAACTTATTCTTATTACAACTTATTCTTCTTATAACTTATGCTTCTTACAACTTATTCTTCTCACAACTTATGTTTCTTATAACTTATGCTTCTTACAACGTATGCAACTACTTATGCTTCTTACAACTCTCGTTACGTAATACACTATTGTGATATTTGTTTTAAAATTAACATATCACCTGGAAAATTCAAGCGAATTGGATGAGGTTGGAATCCGCGCGAAGCTTGAAAATTCAATTCAATCAATAACTCGTAATTAAAACCTTTCCGGAATATATTTTAATATTTAATCTCCCCATCCAGAAACTAATTTCGATAAAGTGAATGTTTCAAAGGCACAGCAATTTCCGAATGGGCGGCAACAATAACGCCGTTTCGCAAAATCTATTTATCATTACAGGCAATTAATATTTCTAATCAAAATCGATGTTTCTATAAGACAAAAAACTTACTAGGAATCTAATCTCACTAAATTGGGTAATGCTTGGTTATTTTGTGTGAGGTTAGAATTAATATTTTTAATCGAAATCAATATTTTTATAAGAAAGGTTTTTGCTTAGAACCCACGTTGAGTAATTATAAGTATAGTAAGTATAGTTGAGTATAATAAGTGGTATAATAAGTGGTTAGGTTTGGTTATTTTGAGTAAGGTTAAGTTAATTAGAATTAATATTTTTAATCGAAATAGATATTTTCATTAGAAAAATTCTTACCTAGAACCTAATCTAACTAATTATGTAAGGTTAGGTTATTTTAGATGGAGTTCTGTTATCACATTTTTATTCGAAATCGATATATTTATTGTTATCTAGAAAATTCGAGTGCGAACCGTCGACCAAGCAGACGCGCGCTCGCTCGCTCAATACATATTTCACTAATTATTACTAGTCTATTCATTTTGGAATTAATTTTCAAATAGTAATTATGCTGTAAGTGATTTGCCAGTGATACAAATGTGATTATGTAAGATGACCGATGAAAATGAGGATCTGTACCTCGATCCGCAAAAAAATGTTAGTAAATGTAGAATATGCAAAACCTACATTAGAAAAAACATCCCTAAAGTAAAATGTATGTTATGCCATAATGCGGTGCATGATAAATTTGTTAACCTTCTTTCATATCGATAAAGAATGGAATTGCAAACAATGTGTACCTAATGAGCCCAAATCTGATGAATCGATAATTGAAAATCGTCTACTAAAGGAACATGTTATTGTGTTATAAAAACTTGTAAAGGAAATGGAAACTGTAAACCAACTTCAAAAAGATAAAATTGCCACACTCGAAAATAATAGTGGATCCTCAGGTATTTCTAAGCAATATTCGTACAGCCAAGCGGTAAAAATCATCGATAAGAAACAGTCAGCAGATATCTTCATTAAACAAAAACGTAAAGTGAAAGTGAGTGGAGAATAGGTATTAAAATGTTAATCCTGTTGCTCTAAATCTACGCATTGATTCTATGAAAGTTCTAATAAATGGTTTGATAGTGAAATGTGATGAAACTGATTATAATTCGCGTGATGTCTCAATTGATAAATTAAAATAACTATATTGTTGAACAATCGAAAAAGTGAAACCCACGTCTTATAGTTAAATCGGTTGATGCTAATGTAATTGACGCGTATAATGGAGATGATGAATTAATTAATAGTATTTGTACCTTGAATAATCTTGAAACAACTAATTGTAAAAAAATTCAAACATAAAAATGGTTATCATCTAGTTCTTGAAGTATCCAATGCACTCAGACACAAGGTTCTATCAAACATCTTAATTATTTATTTTGTAAATACAATGCCGGCTCTCCGCTTTCGCACTGAGCCGGGTTCTATCAAACAGCAGTAAGCTATATATTGGGTGGCAGTTCTGTTTATGTAATGACTATTTCTCGATCACACGTTGCTTTAAGTGTTCAAGATTCGGTCACATAAGCAGTAACTGTAAGGGTGAGGTAATCTGTCCTAAATTGTTCTGGTAATCATGAACTGAATACCTGTAGTTCTAATGTTTTGAAATGTATTAACTGCACGGAATTAAAGTTAAATATTGCTACCGATCATCGCTGTAGAGATCAAAATAAATGTACTGTTTATAAAAAATTTGTTAATAGCTCAATAGCGAAAACTGATTATGACCAAATTTGACTTTCACTTGCATTCTAAAATAGCTCCTTTTTAGCTGGTTTCTCGTATTTATTTCTATATTTTGTATCATTTATCTTTAATTGTAAATATCCTTGTAAATGTGATTATCTATCGGCAGCAACTCTTCCTATATTGCCAATAAATGATTGATACTGATCTAAATTTTTGTAAAATAGAAGAAAAGTTCAGTGACATTACATTTTTAAGAAATAGCATCTGCAAAGATGACCTGCTAATCCTACACCTTAATGTCCGTGGACTCAATAAGAATTTTGAACACCTTGAATCATTTATTGGAAGAATGAAAATAAATAATAATAATAATAATAATAATAATAATAATAATAATAATAATAATAATAATAATAATAATAATATATTGCTTTATTGTCAATAGAAATACATGATTTCTGTGGACAAAGTACAGGCAAAATAAAATAAATAAATAAAATAAATAAGTTCCTTGTACTGTGTTTGTGTTGTGGTCTCTCCAGTAAAGCACGAATGTGCTTATGCATTAAGCTAACGGATTCCAGGATAAATAATGAAGCGAGAGTTAAAATTTTGAAATTCTTAAAGTAGGGTTGACAATGGGCTCTACTACTCAAACCAAACATATAGCGAATAGCTCTCTTTTGTAGCATGAATAAAGATTCAAGTTGGAGAAGGTTGGAGTGACCCCAGAACGGAAGGCCATATCGCAGGTGTGATTCGAAAAGAGCGAAATAAGAAGATCTGGAAGTATGGAGATTTAGCTCTCTGGAAATAGACCTAATTGCGAAGCAAGCAGAAGACAGCTTCTTGGTTAAGAGCTCCACATGCGAGGTCCATTTGAGTGAATTGTCAATGTTGAGGCCCAGAAATCTAACAGAGTCAACAGGGTTAATGACGGTGTTGTCTAGTATAAGAGGCGGTAGAGTACCTTTATAAGATAGGACTACAGTTTTCTTAGTACTTAATTCTAGACAGTTAGAATCGTACCATGACTTAATACATGCAAGGTCATTAGATATTGTAGAGTGGAGAAGCGGCAGGTTAGGTTTGGACCATGTGATACTAGTATCATCAGCAAAGAGACAAATTTTTCCGCTGATATTTAAATTAGTTATATCGTTGATAAATACTAGGAAGAGAATTGGACCTAGAACGGAACCTTGAGGGACACCAACATCCACCGCTCTGCAGGAGGAAGAGTAGTCATTTACCCTGACGAACTGCCTTCTATTGCCAAGATAGGATTTGAACCATTCCTGAGGAGTTCCCCGAATTCCATAAAAGTGCAGTTTTTTTAGTAGAATCTCATGGTTCACACAATCGAAGGCTTTGGCAATGTCACAAAAAACTGTTGCTGTGAAAAGCTTGTTGTTAAGATTGTGGTAGATATCACTAAGAACAGAGAATATGGCATGACTCGAACTTTTACTGGATAAGAATCCGAACTGATTCGATGTTATGATGCTATATTTGGTCAAGAAAGCCATCAAGCTTACCTTGACGAGCCTCTCTATGATCTTTGATAGAGCAGGTAGTAAGGCGATTGGTCTGTAGTTGCAACAGCTGTCTTTATCCCCACTTTTATGTAGAGGGATAATGATTGCTGTCTTGAGGCACTGGGGGAAAACACCCTTCTCGAAAGATTGGTTGATTAGATGGGACAGGGCGTTCATTGCTTCAAAAGGAAGGTTTAGAAATACTTTAACCGGTAGACCATCAGTGCTGCATGTAGACTTACTTTTTATAGCTGTAATGGCTTGTGATAGTTCCGAGTTGTCAACAGGACTTAAAAAGAAACTACTGGAATTCAAATTAGAGTCAGGGAGGAAGGAAAGGGGGTCGCAATTTGAAGATATATTAGTTGTTATATTTTTGGCTACATTTACGAAATAATTGTTCAAATCATTTGGATCAGGATAAGTTTGGTTAGGTGAACGAGGTTTATTTCTCAGATCATTCACTATTGACCAGGCCTCTCTAGCGACATTACTAGTAGTTGAGAGGTGATTTTGAAAGTAAACTTTTTTTGCCAGTTTGATGATTTTGATGTGTAAAGTACGGTATTGCGAGATGTACTTAAGGACCTTAGGGTTGACCGTGAACTTTTTAATGTACAGCAAAGATCGCATGTTTTTGGAAGCTGTTCTAATTCCCACTGTAGTCCAAGGTTTATGACGCTTGGGCTTAATGGGAGTTAGGGGGAACGCTGAATTACTAGCACAGGAAACTTTCATTAAAAAATCTGAGAAGTTAATGTCTACCTCTCCGGAAGGAAAGTTCCAATCAATGGATTTACATTTATTTCGAAAATTTATAAAGCTCTTCGTTGAATAAATTCTACCTAGGCGGTGGGATGTGGGTTTTGGTTTTTTTCCTAGAGAAAAGTTGGTCAAAATTGCTTCATGGTCCGAGAATCCAGAGCAAATAACAATAGATTCTACATCGTTAGGTGGTAGGTCAGACACAACGTAGTCAATGGTGCTAGCTGTAGTTTTTGAGATTCTGGTCGGTGACTCGACATGCATTTGAAGCCCAAAGGAATCAAAAATGGATATCAAAGATTTCTGAACAGCACACACATTAGCGAAGTCAATGTTAAAATCGCCACATCAAATTTTTCTGCTTTTAATAGGTAAAGCATCGAGCAAGCTTAGAAGGTTCTGTAAAAAAGATGAACTATCTGAACTAGGTGATCTATAAATACATATTATATAGAGATCGAAAAGTAGGCTATGCACTAGCGAAAATTCAAAGACTTTCTCAACTAATAGGGAGTCAAAGTTCGAAATCGGAGAAAAATCACCCCTAGTTGAAAGTATTAAAGTTCCTCCATGAGCTGAGTCTCTTCTATTAAACCGAGCAACAGTGATGTACTTTTCAATAAATACCAGTTCGCCTACTTTTAACCAATGTTCCGTTATACATACTATTTCAGGAAAGGTGATTTCTTCTAATAACAGAAACAGTTCATCTGTTTTGTATCTTAAAGATTGTATATTTAAGAGAACCATGCTAAGCTTGCTGTTGTTAGGTTTGGAAAACGTTTGGTCTTCCGAACAAGTCAAATTATTAATTAAAAATTTCTTTTCGGCGAGTTACAGGAAAAATATTTTTTTTGACTATCCCTGACTTTTTGGAGGTATGATTCTTTCGGAAGAGACGTAGGACCTATAGGCGGAGAGGTCGGCTTCCACATCGGAGATAGATATGCCATAAGCTTCGTGAAAACTAAAGAAGATGGCACGAAGGGCTTTTAGTTCTATTGGGAGGCCTTCTGACGCTAGAAGCACTTTTATGCTGGTGTTGGTGAATCTATCGTAACACACAGTGGCGGGTTGGTCATGAAGATACGCAAGGTATAACTTAACCGCTCTCATGATGATAGGTTTCCTCAGTCTTGACAAGGTGTATTGATTATCTCCACTAGATTTTTTTGTTAACCGAACTACTGGTGGAGTCATGGGGTCCAATAAAGTTTGTGGGTCACTAGGCCTAATAGGGCTGGAAAATATTATCGAGGAACTGTTAGCTAGGACATTTGATTTGCAAGCGGCAATAGCCTGCTTGTCAGATGTGATCGTAGTAACAGTCTCGGTGGCTCGTTTGTTGTTGTAGGAGATTGTCCCTGTAGAGTTCACTGGAGTGACAGAATTACCTTGGCTAGTGAAAATGACCTGCCTAGTCTGGTGGGAGTCAACTTCAGGATTACGCTGAGATGGCAATTGAGGCGGAGATGGTAATTGCGGCGGAGAAGGTAATTTCGGCGGAGAAGCTGCAGACCAATTTATGAGAACTCCAGTAGGCCAGGGGTTGCTTTCGAATAAGCCGTAGATTAGGTTTTTTTTCCTCACGCCAATTTTAAACGACAGGTTAGAGGGGTTGTAACGTTCTTTTGTTAGTGGGTAACATCTTATAAAATCTGAAGTAATCAAAGCCGGATGTTATTGTGTGCTCTGAAACATGGACTATTCACTGCAAAGAACTTCTAAGGCTAAGTAATTATAGTATATATTATAACGAGAGTAGGGTAAATAGAGCTGATGGAGTAAATATTTATGTAACAGAAACTCTAATTCATTCTGTAACAGTTGATATGGTGGGTGATGCATGTTTATGTCTACCATACTTAAAAATGATAATACGCTTAAAATAATTGGCGTATATAGGTGTCACGATATCCCCAAAGAAAACTTTACAGCTAATCTAGTTCGATTCCTTAGTAATAATAAAAACTCTAACAATCATATAATCGTGGGTGATTCTAATATAGATATTTTACAATATAATAACCTCTCTGAAGAATTCTTGAACTCTTTGCTAGAGTTAGACTTCTTGCCATATTTTAATGGTATTACAAGACCTAGTGACAAGGGTAGTACCTGTATTGATAATATGTTTGTCAAATCCGATCTAAATTGTAATTCTTTTACATAAACTAATGTTTTCACGGATCACCATCCACTATTTTTGACGATAAACTGGAGCAAAATAAATAATAAGATATTTGATACCAAATTAATTAACTACCAAAACCTAACAATGTATAGCTCCAAAACCAACTGGCAAGCAATATTGGAGATACAGGAACCTGTTGAGGCTACAAATTTACTGGTAAATAATATCCAATGCTTGATGAATAAAGCCTATTTAAAAAAAACCTGTAAGAAAAAATATAATAATGCTAGGAAGAAATGGATAACCAAAGGTCTAATTAGGTCTTGTAATACCAAGGAGCAACTATATCGCATATGGCAGCTAAATCAAATTATCGTCTAAAGAATGAGTATAAAAAGTACTGCTACATTTTAAATAAACTACTAAAGTTAGCTAAAAGGCAATTTGAAAGCTTATACTTAGGAATAATTACAATAATAGTAAGAAATTATGGCAATTTATCAACAGTAAGATTGGCAAGGGTACAAAATGTAAGAACGAAATTGGTCATGGTATATAATTGGTCATAGTCATACTTTGTGGTAATGATAAAATTACTGAAAATATAAAAAATGCAGATACTTTTGCTAACCTTCTTTAATAACATAGGTACGGATCTATCCGCCAAAATTAATTAAACCATAAATAAATAATTAAACATAAATAATTAAACCACGAATAAGATAAAAGTTAATGAAAATACAATCTTCCTAAGTCCAGTCTCATACTCTGATGTTGAAAAGACAATCCATGATTTAAAAGATAGAACTGGGGGAGTAGATGGAATAAGTAGTAAAGTCTTTAAATGTCTAGTTAAAGACATTAGTAAACCGATAGAACATATTTTCAACCTATGCTTGGCCAATGGTACATGGCCTGAATGCCTTAACCCGCCATTTGTGACGTGTATGTTTCTAAGACCGGGTGGTTTGAAAAAGTCTAATAACTTATCCGCCATACAATTGAGTAGTGATTTCGTGTACTTTCCTCATTGCGCGTCCCCCACCCTTAATCCACCCAGCGACAGCTACACGGAGGCACATCTTGGAATTTTGGCGCCAAGCCGGTGTGTGAGACTGGGATTACCGACTACTCAAGTCAAATAGTCATAGTTTCATTTTTGAATTTTAACTTTTAGATAAGTTTATTATAAGGATTAGAAAATTATAAGATTAGCATGTGTTATGAACGGGAAACTCGTCGTCTTCGAAGCTCTTTTACACGAAGAACTGTTATCTGATAACTACGTAGCACAAATATTATCGGACAGTGATGGCAAACAGGAAAATCAAACTCAAGATCGAATACAAATTTCGGACAGCGAAGAGGATCCCCTTTTGAATTTGGAGAGACTTCTTTGACGGCATGTTATTGTCACGTGTACCAACCAGTACATTGACACCGTCAAACATAAATATAACAGAGAAATATATGCCCGATATACTTTTTTTTTGAGGGACGTAGCTGGCGGTTATACACCTAACCAGACAAGTGGCCCCCCTGGAAACACTGCCGTGAACTCTGGTACTGCTAATCGCATGGCCTCGGAGTTACGGGTGACTTATTTAAATTTTAATTTATCTTTTGTTCTTTCGTTTCATCTGTTGTTTTGGATTCCATAATATAATGAATATATTCTTGTGTCTTAATCCAGTTTTCTTTTGCTTTGAGCATATGTCCAATTATCGTTCTTGGGTTTAGTGGTACTTCTAAATTGGTTGTAATTTCATACCTTTCCATTTCCCATCGAGAACAGTCAAAAATTGTATGGGCCACAGTATCGGTTTCTCCGCAGTATATGCACTGGTCATCTGAGGCTCTGCCAATTTGATGCAGATAGTCCTTAAAACAGCCGTGGCCGGACAATACTTGGGTGAGGTAGTAGCTATTTTCACCATGCTCTCTGTCTATCCAGGGTTGAAGTTCAGGGATAAGAAGTCTGGTCCACTCTCCTTTAATGCCGTGCTTCCACTTTTGCTGCCATTCTTCAATTAATTGTTTCCTGGCCATTTTTTTTTTTAAGTTTGCTGCGACCTGTCTCTTGCAGTTTTCTTTGCTCTTCCACAAGCAAGTCGATAGGCGGGATACCCACGATGGTAAAGACTGCGTCACTTGATATTGTGCGGTAACCGCTACAGATTCTTAGAGCCATTTGTCTTTGCACTGCAAGGAGCTTTTGGATATTGCTCTGTTTTCCCAGTGCTCTGGCCCATATTGGTGCGCCGTACATCATAGTGGCCTGTACTGCGTACCTGAGCAGTCGGCGTTTACTGCTCCTGGGTCCTCCAATGTTAGGCATTAGTTGTTGTATTGCTACCATTGTCCTCATGCCCTTTGCTGCAGCTTCTGCTATGTGCGGTGTGAAAGATAATGCCTTGTCTATTACTATGCCCAGGTATTTTATTTGACATTTTGGGATTATTGTCAGTTTTCCAATTTTAAATTTAATTGGTTGGACCTTTTTTTGTCCTATCAGAAGAACCGCCTCAGTTTTCTCTGGCGCTAGATTGAGGCTTTTGGATTTCATCCAGTTAATGATTTGCTCTACAGCGTGGTTTGCTGTCTGCATCAATCCTTCTTCTGTTCTGGCTGTTACCACTAGAGCCAAGTCGTCTGCAAAGGCAATCACTGTCGCCCCCAATGGCAGTCTTAATCTCAGGACATCGTCATATAAAACGTTCCACAAGGTTGGGCCTAGTGTCGATCCTTGTGGAACACCGCTGCTGATGCTTCTCTCTTCCGTTTTTCGAGCCCCTTTTAGTATTAACTTTCTATCGCTAAGGTAGCTCCTCACCATGCGTAGTAGGTACGGTGATATACCTCTTGATGTTAGGCCTTCCATGATCTGCTTCCAGCTAGCGCTGTTAAATGCGTTTCTAACATCGCACAGTTTCCTTGTTCTCTGTGTGCCAGACTTCGCCTTTTCGGCAATTTCTATGACAGATCTTAGCGCGTCAATTGTGGATTTTCCTTGCCTGAAGCCAAATTGTTTTTCTGACAAACCATGTCCAACCTCAAGTTCTCCTTTTATTCTGCTTAGCAAAAGTTGCTCTAAGAGTTTTCCCGACACATCCAGTAGGCAAATAGGTCTATAGGATGTGGGGTTCCCTATTTCTTTATCTCCTTTTTTGATGAGAACGAGCTTTGCCCTTTTCCATCTGGCCGGAAAGTTTCCCGTTGTGAGCAGCATGTTCATCGTGTCCAATACGAAGCTTGATTGGTGCTGGGCAGCTATTTTTACAACTTCAGGTGGTATTCCATCTGGCCCCGGTGCTCTGTTGTTCTTAATTCACCTGCTTGCGAGCGATAATTCTTCGGCAGTGAAGAGAGGTATATCGGTGACTTCGGGCTGTTGCCAATCGAAAGGAGTGTGGTGTGGAAAGAGCACGTCAGCTACTCTACGTACAGCTTCTATAGTTAATGCAGGAATTCGTAAGCAAATTTTCATATTTCTTCTTATGATTTGAAAGGCTTCCCCCCATATGTCATTTTCTAACTCAGAACATAGTTTTTTCCAGTGCTCCTGCTTAGTATTGTTTATTAACTGACGCAGCTCCTTCCTTCGGCTCTTATATACCTGACTTGCCTCTTTGGTAACTTCGCTATCAGCATGTTTTGTCCTTAGGCGTTGGTACTTCCTCCTGGCAGCAGTGCAAGCAGTTCTTACGCTCGAAATTTCCTCGGTCCACCAGTATGTTGTCTTTTTTATTTTTCGTCGTCCTTCCCCAGCTATTGAGTTTTTACATGCTTTGTGCATCGCCTGAACCAGTATATCTGCACTTTTTGTGTCGCTATTGCTTAGTTCTTGAGTTAGGCATGCTTTAATTTTTTCCTCATTCAGGTGCTTTATTGTCCATCTAGTTCTTGATGGGGGAGCTATTTCTTTTGACCTTCTGTTTTCTTGTATGCTGTAGATGATGTAGCGGTGGTCACTCAAGGATTCTTTGTCCAGAACTCTCCAGCCCTGGAGCTTGCTTGCGATTAAGTTATTGCAGAACATGATGTCTATAATGGACTGAGAGTTTCCTCGCCCAAACGTGTAATCATTTCCCTGGTTTTGTGCCAATAGATCTAGTTCCGCAGCCCAATCCGATACCAGGTTTCCTCTTTTGTCCATGCCTGAGGAACCCCAATAGGGGGACGATATACTAACCGATAAGTAATACTAAACGATAGTATATGCCCGATATACTAACTTGAATGAGATACAATGCTTTATATGTTTGATCTTATTAGTCGGAGTCTAAAAATCGAATAATCCAAAGGTTGACAAGTTATTTCGAACGGATGGATGGTGGTTCCATTGAATTTTTTCGGTTTTCTATGTCTGCCCAAAGGTTTAACATTCTGCTACGAGTTTTGAGATATGATGTCACGACGAGGCAACAAAGAAAAACACATGACAAGATTTGCCGTGTCAGAAACATTTGAGAGATTTATTCAAAATTGCAAAGATAATTAGACCTCTACTTTTGTGACAGTTGGAAGGCGAAAAATTGGAAAGCTTGCGTGGAAGATGTACATTTAAACAATACATTTCGAATAAACCAAATCCTTTTGGTATCAAGATTCAAGCTCCCTGTTATGCTAAAATGTTTTACACAGTTAGTATGGAAATTTATCCTGGAAAACAGCCAAATGAATGACCATACAATCTTGAAATTTTTTGCCTTTTTGTTGATTATGCAAAGATTATGCCAGTTTACAATACTGGTTGCAACTACAATTGTTTCACGTGTTTCAATTGACGCATTCCAACAGAAATGGTCTAACTGCAGTTGGAACAACCAGGAACAAATACCTCCTGACATCAATGTATTGCGTGGTCGAAATGTGAAGTCAATCGCAATTTGGTTTTGGTAACAACATTGGTTTTGGTTCTACACGTCCCAAAAGCATAAAAGAATGTTTTACTGATAAGCAATATGCATATTGATGGTACAATCAATGTCAAAAGCCAAAATTATAATCTTGAGGGCGGGGTCGATGTCATCGATCGTTTATGCGCGAATTACAATTGTGTCCGAGCAACAAGGCATTGGCCTATAGTTATCTTTTACGTCATGCTCAATGTCAGTACTATAAACAGTCAGGTGATAAGTGCCTCTAATAATTCAAACTCCAAACTTCAACGCCGTCACTTTATTGAGAATTTGATTATGATCTAATAGAACCTCATATCAAATATCGAGGGGTTCAGATGAACTTGCCTCGATTGATGAGACAAAGACTTGAAATTTTGAAGTTTGATAAGGGACCTGGGATAACCGGTCCTTCTAGAAATGGTCGGTGTTGTGAGTTTGTATGGCAGAAAAACAAAAAAAGAAGATATACTTGCTACCATTGCAAGAAATATTTATGTCTTCAGCATGTAGTGCTCTAGCTCAGTATGGCTCTTGAAAAAGACTAATATTTGGGGGGTTCTTTTGTATATTTATTTGTTGGAAGGAGTTCCAAGTGTATAAGTGTAACGATATAATTTTGTTTACGTTATGTTTTTTATGATGTATCTATGTTTTATTGTTAAAGAAACATGTCTTTTTAATATTTGACCTGGTAAAATTAGGAGTATTGCTTATTAAGAAAATCTTAAGTTGAGAAACTCGGTGCGTAGGACCGGCGGGCGTCACCAAAGATGTACGTCAAATCACATCACACGTGGCGGGTTAAAAAAGCTGAAATTACGGTGTATAAATCTGGTGATAAGCATTTAAACTAACAATTACAGACCTATTTCATTAATTTCGAATATTGCCAAAGTTTTTGAAAAACTTCTTACATTATAAACTGATAAATTTTTTAAACTTAAATAAAGTAATATCAAACAAACAATTTGGCTTTATGAAAAATAAAAGTACAAATTGATGCGTTAATGTATGTAACGGATTTCATATTTAAAAACATTGATATTGATAAACCAACAATAGTAGCTTTTCTTGATTTAGCTAAGGCGTTTGATACTGTTAATCGCAAAATTCTCCTTTCTAAGCTTGAAGCATATGGGATTAGGGGGGTTGCTTATGATTTGATAAAAAGCTATCTATCTGATAGAACTCAATTAGTGAGGTGTAATGATTGTTATAGCAAAACACATATTTTAGTAACAGAAGTTACTATCTTGGGTCCCTTACTATTCATATTCTATATCAATGATATTTTTAACATCCTTCTTCTTCTTCTTAATGGCACTACAACCGATTGCCGGTCTGGGCCTCCTTCAGCATGTTTCTCCAAGCGGACCTATCACTCGCCAACGTTCTCCAGTCCCGTACTTGAAGTTTTTGTAGGTCAGTTGTTACCGCATCCTTCCATCTCCCTCTTGGCCTTCCGGCCCTTCTCCTTCCCTCTGGTTGGCCATTGAACAACTTTTTCGGAACCCTATGATCACCCATTCTCTGCATGTGTACGAGCCATCTCAATCTTGCCACCTTGATGAAACTCACAATATCTGGTTGATTGTAGAGCTGATATAGTTCGTGATTATATCTTCGGCGCCAGATTCCTCGTTCTTGAGTCGCTCCAAATATTGCACGTAGCATTCTTCTCTCAAATACACTTCAAGCCTGTTCTTCGCTCTGTGTTAAGCTCCATGCTTCTGCACCATAGGTTACCACCGGTCTTATCAGTGACCTGTACAGTGTGCACTTATGCTTGGGGTGGATTGTTTTGGACCTAAAAAGTTTAAGTAGCCCATAATAGCACCTGTTACCAAGAGTTATCCGCCTTCTAATCTCCTCGCCCATCCGGTTTACGCTGTTCAGTTGCGAGCCCAAGTACGCAAATGTATCTACTGTGTCAAAGTGCTTTCCGTCTAGTTCTAGCGTTGGTCCTACCTTCCGATGAGTTTCGTTAGCCACCATGTATTTCGTTTTGTTTACGTTGACAGTGAGTCCTAGGTTATTTGCTTCCTTCTCCAACAGCGAGTAAGTAGTTTTGGTCGCCTGTTCGCTTCTGCAAATTATATCAATGTCGTCTGCGTAAGCCAATAGTTGTGTTGACTTAAAGTATACAGTGCCGTTAGTATCCACTCCACTACTCCTAACGGCCTTTTCTAGTACGATGTTAAACAGTAAAGTTGCCAGTGGGTCTCCCTGTCGTAGTCCTTCCTCTGTTATAAAAGTCTCAGACAACTTGTTTCGTATTCTTACTACAGACGATACTTCAGACAGTGTTACTCTGGTTAGGGCTGTCAGTTTTTCAGGGAATCCGAAACTTGTCATTATCCCCCACAGTTTGTGTCTTATAACGCTGTCGTATGCTGCTCTGAAGTCCACGAATAGATGGTGTGTCGTGATATTGAACTCATTACATTTCTCCAGGATCTGCCTAATGCCAAACAGTTGGTCTGTGGTTGACCTGTTTGTGCGGAAACCGCACTGGTATTCCCCGATATTCTCTTCTGCGTATGGTAGTAAGCGACGGTACAACACATTAGCGAAGACCTTTTATGCAATGTTTAGCAGCGTTATCCCCCTGTAGTTAGAACAATCTAACTTATCAACTTTCTTGTACAATGGGTATATTATCCCTAGCTTCCATTCATCCGGTAGCTTTTCCGTTCTCCATATGTTTAATATGAGATCATGCATGCACGATATTAAGGCTCTACCTCCATACTTCAACAATTCTCCTGGAATGCCATCTGCACCTGGCGCCTTATTGTTCTTGATCCTGCGCACTGCAGTCTCTACTTCTTCTAAGGTGGGTTCCTCCACTTGCTCAGTCCCTAATATTGATGTTGGCGTTACTTTCCTCTTGGACTACGTGAGTGTTCTGGTTGAGCAGGTCCCTGAAGTACTGACCCCACCTCTTGATACACTTTTCTGTGTGTCCGATTACTCTGCCGTCCTTATCCTTACACAGAAGTGGCTGCTGTTTGTAGCCAAGTCTCGCATTTCTGACCTTTTGATAGAGTCCCCGAGTTTCGTTGGCATTACTCATTCTTTCTATTTCCGCGAAATCTTCTTCATCTTTTTCAGATTTCAGAGTTTTTTCTCAACTTTCCGTTTGTTTCGATAATCCTCTACATTCGCTCTAGTATTTCGTTGTAGTACTTTTTCTCTGGCTTTGTTCTTCTCTGTCAGAGCTTCCTTGTGTTCTTCATCGAACCAGTTATTACGCCTTTGTCCCTTCTTCCACCCCACAACCTCTGCTGCTGTATCTTCGATGTCCTGCTTGATCTTTTGCCTCGCTTCATTGACCTCTACTAGAGCGTTTTCTGGCCGTTTGGATATTCGTTCCTGCATTTGGTACTGAAATCTCTCTTTCATCTCATCGGTTTTGAATTTTTCCAGATCGTATCTCTTAACTGCCGGCTGTTGTGTGCGTTGACAATCAATTCTAGCCCTAAGCACCGCCCTTACCAAATAATGATCCGAATCTACATTGAGGCCTCGACAGGCTCTTACTTACATCCAGGATATTTGAACAGTGTCTCCCATCTATCATCACATGGTCTATCTGGTTCAATACTCTACCACCTGGTGATTTCCATGTGGCTTTGTGAATATTTTTGTGTGGGAAATATGTGCTACTGACTACCATGTTGTTGGTCGTCGCAAAGTCTATCATCCTACTTCCGTTTTCATTAGTCTCAGCACGAAGACTGTGCAGTCCGATTGTCGGTCGGTATATCTCCTCGCGTCCCACTTTAGCATTAAAATCACCAAGGATGATTTTGATATCTCCTTCTGGCGCATCACGATATACTTTCTGCAGTTCCTCGTAAAATTGGTCCTTTAACATCCTACCAACTAGCAATTTAGTTTCATATGCTGATGATACGGCTTTATTATGTTCGGGTCAATCCTGGGAGGAGGTAGCTGCGAAAAGTATGGTATGGTTGAATAAGATTCATATATGGCTTAGAACTAATCAACTATCACTAAACATTAATAAAACTACTTTTATAACTTTTGGGTGTTATCGCGATAGTATACCTGTTGATATCAAGCTATATATTGAGGATATGGAAATCATGAGAGTCGACTCCTGTAAATATCTTGGAGTATATCTTGATTGCTTTTTGAGATGGGGCTACCATATTAAAGAAATTTTAAAAAAGACTAGAAACTTGATCTTTGTGTTTCATAAACTTAGTCATATTCTAGAACCAAAAGCTATGAAGGTCATATACCATGTCCTATTTGAAAGTATTGTCAGCTATGGTTTAATAGCCTGGGGTAGTGTCTATGATAATGTAAATAAACCACTTGTCGCTATATAAAATAGATTGATTGGAATAGCAAAGGTTAAGGGGGAATTCTCAGTGCGGGCAATCTGTCTCGCGAAGTGGGCGAGGCACTGTTTTAACCGTATTATACCGAGTATAGAAATATGTTCCGAAAAAAAGAATAGGAGTTACAGTACTTTAGAAAGAGAGAAACTGTACATCGGACCGCGGGTTAGCATTGAGTCATATCTTCATTGACACGATTGGCTGCCGACGAACCGACATTTATTATATGAGTTGCTTATATCCAAAACGCGACCTGAAAACAGCTGAGACAGAAAATATAGCTTTTCGCGTGTTCTAACGGACGATTCAAAACTTTCAGGTCGTGTTTTGGAAATAAGCAACTCATATACAAAATTAACAAATATATTTATAAATGAATATAAATTTACCAGATTACATATTTATTTAGGTAATATATAGCACAACTTAGTCCTAATACAGAACATAGAATTTAGACCGTCACGGTCTGTCACCGAAAGAGTTTTAAAAAATTTTCACCGTTTTAAAAAATTGGAAAAGTCATATTCGGCATATTTGCACTCTTTTCCACAATCTTCACTATTTCAATCCTGTTTTTTTATTATTACTTACTTTACTTCGTTTGTGGCAAGTATTGGAAGCATTACTTCTATAAACATTTTTGTGACTTTCGGTAAAATTTTTGATGACCAAAACTCGTCGTCCCTAACGATCTGAAAGAAAAATATTAATAACTGGCCAACAGCTAAGTGTAACTCGCTGTCATAGCGAACCCCTCAGTAATTTTTTTTTAAATTATCTTCTCATATGCTATCCCATTTGGAATCCACACGACAAAATAGCAGTGTGACTTACTTCTAATTGCCAGCTGACCCTGTACCTGGTTGTAATAGTTATGAGTCCTTTTTAGTTTTATGTTTTCTCCATCTCTTAATAAATAATCAATTTTTTTGTTTCCGACGGCTTCCGAAGGAGTTAACCCCAACACTGCTACTTTGTGTGGACATTTTATTTCAATGATGGCATCTTCCGATTCAATAATTCCATCTGGACTAGCGGCCAAGAATGGATGTGTTTCGGAAATATATAAACCGCAATCTTATTGTTTAATTTTTTTTTAATACGTCTCTTCGAAAGCTTCTTTAGCTTTATTGGTTCATGATCTTTTCGCCATTTTGTAGACGCATTTCCAAAAAATGCTGAATCAACAATTCTTTTTCCCAACTTTTTGGGGTGTGTCGTCGATCTTTGTTTGCATACTTCTCCGAAATTTGATGCAGTAAGTCGAAAATGTCTCTCTTCGTGCCACAAAGGATTTCCATCTTGTCCGATTGTTATTTTTGCAATTTCTTCAATTTGCTCTTTGGTTTTATTAATTGCACTTAAAATTTTGGACATGTCCATAATCCTTATCGGGACCGTTTTTACATGATCTTTTGTGGGAAAATTTTGATGGGAAGAGTACTTTTTGTGCATTCCTACTTATTCGCTTTTTTTTAACTTTTGTATAAATAACTAGGTGTGTCTTCCAGGACTTTTATTGGTAATATTTTTATGAATTATCCGGTAATATTGCTCGCTTTCATTATAAGATATGCTTGCAGCTTTACATCTAACTTCGTAACCACCATTCATTGCAAAATTAATTCTTTTTCCTCCTACAAATTTTGAAACTATGGAATTATATGCCTCCGCTACATTATTATTCATATTTAAAAGTAAACTGTAAGCATTTTGAACTAATCTGTTACAGCATGTTGAAATATCTTCAAATAATCCACACTCTTTCAACAGAGGTACAAAATTAACTTCATTTGCTTTTGAGCCACTGCAAAAGTATTTATCACATTCTAAGTGATCACCAAAAACATGTTTTGGACAGTTTTTAATATCTCTACTTAAACGGACTATTAGTTCTGTCATTGTTCCTGCTTCCTTTTTTCTTTGATCGACTGCTTTTTTAATTCCTGTTCTAAGTCTTAATAAGTTCGATTTTAATAACTGTCTCAATCGCGGACTAACAATTTTCCTTTTGGATGAGCTAACACGTTTGGTAGTAAGATCATTAACTTTACAACAAAAATTTCTTAGTAGGTGATTGGTGCATTCAACTTTTTTAACCAAACTTTTGTTTCCATATGGTTTTTTCTTGACAAATTTCCGGAATACACTGCTATCACCATCACCAACTATCCTCACGTATTTAAGTCCAAGCATTTCTTCACTACATTTGAATCCTTCCAGAATTATATCCGCTTCCATACCTGTTGACGAGCCAGACCAATTTTTGAAACATTTGTGTTCCCTTGGTTCTAATTGTTTTACTTCAGAACGTTCGCAAATAGGACAGTACTTGTTTCTCACAGCGACAAAAAGTAACTTTCCAGATTTAGCTCCAACAATACAAACCGGCAAAAATTAAGTAGCATCAAATTTTATATTTATACTTATTGACTCTGTTTATCACTCCTGACGATGCGTCATAATTGGTCTTGTACGATCTCTTGCACCAAGCTTCATCGGTTATCACAGTAATTAAAGGGATGCCATCATCGTCAACATCTCCTGCTTCTCGTGCCAATCTGGCTTCTTCAGCTGCTGCTTCCTCAAATGTTTTCTGAGAAGATTCAAAAATGGAACTTGCAACTTTATCATAATTTTTCATATATTTCCTTCGTGACATTTGAGGAATATTCATGATACCATGTTGTTGGCTCAATTGAGAATAACCGCAGCCGGTAGAAAGCATAGCAAAAACTGCTGCAGTATTTACGTTTAGATCATCACTGTTTTCATTTACGCTATCTGTAGAAACTTCTTTTACGATGCCACACATTTTACACTTGAGAATATAATTACTAATTAGACCGTTTCGTTTTTCAGATAATAGAGTCATATCTGATATGTTACAAGAAAATGGACAATGATTATTTGCTTTTTGTAATTCTTGAAAAAAATACTCGACATTACATATTCTTCTACCTTCATTTCTTCATTGTTTCTTTCGTCGAAACTCTCATCTAGTGGATTCTGATTTTCAAAATGTAATGATTCTGTGGACGAACTGAAATGCGATATGTGATGATTGATATATGATTATAATTATGCTACTTATAGTGGAGCGAAATCGGAAAAAATACGCATCTAATACTAATACAGGGAATAAAGACATTGCATTTGGAAAAATTAAGGGAAAGCTGAATTTTTGCATGAAGCTTCCATTTGTGGTTCTAAACAATATCCCCGTCGATACATGCGCCGCTAAAAATGTTACGCGGGGTCAAAGGTCAAGATAAACGGTTTTTCTCAAAAATATCGCTAACCGAAACTTTTATCAAAAAAATACTGGTTATCAAATTTGTAACTTAGGAAATTGCCTACAAAAAAACTTATTTTACTTTTTTCGTAACACTAACGGTTATTTAGAAAATTAGATTCAAAAAGTTGTAACGTTTATTTTTTCATAATACGTGCACTCCTTTCCACACCACCTTTGAGTACAAAATCCGTTTTTTTCTACATTTTTTTTGAGGACAGGAATTAAAAAAACGCATCTTGTACCCTACCTCAAAGGTGGGTGTAAAAGAGCGCGTGCACTTCTGAGAAAAATAAACGTTACTTTTTTAAAAGAATTTTCTCAAAAACCGTTAGTCTTACGAAAAAAAAATTATAATATGTTTTTTATAGACAATTTCCTAAGCTACAAATTTCATAACCACTATTTTTTTTCGGATTTGCGAACGAGCGACTTTTATTGTCTATTTCGCTCCAATATTACCTACTACTTGTGCCAAACTCACCTACTCGGTGAATAATATTTAGATGTAGAGGCAATTTCCATCTGATCTTGGTTTACATCTTCTTCTAACAGCACTATTTTCTTTTCTGAATTCCTAACCCTGGACATGAAAGTTACGTTTTCAGTATTTTAAAAATTAAAAACTAAGTTTTGTCTAATCTTTATTTAGACGATAAGCAAATGCTACTTTTGACAATTCAAAAAGTCAATAACATTCAAAATAGTTAAATAGTTTCATAATTATTAAAATTTATTCTTACCGTTTCATTCTCAGGCGAATACTTTTTCGTTTATAACGTCTTCCTTGTTTATCACACATTGTCAAATATAATTGTTAGCAAAATGCACTCACTAAACTATGAATGAGGATCGTAAAACCTTTGTCTATGTGTCTCTTTTAGAGTTTTAGGAACCGATAAATCTCATATGTGCAGGCGGAAACCCGCCTCCTGGCCTAAACTGTACCATGTTTCACTTTAAAATTTCTCCAACAATGAGTATTGCAGCATTCATTTTATATTCTAAATCAGGGGTTTAATTTTGAAAATATTTTGTTAACTCTTTCATAGACCTAGTTGGAATATTTTTTATATTATTATAGTGTCGTTAATTTTTCAAAAGTTTTATAATTACATGTTTTATTTTCTCTTTACATATATTTTCGAAAATAGGAAAACACTATAATATGACTTTTATTTTTTTGTAAGAATTAAAAAAAAATTTGTTTAAATATTTTAAAAAATAAAGTCAGAATTTAGAAAAAACTGATGAGGTAGTGGGCACTCCGCCTTAAATCTGTATTAAGTATTAATAAACTCTACATAGTGAATACTGTGGTTTATTTTTATAATGAATGTAAAAGAATATATATGATGCATAGTGGAAAAATAAGAAACAAGTTGTTTATTTTGCCAAAGACTAATAAATCTATTAGCCAACAAAATGCGCTATTAACAATTTTAATAAATTACCGAATTTTTTTAATTTCGGCTATTAACAATTTTAATAAATTACCGAATAATTTAAAAAAACCTGATTGGAAATAAAATAAATGTCAAAAAAATTTCTCCTTCCTGGATCAATTCCTAGTAATTCTCTATGAACTACTGTGATATAATCTACGATTGGATCTTGTGTGTTTGATACTTTCTTGGTACTTAATGAGGTAGACATAGGATATGTGTGTTTATGTTTCAAAATGTACTATGTTTCAATTTTCTGTGGATCTATGATTATTGGTTTTCAAGCTTAAGTAAGAACTATTAGTAAGATTATGTTGATATTTATGTTGATTAGTAATATTATGTTGAATTAAAATTATGTTTTTTATTATTTTATGTACTTAATAAATTTTTGTAAATTCAAATTGTTTGAAATCCAGTTCTATGTAGAAATATTTTTCTCTATAGGACACAATGTATGTAGTATCTATGTACTTTGTGTATCATTTGCTGGATAGGAATAAATAAATAAATTATTACCTAGAACCTAAGCTGACTAATTAGGTAAGGTAAGGTTATTTATGTTAGTTTATTTTAGTTGAGGTTAGCTTATAGTTGCATTGATCCGCTTGTTATTTAGTTTTTAAGGTGCCGGTTAGACTTTTAATTAAAATCTATAAATTCTGCTAACAACAATAATAAGTTAATTTAAAATTCTCCCTTTGTGGAGATTCTAACGTTTCGGGTTGTTCGTAGAGGAGCTTATGAACTCGGAGGTTTCCGAGCCCGGTTCTCAGTTCATGTAATGACAATAACGACGCGCTCGGAGTCCATGTTCGGAGCCTGTTTATGTCTGGTTTGGACGACTTCGGCACCAGATGCTCTTAAAGACGTCGCGCACAAAAGGCGTCGTAATTTCGCGACGAGCGACCGCAAAAATGTGTTCGCCGCGTCGAGGACGGAGAATTGTGAGACAATTGTGTCTTAATATTGCGATATTAATATCAAAAACTGCCGCTGTTTCGAGGAAAGTTGTCGACGAGGCGCGTATTTCTGGGTCGCGGTTTTATTCCACGCTTGAACGTAACAAATTGCAGAGAATTTCATTTTCAAGAAGAACTATTTACATAAATATCGTTTAAATATAATTTGGTTTTTAGAATAACTTGTCTTGGTTTTACTTGTCCGATAAGTTGAAATGCGGTCCGAAACATCAATTCAATAAATGAATCAATTCGAAAATGGATCAACCAAACGATCAACGAAAATGGTCAATTTGATAAATGAATGAAAAAAATTGTCGTTTTTGTTTTGGGCCGCATTGGAACTTGTCTTGCGGGCCGCCGGGCTGCAAGACAAGTTCCATTGGGCCGCATTGGAACTTGTCTTGCGGGCCGCCGGGCCGCAAGACAAGTTCCATTGCGGTCCAAAACAAAAACGACAATTTTTTTCATTCATTCATTTCAGACAACAAATTGTGAGCAAAAGTTTGCAAATTTCGGTACACAAACAGTTAATAGATTTAGACTAAAATCCACCAATTATTTAGTGTATCGACGAAATTATTATATTACATCAAAACTTGCGGTCGCAAAAAATAATCTAGTCGGTTATAAATGACAGATAGCATGTGTAGTTGAGTATTGAAAATCGACCCAGCAGAACTCGGCATGCGTTGTCCTAAGCCAACGTACTAACCTACCGGGTTCAATTGTGAATCTAAATCACATATATTAAAATCAAATTATATATATATGTATATATCGTCTGTCACTCTGCGCAAGAAACAGAGAGAACACGCGTTATAGAAATATACACTGACAATGAAAAAGAGAAAAAAAGAAAGAGCGCGCGCTATAGAAATATACACTGAGAGAGAGAGATATAACGTAACGTAACATTTTCTGTCAAATCACTCCTACCAAGACCTCCCTAAAGGAACTTCGTTCCAAAAATAAATACACGTGATATCTCACTACACACTCCCTCCCCCCATATGAGCTAGAAAGAAAAGAAATTGCTTGAAAGGAACTGTCCCCCCTTTCTAGCATTTTCTTTTCTTTCTAGCTCATATGAGGGGGTGTGTAGTGAGATATCACGTGCATTTATTTTTGGAACGAAGTTCCTTTAAGGATTTGTGATTTTAGGGTTTGTGAAGAATCACGAAATATTCTTCACAAACCCACTGTCCCCCTTTCTAGCCTCACGTGATGGACGATCCTTTAAAAAGATTGCAATAAGTTTAATTGCCAAAGATTGCAATAGGTTTCGATTAGGACATTTTCTTAGAAGAACCGTATTTGTGTTTAATCTCCAATTCTTGTGCATAGCTTTCACCAAAGGCTTATCATGCAAAAAACTTCTAAAAGTACACTAGAGATAGAAGAATACATTGTTTATTATAAATACAGAAAGAGCACTTACCTAAAGTTTAATCTACAAACGTTTCCAACGCTGGCGGAGTTGGAAGGCACGGGATCTTCGTATCTCCTTTGAGCCCAGTCGGTGACGCGTCCGTCGGTCGTGATAACGTAATGTAGGTCTCGTTCGCAAGGACACGTAGACAGGATGGCTACGTGCGCCTCCTCCTCCGGCTGCGAGCAAACAAACAACACGCATTAGTGGGAAATAATAAATTTAGAGTCTGGACAGAGGAGGAAGAAAAAGCGGAGCCCTAGGTGCGGAATGGATGTGGAAAGTTGGATGTCTCTCAGCGAGTTTCGGAAAGTAAAAAAGTGTAGTGGATGTAATGGATTGGTGGCTAATAATTCGTTTTACTTTGTAATTAATTTTTGTCTAGTCGTGTCCATTTTTCTCTTATGTAGATTTCTTTAGTTTTTATATTCTTTAGTCTAGTTTTGACTAGTCTCTCCAGACATTTGTTAAATTTGTGTAGTTAGCTAGCCTTGTCTTTTCTAGATTTGTCTAGTCTTCGATAGTAATATTTTGCTAGGCACGTTTGGTTATTTTGAATAAGGTTAAGTTAATTAGAATTAATATTTTTAATCGATTTTTTCATTAGAAAAATTCTTGCCTAGAATGTAACTAATTAGGCAATAAGGTTAAGTTAGCAACAATTTAGATACAAATTATTCCCAAAATGAGATACAGCAAATCTTAAAATTACAAAATTAGACTAAACTTAGATAAGCCTAGCAAAATATTACTATCGAAAATGGTCAATACTTTGATGAAAATATTTATTCAGTTAAGTTTAAGCAACTTTTTTTGGAACTGTGTTAATAATAATCTATTTAAGTCGGATAGAGAGTGTGGACGAACGCGTGTGAGTTTCATAAAGTTAGCGAATGTATGGCGAGCATTATTGAAAAGAAAGTCGGGGTGCGAAAATTGATGTGAAAAGTTTTCCGGTGGGAAATGGATATCTTTGAAACTGCGGTGGTAACTGAGGAATGAAAATAAAGAGTTGGAAGAAAAGTTAATAAATAAAACCTAATGAATTTGTCGGCCGATAATTACGCTTCACGTGTAATTGATAATTTAAGTTTTTTCTATTTTTTTTTTTAATTTTTGAGGGAAAAAAAGCTCCGAATTTATTTTTGTCGTAGCGCAACGTTTAGAAGTTTGAATCTAACACGTTTTGCAATGCGCATATTTTATTTCATAACAATTTTATTGCAAAAACCTGTTAAAAGATGTCGATTTGAAATAACAGCATTAATTGCAACTGTATACTGTATGTATGCATGTATAGGGTAGCAAGTATATAGGGTGCATGGGCGTAGTCAGGGTTTAGTTTCAGGGGGGGCGGTGGGTTTAGAAAATATTTCTAAACAAAAATATTTTATAACCCTGCAATTTGAAGGTTTTCCCTTTTTAAAAAAGGACAAAATTGCAGTTTAAAAACACAAAATTCAGATTTGAAAATTTTGCTTCTAAATTGAAAATTTTACTTCAAATTTCAAAATGTTGCTTCTAAATTGAACATTTTGCTTGTAAATTGAAAATTCTGCTTGTAAATTTAAAATGTTGCTTATAAACTGAACATTTTGCTTCTAAATTTAAAAATTTTGCTTCTAAATTGAAAATTTTGCTTCTAAATTGAAAATTTTGCTTCTAAATTGAAAATTTTGCTTCTAAATTGAAAATTTCGCTTCAAAATTTTGGTTCGAATTTGAAAATTTTGCTTCTATATTTTTATTAAACATTCTGCTTGTAAATTTTAAATTTTGCTTCTAAACTTAAACATTTTGCATCTAAATTGAAAATTTTGCTTCTAAATTTTGTTTCAGATATGAAAATTTTGCTTCTATGTTTTTATTAACATTTTGCTTCTAAATGATAAATTTTGCTTCAGATTTTAAAATTTTGCTTCTAAATTTAACATTTTGCATCTAAATTGAAAATTTTGCTTAAAAATTTTGGTTCTGATTTGAAAATTTTGCTTCTAAATTGAACATTTAGCTTCTAAATTGAAAATTTTGCTTCTAAATTGAACATTTAGCTTCTAAATTGAAAATTTTGCTTCTAAATTGAACATTTAGCTTCTAAATTGAACATTTTGCTTCTAAATTTTAAATTTTGCTTATAAATATTTTGCTTTTAAATTGAAAATTTTGCCTTTAAATCAGCGGTTTCCAACCTTTTTATTACTACGCCTCCCCAAAAAAAAAAAAAAAAATTCCGCAACTCCCTTACCGTTTATTTTTTTAATAGATTAAATAATATAGGTACGTTTTAAATAATAAAAACTTGATTACAAAAATAAACTGAAAACCACAATTAACAGAATAATAACAAGGTTTAGTTATAACATACAAATACGTGTATATTTATTTTTATATATAAGTTTTTTTAAACAATTAAACCAACTACATCTATCGCATAAAAATTTAATGCGACGGTTGTTGTTTATTAGCACAAAGCTTATCAAATCTTGGGGGCAATGTGGAGAGTGCCACTCGTATCTCTTTTTCGACTACTAAACTGTTGCGATATTTAGTTTTCATTGCAGCCAGTGCCGAAAAGCCCGTTTCGCATAAATACGACGTTACAAACGGTAGAAGCACTTGCATTGCTTTGCAATACAAAGATTCATACTCTCCTTTAAGATTCACCCAAAATTGAAATAAGGTTTCATTTTGAAACTTTTGTTTTAGTAGGCTATCGCATGATAATTCTATAAGTTTTTCCTTTTCAATGGTTGTCAGCTCAAATTTGTCGTTTTCATCGTCGATAAATGGATTCTGTACCCACAAAAACTTTGAGAAATCACGGTCTTTAAAATAATTTGAAAAATGCAGCAATAGACCATCCAAGTGTTCAATAAAAAGATTCTTGCTTGTTTCAATATTGGCTGTGGCCCAGAAATCTTTTGACAGTGAAAACATGTCCAACTCATTCTTTTGTAAATTTGACTTCCATAACTTCAACTTTTTAATGAAAGCTTTTACTTTGTCTTTTTGAACAAGTGGATGCATTTGTGATCCCTGCATTGATTTATTCAAACTGCTCAATTTTCCAAAAATTTCAACTAAATAGGCAAGTTTAACAAGGAAATTATCGTTCGTCCACAAATGTGCCTCTTCCTGGTGATTTTCTTCGAGAAAGGCTGTTATTTCTTCTTTGAGTTCAAATACCCTTTGAATCGCTTTTGCACGAGATAGCCAGCGAACTTCACAAACATACAGAAGTGAGGTATAATTAGCTTCCATATCGCCACACAACTTTGCAAACAGCCTAGATCTCAAAGGACTGTTCTTAATGTAGTTTATAATTTTTATAATTTTTGTAAAAATGTTGTTAAGTTCCTCACTCATATTTTTTGACACTAGAGCTGCTCTGTGAAGCATACAGTGCGTCCAGATAGCATGTGGTGCTTTCTTTTTAACTAATGCTTGAAGACCTGCTTTGTGTCCGGACATTGAATGAGCTCCGTCAGTACACAGTCCAATACAATTACTACACGTGGTATGGGGAATAGGAGAGAGAAAACTTGGACACGACTGTAGAAGGATGGTGATGATGTTTGATAGCCTGGTGAAAAGTGTGATGATGTATGGAGCGGAAATATGGGGGTGGAGAGAGCAAGAAGGACTGGAAAGGGTGCAAGAAAAATATTTGAAATGGGTGCTAGGACTAGGTAGAGGGACCCCGGGGTATATAGTGATGGAGGAAAGAAAGAGAGATGGAATAAGAATAGAAGCAGGAAAGAGAGCAATAAGTTTTGAGGAGAGGGTGATAGAGAGAGGAGAGTGCAGAATTCTGCAAGAGTGCCTCAAAGAAAAAAGAAAAGAAATAGGAAAGGGGGTGTGGAAAGAGAGGGAAGCATATCTAGAAAGGAACGGGTATGCAGGAGCCGAGATAGAAGGAATGAGAGAGAGAGAGAGGTAGAGTAATGACAGAGGAATTGGTCCAGAGAGATAGAGATGTGCAAAGGCAAGAAAGGAGAGCAAGAATTAGGGAGTCTAGGTACAATGGGAAATATGAAAAAATAATAACGGAAGAACTGCCAAAGTACCTAGGAAGAGAAAGTAGAAAAGAGAGAGTGACAATAGCAAGATTCAGATGTGGAAATGAAGAGAGAGATAATAAATTTTGGATGGAGGATAGGAATAGAGTATGCAGGATGTGTGGAGAAAACAAGGAGACAATAGAACACTGGCTGAACGAATGTTTAGAAATGAGAGAAAGGGACGAGGGTAGAGAAGAGGTTTTAAACGAGGATGGAAGAGGGATAGATTGGATGAAGAAAGTTGAGGAGAGAAGAAGAGCAATATGTGGAGAGGGAAGCCGACAATCCACCCAACAACGGAATTCATCACTATAAGAAACAATATCGGTCCCAGAACAGATCCATGGGGGAACTACAGAAAAGGATCTCAAGAGCTGAATTTGAATAGCAAGTTTAGGTTTTTAGTGATTTATTTAGTTTTATTAGCATACGTTTCTTTTTGTTTCTTTTTTATTTATATATATATGTATTGTTTTATGTATAAAATTTTGGAATCCATTTATAAACCTGTAGAGGTAATAAATATACATAAGTAAGTACAATTACTCCACGTTATGTCGTTTTCTTCAAAAAAACTGTCCATTATATTAAAAATTTCAATGGATGTGGTCTTTCCAGGAATGGGTTTGCAAAATAATATATGTTCTAATATATTATTTTCCACAAAATATCGAACATATGCAATTAAATGGGCATCTTTAGCTATATCAGTTGCCTCATCTACTTGTATGGCGAATTTCGAAGTACGCAGCCGAGAAACTAATTGATCGCAAATATCTTCAGATATATCATTGATTCTTCTTCCGACAGTATTATCAGCAAGCGGAATTTGTTGCAACTGTTTTGCATATGATTCGCCGAACATTATTCGAACCATATCAATAGCTGCTGGTAAAATTAGATTTTCTCCTATTGTATGTGGTTTCTTACATTTTGCGATTCGGTAAGAGACATGGTACGAAGCCAATAATGCATTTGGTGATACAGAAAGAATATTTTTGAACGTTTGCTTTTGAGTATTAAGGGACCGTCACAGTGTGAAATTTAAAAAAAATCGTTTTTTTTTCCGTTAGTATACACTGTTATAAACATTTTTAAATCGAAATTCGAATTATTTCGGTCGCTACAGCCTTTCTTAGAAAAAACGATTAGAGTGTCTGGCGTGTCCGTCCACCATAGAACCGTTATTCCTATTGTCCTGTTCCTATTTCCTGTCGCAGTAAATGGGCAAAGTACATCAGTTCGCTTGCGACAGCCAGTATGGATAGACCTACGAATAAAACGCCTGAAAAATCTGTGCCGCTGGATAGAAAAGGCTCGAGGACAAACCGTCCACGACAGGAAAGAAAAAGGTCCGCTTGTACGTTCAATGAGGGATATGATCCAATACTAAAAATCCTGGAGGTCACCGTAGGGCCGGCAGCCGCGGACTTCGCTGCTAAGTACAGGGACGAGCGCATCGCAGCCGCGGAACGCCGAAGCTCTCTGGACAGCAAAGAAGCCAGGACAGCTCGTCGAAAAAAACATTCTGCCGAAAATCAAGACTTTGAGGAAGCAGAAGGAATATTGTATGGACCTGGCATCGCCGATTGATCGTATGTAGGCGATTTATCTGAAAATTCCTCACTCCAAACTTTAAACGCGTTTTTCTCGGAATGGTGTTTTTCAAAACGGTGCCCACTCTCAAAGGAACAGTTTTCAAGCTACCCCCTTGGAATTTTGGCTAAACATTCTTCACGTCATTCTTTATGTTGCTATGGAAGCGTTTTTTTTTTTTTGAAATCTTCCTATTTTTTTTACGAATAACTGTCGAAAAAATAGGCTGAATTCGGTACTTTTTGTAAAACCGCCGCCATTTTTGCAAATTTCATAAAAAAAGAAAAAGCCTCCATAGAGGCTTTCCTTCAGATTAATAATCTTTTTGAGATTTTTGTTTCAAATCAAACTTGCGTCCGCAATCGTGGGCACCGTACAGGACCTCGTTTTTTCAACGCCATTTTAAATATATAAAATAGTATATTACGTAATGAGAGTTGTAAGAAGCATATTACGTACGAGCGGAACAATTACGCGCGACCCGCGTAGCGGGGAGCGCGTAATTCCGCGAGTACGTAATTGCCTTACAACTCGAATTATGTACTATACTTTATCTACGACCACACTATTTTTTTCTATTTAATAATAAAATTATGTTTGATGTAACTGATATAGTGATTCATCGATATAGGCAACACAATGTACGCAGTGTCAGTGTCAAATGAAATAATTTATATTTACTTAATAATTTATAATCTTTGTTTAATTTCATTAGTACCTATTAATACCTACTGTGTTGTTGCAGTATCGTTTTGATTTTACATGGAGCAGTCTATATAGCCTTCTGCTACTGCAGACGAACGCCAGCCACCCTGCCTTTTTAGTGACAATAAATCACCACCGGAATCCAAAAGAATGGTGGCTGACGAACGTCTGTAACAATGTCCTGTATAAAGAAAGATTTTCTTCCGGCAAATGAAGATAATTGGCAATTTGTTTAGGAATAGAGCCAATTTTATTTATTCCATTGCTTAGTGCATTTCTCATTTTGATAATTTAGAAAAAAAAGACTGAGTTTTGTCCATATTTTGTGGGCGTACGTTAATATATTTTTTACAGGTTTGGTAAAATTCTTTCGGTAGCACAAAAGATCTTTAAGTTTTTGTTTTGGAATCAGGAATTTTAATGATCAGAGATGTTCCAGTGTCTTCTATATGGCAGGGTTTGACATTTCGTAGTTCTTGTTTTCTGCAGGCACCACTAATGCCAATGATAAAAATAATCTAAAATTATATAAAAAAATATGTCATTATGCCCATTAGAGAGCATTATAAGATAAAAAAGTAATGAATACCTTCATCAATAAATATTTGTTATCCGGTGAATTATTGAGGAAACTTTTGAATTTCTTGAATGTTTAAAATTTTTGATTTGTTGCTTTTAAATCCATCAGATTTTCCCTTTAGTAAAGCTATTAACTTTGAATGTTTTGAAATGTCGATGTTGTGCTTTATATTAATTGATGTCCAAACCATTCAATAAATTGCCCAAAGTGAAGATCACTGTTTGAGATAACTCATCAAAGTATAATAAAACATTTTCTGAAAAGGATTTAACTTTATGCTTCATTCTCCGGTCCATAAATTTTCTATATGCATCCTCGTATCAATCCCGAGATTTAATCCGTAGCAAATTATGGGCAGCTTGTTTCGCTTTTTCAACAATTTCGGGCGGAGTAGCATTTTCTATTTCGCTATCACTGGACATCACTGGACTTTAATTGTTATAATTGAAAAAAAAATATAGTGTTTATGTTTAGTTTGACGTTTAATTTTTTTTGACAAATAACGGAATGTATTGGGTTGCCTATATTAATGATAGTAGCAGCTCTCAACCAATCAACGAATTGTAAACCAAACGCACTAGTGTGTTATTGAATCATTACATAACATTAATTATTTTATTAACGCGGACTGTTACATACGTGTGTTGTAAGATGTATTTACATAATCCACGAACTGTACAATATTGGGCAATTATAATAGTGGTCGTAGATAAACAATGTTAAACAATAAATATATCAATTTAAAAAAAATCATTTTGTATTCTCCATTAGTGCTGTAATTTGTAAAAAAAAATCAGACCGATTAGTTTAGCCTGACAAAAAAAATCGCGAAAATTAGCTATTTTTCGGGGAGTCGAACTGTGACGGTTCCTTAAGCTCATCCAATTTTCTTTCAAAATATTTTATGGACTTATCAACGTATTCAGGATGTAGAGTTTCATGGTGGCGTTTTAATTTGACTGGTCTCATACTATCTGAAGCCAAAACTTTCGAACACAACAAACACATTGGTTTTTCCAAGCCATCTATAATGACACTAGTGAATCCTAATGATAAATAGGATGAACTGTATTGTCTTTTCTTGGGAGCTTTACTTCCTTGTACTTTTTTGATTTTATTCCCACTAGTATTTTCATTATTGTTGACTTTTCTCTTGTAACCACTCAAAAATTTATCCATTCGTCTAAAAAATATTTTATTGATATAAATAAAAATCAATGATAGTTTAAATAAAAAAAATGAAGTTTAAAATATACTAACGATTATTTTCAGGAAGAAATCACGTCAGAAACAATTAAAAAAACAATATCACGCCCTGCCGACACGCTTCAGTTAACACGAGTGACATTTAAATTTGAGGTTATTGTTTTATGCAACTAGCGGTCGTTTTGTGTATTACCGAAACAGAGCGTTTGCAAACGCGCCATTTTTAAATTTCTCCGCTCCAGATAATTTTTTTAATAGGAATTAAATATATGTAAATGTAAAAAAAAAAACCGGCCAAGTGCGAGTTGTGACTCGCGCACCGAGGGTTCCGTACAAACTTGTATAGTATATAGTATTATTATGTAGATTATCAACATATTATGTAGATTATAAAGAAAAATTAGACGAAATATAATATACACAGGATGTTACGGGACTTGAGTATGTCGCATGTCCGTTATAAAAAAGCAAAATTTAGACATAATATATACCCTGTATATATTATGTATATAAAGCGTACGTGATGAAATGCATAACAAATATAAACAAAGAAAATTCAGAATAAACATAGAATAGGACCTAACTGTATGCAACCCATATGCTTCTGGAGCCTGACAATACCACTACGACAACATTAGTGAATTTTCATAAATTTCTAATAGTAAATTCGCATTTTTCTTGTAATTAAACTACATATTTACGGTTTTAAGATTTTTCCCTTGACATGTGCTGTAAGACACCGCTTCTTGCCAAATTTCATGATTCTAGGTCAACGAGAAGTACCCTATAGGTTTTGATTCCCTCGTGAAATCGCAAAATATGCGACATAAACGATCATATCTTTTGATCGCGTTGACTTACAAGTTTGATTTTTTCACAGCTGAAAGAGACTGCAGACTCGAGTATTTGATACAAATTTCAACATGTTACCTCTACGCGTTCCTGAGAAAAAAGTCTTGACAGACAGACAGACGGACAGACAGACAGACAGACAGACAGACAGACAGACGGACAACAAAGTGATCCTATAAGGGTTCCGTTTTCGGTACGGAACCCTAAAAATGAACATTTATGCACTGAATTTTCACTGTTACGTTAATATATCAAGTTTTATTCATTTGTAGATATTATGGTATAAAAAATAATTCATTAAAAAATGTTGGCGCCTCCCCATGGCAATAGTCCGCGCCTCCTAGGTTGGAAACCGCTGTTATAAACTGAACATTTTGCTTCTAAATTTGAAAATGTTGCTTCCAAATTGAAAATTTTGCTTCTAAATTGAAAATTTCGCTTCAAAATTTTGGTTCTAAATTGAAAAATTTTGCTTCTAAACTTAAACATTTTGCATCTAAATTGAACATTTTTCTTCTAAATTTTGGTTCTAAATTGAAAATTTTGCTTCTAAATTTTGTTTCAGATATGAAAATTTTGCTTCTATGTTTTTATTAACATTTTGCTTCTAAATGTTAAATTTTGCTTCAGATTTTAAAATTTTGCTTCTAAATTTAACATTTTGCATCTAAATTTAAAATTTTGCTTTTAAATTTTGGTTCTGATTTGGAAATTTTGCTTCTAAATTGAACATTTAGCTTCTAAATTGAAAATTTTGCTTTTAAATTTTGGTTCTGATTTGGAAATTTTGCTTCTAAATTGAACATTTAGCTTCTAAATTGAAAATTTTGCTTTTAAATTTTGGTTCTGATTTGGAAATTTTGCTTCTAAATTGAACATTTAGCTTCTAAATTGAAAATTTTGCTTTTAAATTTTGGTTCTGATTTGGAAATTTTGCTTCTAAATTGAACATTTAGCTTCTAAATTGAAAATTTTGCTTTTAAATTTTGGTTCTGATTTGAAAATTTTGCTTCTAAATTGAACATTTAGCTTCTAAATTGAAAATTTTGCTTTTAAATTTTGGTTCTGATTTGAAAATTTTGCTTCTAAATTCAACATTTAGTTTCTAAATTGAAAATTTTGCTTTTAAATTTTGGTTCTGATTTGAAAATTTTGCTTCTAAATTGAACATTTAGCTTCTAAATTGAAAATTTTGCTTTTAAATTTTGGTTCTGATTTGGAAATTTTGCTTCTAAATTTAACATTTAGCTTCTAAATTGAAAATTTTGCTTTTAAATTTTGGTTCTGATTTGAAAATTTTGCTTCTAAATTCAACATTTAGTTTCTAAATTGAAAATTTTGCTTCTAAATTGAACATTTTGCTTCTAAATTTTAAATTTTGCTTATAAATATTTTGCTTTTAAATTGAAAATTTTGCCTTAAAATTGAACATTTTGCTTCTACATTCTGGTTCAGATTTGAAAATTTTGGGTTTTTTTGGGTTTTGAAGAAATGCACCAATTTACTTTCTAAAAGTGAAACCCAAAGGGTTCCTAAACTCCACATCTACCATGCTCTCTTGAAGATAGCTTAAGTTAGCTTAACATCCAAAAGGTTTAATTTTCCTAGCTAGTGCAATAACTCAGATATCAACTAATAAGTAAAAAATCTCAAAAACAAAGATATTAAAGTTTGAACGTCAACAGCTTAGTAACTAATTGCGCTAGAATGTTCTAGTTTTCGCTAGTTAGTAGCTCAATTGGTTAGCTTAACATCCACAAGGTTTAATTTTCCTACCTGGTGCAGTATCTCAGATATCAACTAATAAGTAAAAAATCTCAAAAACAATGATATTAAAGTTTGAACATCAATAATTTAGTAACTAACTAAGCTAGAATCTTCTAGTTTTCACGAAATAGTAGCTAAATTAGTTAAATAAACGTCTTAAAAGTTTAGTTTTCCTACCTAGTGCACTAACGGAGATATCGTCCAAAATTTAAAAAATCTCAAAAACAAAGATACCAAAGTTTGAACGTCAATAACGCAGTAAATAATCAAACTAGAATATTCTAGTTTTCACGAAATAGTACCTAAATTAGTTAACTAAACATCATCGATGATTAACGCTCCTAGCTAGTGCAATAATTAGATATCGACTGGAATTCTAAAAACATCAAAAACAAAGATATCAAAGTTTGAACTTCAATAACTTAATAACCAAATGAAGCTAGAAGCCACTAGTTTGCACTAGGTACAGATTAATTATCCATCTAAACGCTCACAAAGTTTAATATTCCAATTTGGTATGTTAACCAAGTTATTAAGCAAAAACCAAAAGTAATTATTTCGCTTGGAATAATAAATTCGAAATGTTCTCTGTAAAAGTACATATGTTGGTTACATGGATGTAGCCAGAGTTTAAGTTTAGTTTTAGGGAGGGGGATGGTAGTTCGTTGAAAATATAATAACAAAAATGCGCCAATTTACTTTCTAAGATTGACACATACGAGTCCTAAACTCCACATTTACCATGCTCTCTCGAAGAGAGTTGTCTCTCCTTATTTCAATATAATATTTAAGGAATTTATTTAATATTTAGGATATTTCAGGGGGGGTTTGAACCCCCAAAACCCCCCCTCTTGACTACGCCCATGATGGGGTGTATATATATATATATATATATATATATATATATATATATATATATATATATATATATATGTTGTATTTGAGGTTTTCGCGGATAGATACCTGTGTTGTATTGTTTTCTCGGGGATTCCGCGTTGATGCTGAGGGTTGGCTCTGAAAAGAACCGGATTCTCGACGTTTTCTCTGATTCTCCGGATTCTCTGTAGTCAACACTCTTACCACCCGATCCAAAAGACTAGCCGACCAGCTTAACTTACCGAAAGAATTGAGGAACTTACGAGAAGCTCTTTCTTCAAATGGATATCCAAACAGCTTAATATCCAGAGCTTTCCGTCGTACAGAGAACAGTAGCCAAAGAACTGAAGAGCGCCAGAAACCCGTTAGCACAGCATACCTACCATATGTTCATGGATCAACTGACAAAATTGCCAGAATACTTAAAAGACACAACATCGACACCATTTTCAAACCTAACCAGAAAATATCCTCCATGCTACGCAGCGTTAAAGACACCATCCCGTTAGAATCCCATGGAATTTACGAAATACCTTGCGGAACATGTGAACAAACCTACATTGGACGTACCAATAGAAAAATATCTGCTAGGATTCAAGAACATGTAGTTTCAACCAGACACAGAGACAAAGTTTCATCGGCACTTGTCCAACACACAAACACCGGTCACTGGATGGACTTTAGAAATTCAAGGACTGTTGCACAGATTAGCCACGAAATGTCACGAGTATACAGAGAAGCCATAGAGATAGAAAAACGAGACTACTGCATGAACACGAGAGACGATTCCTTGAGACTGCCCCCAGCATGGCGACTGATCATATCCACCCTCAAAATGCAATCCCAGACACCCCAGACTCATGTACGACCAACAAGACAAACAAACAACCGAACCGAAGCACCGCACACAACGCGCATGACCCGAAGCCAGACAGCTATAAGTAGTCGCATCGCACGAACGAGCTCTCAGTATGCGTCTAACGGTTGACCCGCACGGACGCATATATCTCTTGAGAATGGCGAATGTTAGTTCGCCGAAACGTCGAGAATCCGGTTCTTTTCAGAGCCAACCCTCAGCATCAACGCGGAATCCCCGAGAAAACAATACAACATATATATATATATATATATATATATACATACATGTATATGCATCTATATGTATGTAGGGTGTGTAATTAATAAACAAATAAATTTTAGAGGCTACCAAATGTAATGAAACTAGCGAGCCCGACAGACATTGTCCTGCCCTGAAAGTTTAAAAAATGCTGGAAGCTGATCGCAGTGCCACATCCCGGGCCCAATTGCAAATCCAAACTATCCAGGTACCCACTCAAGTACAAACCAAAAAATTCATTAAAATCGGCCCAGCAGAACTCGGCGGGGCATGCGTTGTCCTAACCTAACGTACTAACCTACCGGGTTCAATTGTGAATCTAAATCATCCAGGGACCCACTCAAACACACATTTCATCAAAATCGGTCCAGCAGTTTAGTACGAGTTCAGTGACAAACACACGTACAGACAAATTTAAAGATATAATAAAATATAATAGTATATATAAAAGATAAAAGTCATCTGCAATTATAAAAGGCAACAAAACGTTCGAAGCTGTTTAAAATAAAATAACATAACTTGATTTGTACACGTTTGTTTGACTGTGATTGTAAAACTTTCCTCCCATTAATTTAATCATTAAACTTTATTCTCGCGACCATTCACATAGCCGTCAACAACGAAACGAAAAAGAAAAACAAATCAATTTTAATTATCTAGCTAAAAGGGGCATGAAAAAAACTTTCTTCCAAAACAAAACTCTGACAACTCAACAGCAGCGGACGCACATCAAACGGAGAAAAAGTTTCCCCTAAAAAACCTTTTCTTTCCCTCCTTGACCTCGGCCTCCGTTATCTGTTAAAAACTTTCGCTGCAGATGGATGAGGTGCCGGCCGTTTTAGTTTCTCGGAGATAAATTACCTGCAACGTGTGTTCGACGCCTTCGATTAGCAGATAGCAATCCGACGACGAGTTCCATTTATGGATGGGCTCTCTGGCCAGGACGTAGTGGCTCTCTATCTCTTTGCTTTCAACAGAGACTAATTCAGCCTGTAACAAGTACAAAATTATATTTAATTTAATCAGATATATTATATTTAAAAACAAGTAGGGCTTAGAAAACTAAAAATAGACTAAATAAGACTAGACGAGATTATTTGATCAATATTAATTCCAAACCCGAAATATATTTTATCTACGAACACTATTGTAAATGCCTATTATTATACAGTTTGTGGACTATGCAAATACATTATAACACACAGGTATGCAACACTCCGCGATTAATGATATGTTATGATTGATAACACACACGTGCGTTTCGTTTACGGTTCGTTGATTGGTAGAGACCTGCACGTTGATACGATTTTTGTATACGTTGGTACGATTCTTAAATATAGTACTCCGTGATTTTCAAATAAGCACTATAATAATACAACATAAACGTCACATCAATCATATTGAAGCTGTCATTCATTTCGTTTTTTACGTTTAAATCTAATGAGAACTACAAATAAGTAGTGAATTATAAGGTATGTACCAAGGTATAACCATAGACCTTTTCATAGTTGAATTTTTTTTATGCGCATGCGTCGATTTCCGCCATGTTTTCGGGCACTTTTTGACGTATAATCAATGAAAATAACAAAAGGTGCCCGAAACATGTGCCTTTTAAACAAGACACGCGCATGCGCTTAACTGACCATGAAAAAGGTCTATTGTTTTTTAATTTAATGTCAAAATGACAGACATTTTTTGACTATCAATTTATAACTGAAAACAGAAACAATTTTGAAAAATGTCAAAATATGTTTAAAATTAGTTTCAGATAAGTTCTTGTCAAACTTTGACAGTAACTGGTAAGAAAATGACAATTATAATGGATCAAATGGCATAAATAATTTCATTTGTTTTGCACATTCTTTTCTGTAATGTGTCATATCTGACATATATTGACAGACGAGTTAAAAATATTTCGACCAAAATTCGTTAAATCTTTCGCCAAAATTTGTCAAATCAAATGACAACGTTTGTCAAAGTTTGACAAGCTCAAATATGTTTTGTATAGAAGTAACGAATATACCTTTGAATAGTTGAAATTTTTTGTGTGCATGTGTTAATTTCCGCCTTGTTTTCGGGAACTTTTTTGACGTATAACCAGTGAAAATTACAAAATGTATCCGAAATTTTCATTTTCCCGCCTTTTAAACAAAGCGGACGCGAAAATAGACCTTTTTAACCTTGAAAAAGGTCTATTGTTTATAATATAATGTCGGAATGACAGACATAGTTTGACTACGAATTTATAATTCAAAACAGAAACATTTTTGAAAAATGTCAAGTTTGACAAGCCTCCCTTATTTATTTCCTAAATTTAGTTTCAGAAAAGTTCTTGTCAAACTTTGACAGGACTGGTAAGAAAATGACAATTATAAACAATCAAATGGCATAAATAATTTCATTTGTTTTGCAGATTCTTTTCTGTAATGTGTCATATCTGACAAATATTGATATAATTTATATTCCTTCTAGTGAAAAGTTGACAGACGACCTAAAAATATTTCGCCAAAATTCGTTAAATCTTAGTTGTGTTTTGCCAAAATTTGATAGATCAAAAGACAACGTTTGTCAAAGTTTGACAAGTCAAATATGTTTTGTATAGTAGTAACGAATATACCTTTGGATAGTTGAATTTTTTGTGTGTGCATGTGTCAATTTACGCCAAGTTTTCGGGAAGTTTTTTGACGTATAACCAGTGAAAATAATAAAATGTGCCCGAAATTTTCATTTTCCCGCTTTTTAAACAAGGCGGACGCGCATGCGCTTATATAACCGTAAAAAAGGTCTATTGTTTTATAATATAATGTCAGAATGACAGACATATTTTGACTACGAATTTCTAATTGGAAACAGAAACAATTTTGAAAAATGTCAAGTTCGACAAGTCCCCCTTATTTATTTCCTAAAATTAGTTTCAGATAAGTTCTTATCAAACTTTGACAGGACTGGTAAGAAAATGACAATTATAATCGATCAAATAGCATAAATAATTTCATTTGTTTTGCAGATTCTTTTCTGTAATGTGTCATATCTGACATATATTCATATAATTTCTACTCCGTTTAGTGAAAAGTTGATAGACGACTTGAAAATATTTCGCCAAAATTCGTTAAATCTTAGTTGTGTTTTGCCAAAATTTGACAGATCAAATGACAACTTGACATATTTTCGACAAATTCAAGTATGTTTTGTATAGAAGTTACGAATAGACCTTTGAATAGTTGAAATTTTTGGAACGAAGTTTCAGAAAAAAACGCGTTCGAAGTAAGAGCGATTCGGCAGAAAACGTTACGTTATTATCCGTTACGTACACTGCCTTTCTCTTCCTCTCAGTGTATATTTCTATACCACGCGCTCTATCTTTTTTTTTGTGTACGTGTGTCAATTTCCGCCAAGCTTTTCGGGCACTTTTTGACGTATAACCAGTGAAAATAACAAAATGTGCCCGAAACTTTCATATTCTCTCCTTCTAAACATGACGGACGCGCATAACTAACCGTAAAAAAGTCTTAGAAGATTAAATTAGATTCAGTTCTTTCTTTCTCCGCCTTCCATATCCGTAATAAAAGTTGATAACTAATAATAATTAGAGCCGTTTAATTAGAGAAGGAAATAATAGACCTTTTCATTATTAAGAATTTTTTTTGTGTACATGTGTCAATTTCCGCAATGTTTTACCCGAACTTTAAAAAAACCTTATAAACCCTATTATTTGCCCGAAACTTTCATATTCTCGCCTTGCAAACTTGGCGGATGCGCATGCGTTTTACTAACCTTAAAAAGGTCTGTTATGAATGTATCTCTTTTCAATTCTATCAAGTTAAATAATGTTCAGTGACAGTTATATATGAAAATATAACTGTTTATTTAATATAATGTTAAATATTGTACCTAATGAAAAATAAATTTGTTACATCAAATATATTTTTCTTATAAAACCGAAACAAATTAGTGTGGTCGTAGATAAAGTATAGTACATAACTCGAGTTGTAAGGCAATTATATACTCGCGAAATTTTGATATTATAATATATATATTTTGACATTAATATTTTCAAATTTATTTTCTAAATTTATTTGAACAAATCTGTCAAAATTATTGCTTTTGTCGTTTTTGACAGGTATGACACAATATGTTACTAATGTCATTATAGGCTAATGTTAAAGCTAATGTCACATGTTTTTAAATTTTGATATTTCAGTGAAAATTTTTATATTTTGACATTAATAATGTCAAATTTATTTTCTAAATTTATTTGAACAAATCTGTCAAAATTATTACTAATGTCATTATAGACCAGGGGTCGGCAAACTCTATAAACTTAAGAGCCATTTTTGGGGTTCCGTACCGAAAACGGAACCCTTATAGGATCACTTTGTTGTCCATCTGTCTGTCTGTCTGTCTGTCTGTCTGTCTGTCTGTCTGTCTGTCTGTCCGTCTGTCTGTCTGTCAAGACCTTTTTCTCAGGAACGCATAGAGGTAACAAGTTGAAATTTGTATCAAGTACTCGAGTCTGCGGTCTCTTTCAGCTGTGAAAAAATCAAACTTGCAAGTCAACGCGATCAAAAGATATGACCGTTTATGTTGCATATTTTGCGATTTCACGAGGGAATCAAAACCTATAGGGTACTTCCCGTTGACCTAGAATCATGAAATTTGGCAAGAAGCGGTGTCTTACAGCACATGTCAAGGGAAAAATCTGAAAACCGTAAATATGTAGTTTAATTACAAGAAAAATGCGAATTTACTATTTGAAACTTATGAAAATTCACTAATGTTGTCGTAGTGGTATTGTCAGGCTCCAGAAGCGTATGGGTTGCATACAGTTAGGTCCTATTCTAGGTTTATTCTGAATTTTCTTTGTTTATATTCGTTATGCATTTCATCACGTACGCTTTATATACATAATATATACAGGGTATATATTATGTATATAAAGATATATATTATGTCTAAATTTTGCTTTTTTATAACCGACATGGGACATACTCAAGTCCCGTAACATCCTGTATATATTATATTTCGTCTAATTTTTCTTTATAATCTACATAATATGTTAATAATCTACATAATAATACTATACTATACAAGTTTGTACGGAACCCTCGGTGCGCGAGTCACAACTCGCACAACTCGCACTTTCGCCGGTTTTTTTTTTATTTAAAATGATTTCAAATTGGATCAAGAGCCACGTATAATTTTTTTCCATAAAGTGATATTTTTTAATTTTCTTCATAATCGGCTATGATTAGACGCCTTTGCAATAATATTATTGGTGACCTTGACTGCCAAATCCATAATTTTGTTCATATCTTCTGGAAATGTTTGTACGCAAAGTGCTTCCTGGTGAATTGTGCAATGGAAAGGTAACATGTCATGATAAGTTTTTTCTTTTAAAATTGTGACAAAAGTATATTATGCAAGTATGGCAGTAAGTGCAGTAAATTGCAGTAAATTGTCAATTGCTCACGAGAGCGAAATTGGGCGCACGAACTCATTCGCTCGAGAGTTTTTTTTTCGCTTCGTTTTACTCGCTTTTTCAATTGTCTCCGATGGTGTGGATTCGTCATAGGAACTCTCATCTCACGTCTTCTGTATCAACATTTACACTCATTTTTAAATGTTTTCTTTAATTTCTATTTTAATTTTGTAATGAAAAAAAATCAAATCTTAAAAGTCACTCTCGATTTTTTTTTAATGTACCTTAGCGATTTTTATTGAATATTTGCGTGCTTTATCTAAGTTAGGTGATAATACAGCCGAAAACTGTCATTTGTCGTACTAAAAAACGGGCGCCAAGATAGTACTTATCCTGCATGAGTAATAAAAATTCTTTTTTATTACCTACGATTTTAAGTTTGGTGGATCCAATGTACTGGGTTATTAACTCTTCAAACACTGCGGCCCAGTCATCATCATTATCATCATATAGCAGCTTGTCTCGTCCACTACTGGACATAAGCCTCTCTTAATCCAGACCATCTTGCTCGGTCTTGGGCATTCTGGATCCAGTTCGCGGAAATCCTTCTTAAATCGTCCGTCTATCGGGTCGGCGGTCGTCCTCTGTTTCTATGTGCTTCGTCTCTGGGGCGCCATTCTAGTATTCTCTTCGTTCATCTATTGTCCAACATTCTTCCGACGTGACCAGCCCAGTTCCATTTTAGGTGTATGACTCTTTCAATTTCATCCGTAACTTTTGTTCTTCTGCGTAGTTCTTTATTTTGTCTCGCAATGTTACTTCTAACATGGACTTCTTCATGGTTCGTTAAGTTATTCTTATTTTATTAACAGTTCTGTGTGTTAATGTTAGTGTTTCCGAGCCTTATGTCAATACCGGGAGAGCACACTGGTCGAACACATTGTTTTTGAGGCACATCGGTATGTCTGTTTTAATACGTGTCTCAGCTTGCCAAAGGCAGCCCAAGTCAGGGCTGGGCTTGGGCTGACTTGGGCCAATGCCCTACTGTATTTTGCCTACATTTTTCTCTTATAGGCCCAAATACCAAGATGTGTTTATAAATCCGCGCTAATTAATTACACGATTGTCTTCTGCTACAAATGCGGTCGACACTCGGAATAGAACTCGGGACCTCCAGATTTGTTAGTTAGCGCTCTAACCCAAGACCACGAGAGCCGACCCACGATAACCCACCACACTTTTAGCTCCATTTTGCCACTATTTTAGTAAGTGGGATGTGAGTTTTATTCAGACATTCGGTCACTGCATTTTCAACATCTTCTCCTCGTGTTTGACCCTTGAGTGGCAATAATCCCAGGAGTTCTTCTTTGGGACCATCTGATGAAATATAGGGAGCAAAGAGGATAACTTGTCACAAGACTCATCGACAGCTATTGATATGGCTGATGCTAATTTAACGTCCTTAACTTGTACTTGGCATGCATTTACAAATTTTCAGAAGATTTAGCGACATTTTTTTGTCCTGTCTGTTACAGTTTTGTCAGACAATGGTAAGGTTTTGATTTTATTCACAAAATTTGTATTGTTAAAATTGTGGAAAAGTGTGTCAGCCACATTTATAAGACAAATTTTTATGTATTCACCATCAGAAAATAGTTTTCCGTTTTTGACGATTTCGTGACTCACCACAAAGTTTGCTAAGTTAGGTCCAACATCCAAGTTTCATCCAAGTTAGAATCCAACAGTTAAAAGAGGAACAGAAAAAGAAGAATTTTTTTTTTAAGATTTTCAATTGCTCTCTTTCTTACATCACCGAAGTGTTTATTTTCGAAATGTCTCTTGACATTAGACTCTTTGCTCTTTGCTAGTTTTTCAATTTGCAAATAAGACAAGTTAGAAAAGCAGCTGCATTAGGTACAAACCCAAACGATTCAGTTACCCATTCAGTTTTGAATTCACGATGTCGATCGGCTGCTTCTATTTTGAGAGGAACTTAGAGTTTCTGAATATGTCCAAAAAAGCACAATTTTGAACTATGCACTGACTTGACTAAAATAAACAACCGAGATACGCGCTGTGACTGTGAGCTATGAACTTGGCGGCGGCGATTTTAAGACTTCTGAAAAGGAGATCCCAAAAAGTTCTGTTTCCTTTTTTGTAATTTTTTTTATGTTTCAATGTATTTCTGAAGCTCACACCAAAAAGCCCCATGTGGCTCGCGAGCCACACTTTGCGGACCCCTGTTATAGACTAACGTTAAAGCTAATATCACAAGTTTTTAAATTGTGACTTTTCTGTGAATATTTTTATATTTTGACATTAATAGGGTTAAATTTATTTTCTAAATTAATTTGAAAAACCTGTCAAAATTATTGCTTTTGTCGTTTTTGACAGATATGACACAATATGTTACTAATGTCATTATAGACTAATGTTAAAGCTAATATCACAAGTTTCTAAATTTTAACATTTCAGTGAATATTTCTATATTTTGACATTAATAGCGTCAAATTTATTTTCTAAATTTATTTGTCAAAATTATTATTTTTATTCTTTTCGACAGGTATGACACAATATGTTACTTATGTCATTATAGACTAATGGTAAAGCTAATGTAACAAGTTTTTCAATTTTGACTTTTCAGTGAATATTTTTTTATTTTGACATTAATAATATCAAATTTATTTTCTAAATTTATTTGAAAAAATCTGTCAAAATTATTCCTTTTGTCGTTTTTGACAGGTATGACACAATATGTTACTAATGTCATTATAGACTAACATTAAAGCTAATATTACAAGTTTCTAAATTTTGACATTTCAGTGAATATTTTTATATTTTGACATTAATAGCGTGAAATTTATTTTCTAAATTTATTTGAACAAATCTGTCAAAATTATTATTTTTATTCTTTTTGAGAGGTATGACACAACTAATGTCATTATAGACTAATGTTAAAGCTAATGTTACAAGTTTCTAAATTTTGACATTTCAGTGAATATTTCTATATTTATGATATTAACAGCGTCAAATTTATTTGAAAAAATCTGTCAAAATTATTACTTTTGTTCTTTTTGTTGAATATCACAAGTTTTTAAATTTTGACATTTCTGTGAATATTTTTATAATTATATTTAAATTTATTTATTATATTTTTTTCTAAATTTATTTGAACAAATCCGTCAAAATTATTATTTTTATTCTTTTTGAGAGGTATGACACAACTAATGTCATTATAGACTAATGTTAAAGCTAATGTTACAAGTTTCTAAATTTTGACATTTCAGTGAATATTTCTATATTTATGATATTAATAGCGTCAAATTTATTTGAAAAAATCTGTCAAAATTATTACTTTTGTTCTTTTTGTTGAATATCACAAGTTTTTAAATTTTGACATTTCTGTGAATATTTTTATAATTATATTTAAATTTATTTATTATATTTTTTTCTAAATTTATTTGAACAAATCCGTCAAAATTATTATTTTTATTCTTTTTGAGAGGTATGACACAACTAATGTCATTATAGACTAATGTTAAAGCTAATGTTACAAGTTTCTAAATTTTGACATTTCAGTGAATATTTCTATATTTATGATATTAATAGCGTCAAATTTATTTGAAAAAATCTGTCAAAATTATTACTTTTGTTCTTTTTGTTGAATATCACAAGTTTTTAAATTTTGACATTTCTGTGAATATTTTTATAATTATATTTAAATTTATTTATTATATTTTTTTCTAAATTTATTTGAACAAATCCGTCAAAATTATTATTTTTATTCTTTTTGAGAGGTATGACACAACTAATGTCATTATAGACTAATGTTAAAGCTAATGTTACAAGTTTCTAAATTTTGACATTTCAGTGAATATTTCTATATTTATGATATTAATAGCGTCAAATTTATTTGAAAAAATCTGTCAAAATTATTACTTTTGTTCTTTTTGTTGAATATCACAAGTTTTTAAATTTTGACATTTCTGTGAATATTTTTATAATTATATTTAAATTTATTTATTATATTTTTTTCTAAATTTATTTGAACAAATCCGTCAAAATTATTATTTTTATTCTTTTTGAGAGGTATGACACAACTAATGTCATTATAGACTAATGTTAAAGCTAATGTTACAAGTTTCTAAATTTTGACATTTCAGTGAATATTTCTATATTTATGATATTAATAGCGTCAAATTTATTTGAAAAAATCTGTCAAAATTATTACTTTTGTTCTTTTTGTTGAATATCACAAGTTTTTAAATTTTGACATTTCTGTGAATATTTTTATAATTATATTTAAATTTATTTATTATATTTTTTTCTAAATTTATTTGAACAAATCCGTCAAAATTATTATTTTTATTCTTTTTGAGAGGTATGACACAACTAATGTCATTATAGACTAATGTTAAAGCTAATGTTACAAGTTTCTAAATTTTGACATTTCAGTGAATATTTCTATATTTATGATATTAATAGCGTCAAATTTATTTGAAAAAATCTGTCAAAATTATTACTTTTGTTCTTTTTGTTGAATATCACAAGTTTTTAAATTTTGACATTTCTGTGAATATTTTTATATTTTGACATTAATAGGGTAAATTTATTTTCTAAATTTATTTGAACAAATCTGTCAAAATTATTATGTTTATTCTTTTTGACAGGTATGACACAATATGTTAGTAGTGTCATTATAGACTAATGTTAAAGCTAATATCACAAGTTTCTAAATTTTGACATTTCAGTTAATATTTCTATATTTTGACATTAATAGCGTCAAATTTATTTTCTAAATTTATTTGAAACATCTGTCAAAATTATTGCTTTTGTCGTTTTTGACAGGTATGACACAATATGTTACTAATGTCATTATAGACTAACGTTAAAGCTAATGTCACAAGTTTTTAAATTTTGACATTTCAGTGAATGCTTTTATATTTTGATATTTATAGCATCAAATTTATTTTCTAAATTTATTTGAACAAATCTGTCAAAATTATTACTTTTGTTCTTTTTGTTGAATATCGCAAATTTTAAAATTTTGAAATTTCAGTGAGTATTTTTATATTTTAACATTAATAGAGTCAAATTTATTTTCTAAATTTATTTGAACAAATCTGTCAAAATTATTATTCTTATTCTTTTTGACAGGTATGAGACAATATGTTACTAATGTCATTATGGACTAATGTTACAATTTTTTAAATTTTGACATTTCTGTGAATATTTTTATATTTTGACATTAGAGTCAAATTTATTTTATAAATTTATTTGAAATTAATCTGTCAAAATTATTGCTTTTGTCGTTTTTGAGATGTATGACACAATATGTTACTAATGTTATTATAGACTACTGTTAAAGCTAATATCACAAGTTTCTAAATTTTGACATTTCAGTGAATATTTCTATATTTTGACATTAATAGCGTCAAATTTATTTTCCAAATTTATTTGAACAAATCTGTCAAAATTATTGCTTTTGTCGTTTTTGACAGGTATGACACAATATGTTACTAATGTCATTATAGACTAACGTTAAAGCTAATATAACAAGTTTTTAAATTTTGACATGTCTGTGAATATTTCTATATTTTGACATTAATAGCGTCAAATTTATTTTCGAAATTTATTTGAACAAATCTGTCAAAATTATTACTTTTGTTCTTTTTGTTGAATATCACAAATTTTAAAATTTTGAAATTTCAGTGAGTATTTTTATATTTTAACATTAATAGAGTCAAATTTATTTTCGAAATTTATTTGAACAAATCTGTCAAAATTATTACTTTTGTTCTTTTTGTTGAATATCACAAATTTTAAAATTTTGAAATTTCATTGAATATTTTTATATTTTAACAATAATAGGGTCAAATTTATTTTCTAAATTTATTTGAACAAATCTGTCAAAATTATTATTTTTATTCTTTTTGACAGGTATGAGACAATATGTTACTAATGTCATTATAGACTAATGTAACAATTTTTTAAATTTTGACATTTCTGTGAATATTTTTATATTTTGACATTAATAGCGTCAAATTTATTTTCTAAATTTATTTGAACAAATCTGTCAAAATTATTACTTTTGTGCTATTTGTTGAATATCACAAGATTTTTAATTTTGACATTTCAGTGAATATTTTTATATTTTGACATTAATAGGGTTAAATTTATTTTCGAAATTTTATTTGAACAAATCTATTAAAATTATTGCTTTTGTCGTTTTTGACAGGTATGACACAATATGTTACTAATGTCATTATAGACTAACGTTAAAGCTAGTGTCACAAGTTTTTAAATTTTGACATTTCTGTGAATATTTTATATTTTGACATTTTTATATTTTGACATTTTGACGTTTTGTTTTTGTCAACATTTTTACGTCATTTATTTGAACAAATCTGTCAAAATTATTATTTTTGAAAGTAGGAGATTACGACTACGATATCTTCAAATCTGTCTGTAGCTACAATTACACGGAAATCTAGGTAGTAATTACACAAATTCTAACTTTATTTTCTTTACTCTTTCATAATATCTGTTGGCCTTCAGCCCCTGACACAAATCGGTCTTGACCGTTCCCGTTACTTGCTTTGACGCAGCGAACGGCTCACACCACGCTTCTTCAGCGGGGTGTGCCAAAGAGTAACAGAAGATTTCCGTGTAATTCTAGCTACTGACAGATTTGAAGATATCGTAGAGATAAACTCCTACTTTCAATTCTATTATTAATTTGGTTCAAACCATGACATCTCATTTTAAACATTATTATTTTTATTCTTTTTGATAGGTATGACACAATATGTTACTAATGTCATTATAGACTAATGTTAAAACTAATGTCTCAAGTTTTTAAATTTTGACATTTCAGTGAATATTTCTATATTTTGACATTAATAGCGTCAAATTTATTTTCCAAATTTATTTGAACAAATCAGTCAAAATTATTGCTTTTGTCGTTTTTGACAGGTATGACACAATATGTTACTAATGTCATTATAAACTAACGTTAAAGCTAATATCAAAAGTTTTTAAATTTTGACATGTCTGTGAATATTTCTATATTTTGACATTAATAGCGTCAAATTAATTTTCTAAATTTATTTGAACAAATCTGTCAAAATTATTGCATTTGTCGTTTTTGACAGCTATGACACAATATGTTACTAATGTCATTATAGACTAACGTTAAAGCTAATGTCACAAGTTTTTACATTTTGACATTTCTGTGAATATTTTTATATTTTGACATTTTTATATTTTGACGTTGTGCTTAACTCTTCCGCTCGTACGTAATATGCTTCTTACAGCTCTTGTTACGTAATATACTATTATAAATATATTGTTTAATTATACCGTATCATCTTTATATTTCATCCCATAAGGTTTATAAATTTTACGTGCTGCAATAATAAAGTGAAATAAATATTTTTCCCCGTTAGAATGTAACGGATAAACTCTGTGCACAACAAGTCTTATATACAGAAAACACAATCTTATTATTTATTGTGAAGTGCGAATTTAAATCGTGCAGTTTTGCATAAAGTTAAGAAAACAAATGCATTCAGAACAGCTCCGTTTATTTTCGTTTACATGCAATTCAATGCAACGTGCACAACTTATCGCACTCGAAACAGTTTCGGTTTAAAACAAGCGGCCGTTTCGTGAGCTTTTCATCTTCCCATTTAAAGTGGATTAGTCCAGTTACGATTTGCAAATATGTTTTTCCGCCAACACAAATATTGATATTGTGGAATGTATCATACGTATCGGTATACAACAACAAAAACCGAACCGAATTGCAGTAACGTGAATCAGTCTAAATCTAACAGAGTCTATCAGTCTATGTATCACCGTCTATCACAGTCTATCAGTCTAACACAATCAAATAAATAGAGCATTCCTGTTGCGACACTCCAATAGAATTGATTTTGATAAAATGTTTGTCAAAATCAATGAGCGCATTGTTTGAATATATTGTAAGCACCATTACTGTCGGCAGGTGTAAAAATTGCAGCTTACATCCAATAAATAGCGACTCCTTGTACTCAAAATCGTGTTTTGCAAGTTGCGTCTTATTAGAAAAAACTGATTGTAAACTGTGGCTTATAATGGAATGCGGGTTATATAAGAGTGCGGCTTATAGACTTGCTGCTTATAAAAGATTGCGGTTTGTAATATAAAGTGCGGTTTATAAATACGTGGTCTGTTAGAAAAGTATCCGACCTTATTTTTGATTTTGAAAACCTGAGGGATTTGAATCAAGCGCGCTTGCATGAGTCAACCTTGAACCTTCGTGCGCATGCGTGAATTTTTTCCCGTCTGTAGATAGTGACAGTTGCTGTCGAGCAGTGTTCGAGTGACGTAGTGTGTAATGCTCTCGTCAGTTTTTCAATGCAAGTAAATTGACGGAACCACTATAGGGAGTACTATATGGATGTCCTACGTTCCATACGTGATGCTGTGCGGCGCAAGCGACTGGAGTTGTGGTCAACAGGAAATTGGCGGCACCATCACGACACATTCTTCGCACTTGGTTCACAATTTTTTGGCGAAAAACCAGACTCCTCTGGTTCGACAGTTTCCTTACTCTCCTGATATGCCCCCAAGCGAGTTCTGGTTATTCCCGAAAGTCAAGAGGCCATTGATAGGAACGCGATTTCAGACAAGAGAGGATATTATGGCTGCAACGACAGCCGAGCTAAAGTCGATTCCGAAAGAGGCTTTTTCGGAATGCTAGCAACAATCGCGGCACCGCTGGGAGAAGTGGGTGGAATCCCATGGAGACTACTTTGAAGGTGATTAGGTTTTCAAAGCTCCAGGTATGCCAGTTTTTTGACGGGCTAAAGGTCGGATACTTTTCTAACAGACCACGTAGGTGCGGGTTATATACGAATTAGGACCGTAATAGAGAGAAAAAGTAAAAAGCTCAAAAATACAAGTATTTTATAAGCCGCGGCCTATAGAGCGTGCGGCATCAAATTGAAAAACAGGGTCAACGCCAATATTCTGCCAAAAATGTTTGAGAATTGTTGTCAGGCAAAACTAGACAAGTACAGTATACTCTTGATAATCCGGTGGTTGGTTAATCCGACACGTTAAGTAATGCGGCGCTCTAGGGAAACAGGTGTCTTTTCTTCATGCTGTCCCGCACCGGATACCCTATAAACCTCGCCACAGAAGAAATAAAGTCAAGAACAACACCATCCAGTGTTCTTGGAAAAAGGTCTGGCCAACACACCCTGCTTTAAACTCTGAAAATTTGATTAACGAATCTGACCAACCTAACTTCACTCTACAATTGTCTTACTATCTGTTCTAAGTTTGTATATATTTGTTTGTATGTACACGTTTACCTATATAGATACATATTTTTTTCTTTCTGAAATACCCCGACTAGGAAAATAGTGAAGCATGCCGAAAGATCTATTCGGGCCTAATGAGGCCTTCCGAACTGTTGCCGAACTGTGGCAAGCTTCATTCGAATCTTGTGCCGTCCTAATTAGGAAAGCCTAACTTCGGCAAATCTTTGGAAGTCTTAACTCCCACCTAATGAGGCCCTCCGAACTGTTACCGAACTGTGGCAAGCCTCATTCGAATCTTATGCCGTCCTAATTAGGAAAGCCAAACTTAGGAAAATCTTTGGAAGCCCTAACTCCCACGTAATGAGACCTTCCGAACTGTTACCGAACTGTGGCAAGCCTCATGCGAATTTTATGCCGTCCTAATTAGGAAAGCCTCACTTAGGCAAATCTTTGGAAGTCCTAACTCTCACCTAATGAGACCTTTCGAACTGTTACCTAACTGTGGCAAGCCTCATTCGAATCTTATGCCGTCCTAATTAGGAAAGCCTAACTTAGGCAAATCTTTGGAAGTGCTAACTCTCACCTAATGAGACCTTCCGAACTGTTACCTAACTGTGGCAAGCCTCATTCGAATCTTATGCCGTCCTAATTAGGAAAGCCTGACTTAGGCAAATCTTTGGAAGTCCTAACTCTCACCTAATGAGAACTTCCGAACTGTTACCTAACTGTGGCAAGCCTCATTCGAATCTTTTGCCGTCCTAATTAGGAAAGCCTAACTTAGGCAAATCTTTGGAAGTCTTAACTCTCACCTAATGAGACCTTCCGAACTGTGGCAAGCCTCATTCGAATCTTATGCCGTCCTAATTAGGAAAGCCTAACTTAGGCAAATCTTTGGAAGTCCTAACTCTCACCTAATGAGACCTTTCGAACTGTTACCTAACTGTGGCAAGCCTCATTCAAATCTTATGCCGTCCTAATTAGGAAAGCCTAACTTAGGCAAATCTTTGGAAGTCCTAACTCTCACCTAATGAGACCTTTCGAACTGTTACCTAACTGTGGCAAGCCTTATTCGAATCTTATGCCGTCCTAATTAGGAAAGCCTAACTTAGGCAAATCTTTGGAAGTCCTAACTCTCACCTAATGAGACCTTTCGAACTGTTACCTAACTGTGGCAAGCCTCATTCGAATCTTATGCCGTCCTAATTAGGAAAGCCTAACTTAGGCAAATCTTTGGAAGTCCTAACTCTCACCTAATGAGACCTTCCGAACTGTTACCTAACTGTGGCAAGCCTCATTCGAATCTTATGCCGTCCTAATTAGGAAAGCCTAACTTAGGCAAATCTTTGGAAGTCCTAACTCCCACCTAATGAGACCTTCCGATCTGTTACCGAACTGTGGCAAGCCTCATTCGAATCTTATGCCGTCCTAATTAGGAAAGCCTAACTTAGGCAAATCTTTGGAAGTCCTAACTCTCACCTAATGAGACCTTCCGAACTGTTACCTAACTGTGGCAAGCCTCATTCGAATCTTATGCCGTCCTAATTAGGAAAGCCTAACTTAGGCAAATCTTTGGAAGTCCTAACTCCCACCTAATGAGACCTTCCGATCTGTTACCGAACTGTGGCAAGCCTCATTCGAATCTTATGCCGTCCTAATTAGTAAAGCCTAACTTAGGCAAATCTTTGGAAGTCCTAACTCTCACCTAATGAGACCTTCCGAACTGTTACCTAACTGTGGCAAGCCTCATTCGAATCTTATGCCGTCCTAATTAGGAAAGCCTAACTTAGGCAAATCTTTGGAAGTCCTAACTCCCACCTAATGAGACCTTCCGATCTGTTACCGAACTGTGGCAAGCCTCATTCGAATCTTATGCCGTCCTAATTAGGAAAGCCTAACTTAGGCAAATCTTTGGAAGTCCTAACTCTCACCTAATGAGACCTTCCGAACTGTTACCTAACTGTGGCAAGCCTCATTCGAATCTTATGCCGTCCTAATTAGGAAAGCCTAACTTAGGCAAATCTTTGGAAGTCCTAACTTCCACCTAATGAGACCTTCCGATCTGTTACCGAACTGTGGCAAGCCTCATTCGAATCTTATGCCGTCCTAATTAGGAAAGCCTAACTTAGGCAAATCTTTGGAAGTCCTAACTCTCACCTAATGAGACCTTCCGAACTGTTACCTAACTGTGGCAAGCCTCATTCGAATCTTATGCCGTCCTAATTAGGAAAGCCTAACTTAGGCAAATCTTTGGAAGTCCTAACTCCCACCTAATGAGACCTTCCGATCTGTTACCGAACTGTGGCAAGCCTCATTCGAATCTTATGCCGTCCTAATTAGGAAAGCCTAACTTAGGCAAATCTTTGGAAGTCCTAACTCTCACCTAATGAGACCTTCCGAACTGTTACCTAACTGTGGCAAGCCTCATTCGAATCTTATGCCGTCCTAATTAGGAAAGCCTAACTTAGGCAAATCTTTGGAAGTCCTAACTCTCACCTAATGAGACCTTTCGAACTGTTACCTAACTGTGGCAAGCCTCATTCAAATCTTATGCCGTCCTAATTAGGAAAGCCTAACTTAGGCAAATCTTTGGAAGTCTTAACTCCCACCTAATGAGGCCCTCTGAACTGTTACCGAACAGTGGCAAGCCTCATTCGAATCTTATGCCGTCCTAATTAGGAAAGCCTAACTTAGGCAAATCTTTGGAAGTCTTAACTCCCACCTAATGAGGCCCTCCGAACTGTTACCGAACTGTGGCAAGCCTCATTCGAATCTTATGCCGTCCTAATTAGGAAAGCCTAACTTAGGCAAATCTTTGGAAGTCCTAACTCTCACCTAATGAGACCTTCCGAACTGTTACCGAACTGTGGCAAGCCTCATTCGAATCTTATGCCGTCCTAATTAGGAAAGCCTAACTTAGGCAAATCTTTGGAAGTCCTAACTCTCACCTAATGAGACCTTCCGAACTGTTACCTAACTGTGGCAAGCCTCATTCGAACCTTATGCCGTCCTAATTTGGAAAGCCTAACTTAGGCAAATCTTTGGAAGTCCTAACTCTCACCTAATGAGACCTTCCGAACTGTTACCTAACTGTGGCAAGCCTCATTCGAATCTTATGCCGTCCTAATTAGGAAAGCCTAACTTAGGCAAATCTTTGGAAGTCCTAACTCTCACCTAATGAGACCTTCCGAACTGTTACCGAACTGTGGCAAGCCTCATTCGAATCTTATGCCGTCCTAATTAGGAAAGCCTAACTTAGGCAAATCTTTGGAAGTCCTAACTCCCACCTAATGAGACCTTCCGATCTGTTACCGAACTGTGGCAAGCCTCATTCGAATCTTATGCCGTCCTAATTAGGAAAGCCTAACTTAGGCAAATCTTTGGAAGTCCTAACTCTCACCTAATGAGACCTTTCGAACTGTTACCTAACTGTGGCAAGCCTCATTCAAATCTTATGCCGTCCTAATTAGGAAAGCCTAACTTAGGCAAATCTTTGGAAGTCTTAACTCCCACCTAATGAGGCCCTCTGAACTGTTACCGAACAGTGGCAAGCCTCATTCGAATCTTATGCCGTCCTAATTAGGAAAGCCTAACTTAGGCAAATCTTTGGAAGTCTTAACTCCCACCTAATGAGGCCCTCCGAACTGTTACCGAACTGTGGCAAGCCTCATTCGAATCTTATGCCGTCCTAATTAGGAAAGCCTAACTTAGGCAAATCTTTGGAAGTCCTAACTCTCACCTAATGAGACCTTCCGAACTGTTACCGAACTGTGGCAAGCCTCATTCGAATCTTATGCCGTCCTAATTAGGAAAGCCTAACTTAGGCAAATCTTTGGAAGTCCTAACTCTCACCTAATGAGACCTTCCGAACTGTTACCTAACTGTGGCAAGCCTCATTCGAACCTTATGCCGTCCTAATTTGGAAAGCCTAACTTAGGCAAATCTTTGGAAGTCCTAACTCTCACCTAATGAGACCTTCCGAACTGTTACCTAACTGTGGCAAGCCTCATTCGAATCTTATGCCGTCCTAATTAGGAAAGCCTAACTTAGGCAAATCTTTGGAAGTCCTAACTCTCACCTAATGAGACCTTCCGAACTGTTACCGAACTGTGGCAAGCCTCATTCGAATCTTATGCCGTCCTAATTACTAAAGCCTAACTTAGGCAAATCTTTGGAAGTCCTAACTCTCACCTAATGAGACCTTCCGAACTGTTACCGAACTGTGGCAAGCCTCATTCGAATCTTATGCCGTCCTAATTAGGAAAGCCTAACTTAGGCAAATCTTTGGAAGTCCTAACTCCCACCTAATGAGACCTTCCGAACTGTTACCGAACTGTGGCAAGCCTCATTCGAATCTTATGCCGTCCTAATTAGGAAAGCCTAACTTAGGCAAATCTTTGGAAGTCCTAACTCTCACCTAATGAGACCTTCCGAACTGTTACCTAACTGTGGCAAGCCTCATTCGAACCTTATATGGATAACCAAAGTTTTATTGAAGTTCGAAGTTTTATCGATTTTTAGCGGTATTCGTTTGTTATTAGGAAAGTCTGTGGCATAGCCTAACTTAAATATATCTTTGGAATTACAGAAACTTTAATAAGCATTAATTATAAGAGCAGTAATTATAAGAGTGTAGGATATAATAGGTGTTTATATTGAATATAGTAGGTGTAACGAAATCAGTGGAAATTGATTTAATATTGCATTCATTCGATTCGGATAAACATTGATATGAAATGGCAAAGCTGTTCTGAGAAAAGGCTCGGTCATGAATCGAACGTCGAACTTTATAAATATTCCATCAGAGAAAGCCCGTTAATTGACATACCTGAAGTGCGATCACGTCGCTGTCCGCCATAATTGCCGGCACGACGAACGTCCCCTCGCCATTAGTTATCTCGATATCTTGACTGTAGATGGACGTCGTGTTATCGTACACTTTGACGCGAACTCGGACGGATTTCTCCGTGCTCATCGCTTCCACCTGACAATAAAGAAGACCAAAGATGACGAAGATTACAAAATTATTTAAATAAATGTAATAATACGAAAAATAGCTTGAATATAAAATTATATTAATATTAATTATTAATAATTAATTATTATTATTATTAATTTTCAATTAATCATTAAAATATTAATATTATAATATAATATTAATATTCAATCTGTTCGTTAATCTACAAAAATTAAGTCCTACTAGAACTTAATTTTTTATGCTACAAATAGTGAGGCCCCCCACAATTACAAAATTATTTCTTACCTTTCCGGCGAAGGGTAGTCCCGGTTTGTATCGCCGCCGCATTTCCCTGCCGAATCTCAGTTCGACGTAATGTTCTTCCGCCGCGGCCACGTCCGGTAACCCTCCACCAACACCGGGAGCTACTTCTACAGGGGCGTTGAATTCGATGGAATCGACATCAACTTCTAACATCCAACGGCCGATGCTTGCGAATTCGGTTAAGGGCAGAGAAAACGCTTTAACACCTGTAAACAAATTCTTTTAATATACATTCATATTTTGCGTCTATAATGAAGTCATTAAAGCATTCATCGTTAATGGCTCGCCGAGTGCGATACAATTATCTCAATATTTATCGGCGATTTTTTATTTAGACATAGCTTAAAAGGGAGTAAAATAGAAAACATAGTTAAAGAACGAGTTCAATAAGCGCGATTTTTCTGCACGCGTTCATGTTTAGTAGTAGCGAGGTGTTTTCTAAACATGGACGCGTGCTGAAAAATCGCGCTTATTGAACTCGTTCTTTAATATAGTATTTTAAATTTTGCGTCTATAATTGATATTAACAAACCTATATGAGTGCGTTAATGACGCACTCATATAGGTTTGTTAATATCTCGCCGAGTGCGATACAATTTTCTCAATATGTATCGGCGATTTTTTTAATTTAGAAATGGCATAAAAGAGCCCAAAATATATAAAACATAGTTTAAAGAACTAGTTCAATAAGCGCGATTTTTCAGCACGCGTCCAATTTAAACATGGACGCGTGCTGGAAAATCGCGCTTATTGAACTCGTTCTTTAATATACTATTTTATATTTTGCGTCTATAATGAAGTCATTAAAGCACTCATATGGGTTCGTTAATGTCTCGCCGAGTTCGATACAATTTACTTAATATGTATCGGCGATTTTTTTATTTAGAAATGGCATAAAAGGCCGCAAAATAGAAAGAATAGTTTAAAGAACGAGTTCAATAAGCGCGATTTTTCAACACGCGTTCATGAATCGCAGATAAAAATCGCCGAAACATATTGAGAAAATTGTATCGCACTCGGCGAGCCATTAACAAACCCATATGAGTGCTTTAATGACTTCATTATAGACGCAAAATATAAAATAGTATATTAAAGAACGAGTTCAATAAGCGCGATTTTCCAGCACGCGTCCATGTTTAGAAAACTCGTTCGTTAATGTATTACTATTACCAAAAAAATATTAATTACGTTTTGGAATAAACAATAAATGTTTTCTAAAGTGTTTAATGGGATGCGGTAAATTAAATAAGTAAATACTCAACATAATATCCCATTGCATATTTGTAATTGTACTAGAGAATATAAAGTCAACATGTACTTTCAATATTTACTCTTTGAAACAACTGCATTCAGCATGTGTGCATATTACTTCACCATATAATAGTAAAGTACATATTAAGAGGACATTCCGCGTTCATGACAGTGCATAGAAAGAATTAAATAATGAAACCTTTTTATCTACGACCACCATGTTTGTAAATTGTTCGTGGACTATGTAAATACATCATAACACACACGTATGTAACAGGTCGCGATTCATGATAAGTTATGATTGATAACACACACGTGCGTTTGATTTACGATTTGTTGATTGGTTGAGAGCTGCTACTACGTGCTCATACGTTCAGCGCCCCCCGATCACAATTTAAACTAACGGAAATTGACATTGCGTACATTGGGTTGCCTATATATCTATTAGTACTCTTATTTCTGTTCTAATAAGTACTAAATAATAAGGTATGTAACCATTAAGAATGTATTTCTTTTCATTTCGTTCAAGCTGAATAATGTCGTAACAGTTATATATGAAAATACAAATGTTTGTTTATTATAATGTTAAATAAAGTACCTAAGAAAAAATAAATTTTGTTACATCAAACATATTTTTCTTATTAAACAGAAACAAAATAGTGTGGTCGTAGATAAAGTAGTGTAGATAACTCGAGTTGTAAGGCAATTATGTACTCGCGGAATTACGCACTCCCTGCCACGCGGGTCGTGCGTAACTGTAATATGCTTCTTACAACTCTCGTTACGTAATATACTATTGTTGTAATGTAACAAGGAAATTTCGTAGGATTTTGAAGTATTACATAAAATTACATCAAAATAATAATAAGTAAAAAACACTAGGTATAAGTTTCACAAATGTATTTATTTAACTCTTTATCGATTTCGGCTTCTTATGCCTTCTTCAGAAGATTAAGTACAATACAATGATCTTACATGTTTATATACACTTTTTTATTATCTATGAGGGAGAAGGGATTATTTTAGGAAATAATGTTTCACCTAGTGCTTACAGCTGAATCTTTAAATTTTATTAATAATGCCTGTGAAGCTAAATTAGCTGTATTATACCGTAGACTTCTTTTGAAGTTAAAGTACACGAACAATCATCTATGGTTCAACTCACAGTGTAAAAAATGTTGTGTCGTTCCAAATCATATACGTATTAAGTGCAATAATAAATCCAAACCAGCATTAAAAGCAGTAAATAACATGAAACAACAAAGCCTAATCAACGAAGCTAAAGAACTATAACTTACAACTCATCTCTACCTAATACATACGAAAATCGCCCAGTTCACGAACACTATTTTATTTGATGAATTTGACCTCCAGACTCGCATCGAAATAGAAATACTGGGAAACCTACAATACCGGAAACATGAGAGAAAACTTGCAAGATTGATCCAAAACAACAGGAAACTGGAAGATAATACCAGAACCAGACCAGAGTACCAAATTCACCGCTTCCATCCAAGAGTGATCAACTTAACCTCAACTACATTCACTGAGAAAGAGAATCAATTTCTCAAGCAAGAACTGTCCTTCTCTCCAAGTATGGTACCAAAAGAAAAAAACTTTGTCAACTTAATTGCAGACGTTGAAGTAGCTATTAAATCAATAAATAATAAACCATTAGGTCTTGCCAAAACAGTTAAATCGGTTTTAAACCAATCTAAACATAAACACCAAAAAAAACTCTAAATTCCTAATTAACTCTACTAAACACTTACTAAATAATACTTACTAAATGTGATGGATGCAGAAGGCCCCGAGAAACCACTGCAGTAAAGCCCATAATGGGATTCTCTAGTATAACTATCACGACATCATGACAATCAAAACAGAATATTCCGGAGTAAAAAGTCCCCCGATCGGATCTCCGGGGGGGACAGTTTTGAAGAATGAGGCGACGAGAAAAAAACTACGATCAGACGTACACATGAGATTAGGCACATGGAATGTAAGAACGATGGCACACCCTGGAAAAATCTACAACGCTATCCAGGAGATGGAAAGAATGAACATAAAAATAATGGGAATAAGTGAGATGCGATGGAATGGATTCAATTATAGTGATATTGGAGATCATCGTATCTACTACTCTGGAACAACAACCGAAGAGAAAAAACATGGTGTGGGGATCATTGTTAACGGATCAATAGCTAAATGCGTGACAAATTTCGTGCCAATCTCGGAAAGATTAATGCTGCTTCAGATGGATGATCTGCCAGACCTGCCAAAATCAATATAACACAAGTATATGCACCAACATCTGATACAAGTGATAAAGATGTAGAAGAACTCTATGCAAAAATAACTGAAATACTTAAAGTACTACCAAAGCAAGACCTGACAATAATAATGGGAGACTTTAATGCTAAAATTGGTAGAGGACGATCAAACGAGTATATAGGTCCATATGGTCTGGGAGAAAGAAACGAAAGAGGAGATCTGTTGAGCATATTTGCAGAAGAGAACGAATTTGTGATAGCAAACACTTGGTACAAGCTTCCAGCAAGAAGACTATATACATGGAAAGCACCTGCAGATACTCCCAATAAAATAATCCGAAACCAAATTGACTACATTCTAATTAATAGAAGACATAGAAATAGTTGCACTTCCGTAAAAACATATCCAGGAGCCGATATCCAATCAGATCATAACCCTGTGGTTGGTGTATTCAAAGTAACAATGAAAGCCATAAAAAGAAAAAACAATATAAACAAATACGATCTACGTAAGCTTAAAATACCAGCAATAGAGGCTAGAGCTCGAGAACTGATTAACAGCAAATACAGAGTAGTACAAGAAAATGGGGACTTTGAAAGGGAAATTGAGTTATTGGTCCACACTGTTAAGGATGTTAAAGAAGAACTTTTGAAGGCTGATAAGGTTAAAAGAAAATCATGGATGACGGATGAAATTCTGTATCTTATGGAAAAGAGAAGATCGTTAAAAAACAGCAACAATACGAGAGAATATGCAGAAATAAAGAGGAGTATCAGAGATAAAATCAGAGAAGCCAAGGAGAACGAACATATAGGTCAATGCACAGATATTGAAGAACTACAAGACAAGTACGATAGCTTTAACGTGCACAGAAAAATTAGAGACATGACAAGCAGAACAAAACCGAGAACGATAAATAAATTGGTGGCTGGCGAAGGAAAACTGATCATTGACACAGGTGACATAAAGGAAACATGGAGAAGATATATTGAACAACTGTTTCATGATACTAGAGCGGAACCTCCATCCATAAACAACTCGGATGGACCGGAGATCCTGATGGATGAAGTAAAGCAGGCAATAAAAACAATGAGAGACGGTAAAGCACCTGGACCAGATGAAATCCAATCGGAATTCTTTAAACTACTGGATGACGACAGGGTAAAAAATCTGACAAAAATATTCAACCAAATTTATAACTCTGGAAATATACCACAAGAATGGCTAAAGTCAGAATTTATAACATTACCCAAAAAACCAAAAGCAAAGAAGTGTGAAGAGTTCAGAACTATAAGTCTCATGAGTCACCTTCTCAAATTATTTTTAAAAATAATTCACAGAAGAATTTACAGAGTTTGCGAAGAACAAGTATCACCAACTCAGTTTGGTTTCAGAAATGCGATGGGCACACGAGAAGCATTATATTGCACGCAAGTACTATTTCAACGGTGCAGAGATATGAACTGCGACATTTTTGCCTGTTTTGTTGACTACCAGAAGGCTTTCGACAGGGTCAAACACCAAAAAATGATTAACATCTTAAAGGAAACTGGGATGGACGGCAAGGATCTACGAATTATTACGAACCTCTACTGGAACCAAAAAGCCGTAGTGAGAGTAGAGACAGAAAAGACCGAACAAATAGACATAATGAGAGGAGTGAGACAAGGATGTATATTGTCCCCTCTTATTTTTAACATCTATTCTGAATACATATTTAAAGAAGCTCTGGAAGAGTGTGAAGCTGGCATCTCTCTCAATGGCGAAAAAATCAACAACATACGATATGCAGATGACACAGTGATGTTTGCAGATAGTATAGAAGGACTACAACATCTAATAAACAGACTTGTAGAAAAGAGCACAGAATATGGCTTGGATATTAACATCAAGAAGACAAAACTTATGGTCATCAGCAAATCCTATATTGAAAACTGTGAACTTACTGTCAATCAAGAGCCAATCGAACGGGTGGAGAGGTATACATATCTTGGCACAAATGTTAATGATCGGTGGGATCACTCTCAGGAGATAAAAATTCGCATTGAAAAGGCAAGATCTGTTTTTACCAAAATGCGATCTGTACTAACAAGCCACAACCTAACAATGACTACAAAGCTGAGAATGATGAGATGCTGTGTTTTCGGTTCGTTTTTAGGGAATGGAATCGTGGACACTGACAGAAGCCACCAGCAAAAAGTTAGAGGCATTTGAAATGTGGATATATCGCAGAATGCTGAGAGTCTCCTGGAGGGATCGAATAACCAATGATGAGATCCTCCATAGAATGAACAAGGAGAGAGAGGTTCTAAACACAGTCAAGTGCAGAAAGCTAGAATATCTTGGCCACATCATGAGAAACGAAGATAGATTTCATTTGCTGCAGAAGATTATCCAGGGAAAGGTGGCAGGAAAGAGGTCAATCGGCGCCAGACGAATATCTTGGTTGAAAAACCTAAGAACCTCGTTCGGCATGACGACAACAGAACTTTTCCGTGCCGCAGTGAATAAAGTCATCATAGCCCAGATGGTTACCAACGTTCGGAACGGACATGGAACTTAAAGAAGAAGAAATGTGATAAAGGTAACTCGATTACCATCTTAAATAAATCAGATTACATCAAGAAAGTTGAAGAATTTATAGCCAATAGTGACATAGTAGAATTGAAGAAAGATCCAACCCAAAAATACGAAGAAAACGCCCTAAAAAACATAGAATGTAATTAAACTTAAATATGTATCTATGAACCCTAGCGGCCCCATTCTCTATAGCCTTCCCAAAATACACAAACCTAATATTCCTATCAGACCGGTAGTATCTTATGTTCAAGCACCATCTGACAAATTATGTAAATTATTAAAGAATATCATACCGGAAACCATAGATTTCAAATCTTCCAAAAGTCTAAAAAAAAACCCGGCCAAGTGGGAGTTGTGACTCGCGCACCGAGGGTTCCGTACAAACTTGTAAGTAAGGTATCTTTTTTTTGTGGTGGACGTAGCAAGCACATGCAGTTAACTTGACAAGTGCTACTCCTGAAATCACGACCATCTTATTACTTAGTGGCTGTCGTACGATGGAATGTTACCCTATATTTTATTACCATACATCCCCCATTCACCATCTCCATACTCGATACTCTTAACATTCAGTAACATTCAATATTAATATAAGAGTATTATACTCTTAACATTCAATTGACTGCTTTTGGGCAATTGACTACCAAAAAATATAGATCGTACGTGATTTAAGTATATGTAGATTATAAAGAAAAATTAAACGAAATATAATATATACAGGATGTTACGGACTTGAGTATGTCGCAAGTCGGTTATAAACAAGCAAAATTTAGACATAATATATACCCTGTATATATTATGTATATAGAACGTACGTGATGAAATGCATAACGAATATAAACAAAGAAAATTCAGAATAAACAGCTTGGTGCCGACACATACGTTTTAACCTTCGGCCCTAACTGAGGAGGACCTAACTGTATGTTAACCGCTATGCTAACCACGCAACACATTAGTGTATTTTCATAAGTTTCTAATAGTAAATTCGCATTTTTCTTGTAATTAAACTACATATTTACGGTTTTCAGGTTATTTTTCCCTTTACTGTAAGACACCGCTTCTTGCCAAATTTCATGATTCTAGGTCAACGGGAAGTACCCTATAGGTTTTGATTCCCTTGTGAAATCGCAAAATATGCGACATAAACGGTCATATCTTTTGATCGCGTTGACTTACAAGTTTGATTTTTTCACAGCTGAAAGAGACCGCAGACCCGAGTATTTGATACCAATTTCAACTTGTTACCTCTACGAGTTCCTGAGAAAAATGGTCTTGACAGACAGACAGACAGACAGACGGACAACAAAGTGATCCTATAAGGGTACCGTTTTCGGTACGGAACCCTAAAAAACTCACAAGACATAATAAACAAAACTAAACATATTACGGTTCCTAGCAATGCCAAATTAATCTCTTTCGATGTTACTAGTCTATTTACCTCAATCCCAATCGACGAACTAAAAAAGATCATAAAAGACCATTTAATTAGTAAGAATACCAACATAGTTTTACAATCAGAAATTCTTACGCTACTAGAAACTTGCTTAGAACAAAATTATTTTAAATTCAAAAACCGTTTCTACAAACAGAACGAAGGTTTGCCTATGGGGTCGCCGTTAAACCCGTTACTGGCGGAAATATTCATGAATAATTTGGAAGATTTTTTTTTTCAAACTTATCAAATTTTGGTACAGATATGTAGACGATATTATCTGTTTATTCCCAGGATCAAATAAACAACTAGACCACTTGCTACAGCTACTCAACAATATAAACCCATCTATCCAATTTACAATAGAAAAAGAAGTAAATCAACAAATACATTTTCTTGACTTAACAATAATAACTAACAAAACTACTTCGATCTTAGAATGTAAAATATTTCGAAAACCGACTTACTCAGATGCTGTAATTCCTGCACACTCCAACCATCCTGAAAACATAAAAATGGCTGCATTTCACAGCCATATTCGCAGACGATTAAATACCCCACTATCCAAAGCAAATTATAATTTAGAATTAAAAACCATTAAAGAAATTGCCGCAAATAATGGTTATGATCCTGGTATCATAGATAAACTTATATTCGGAAAGGAAAAGAAAAACGGATCTTAAACAAAATTTAAAAAAAAAAACAGAAAATATCGTGGATTAAGCTACATAGGTATCAGCAGTCAAAGAAATTATTAAAGAATATCATACCGGAAACCATAGATTTCAAATCTTCCAAAAGTATAAAAAAAACCCGGCCAAGTGGGAGTTGTGACTCGCGCACCGAGGGTTCCGTACAAACTTGTAAGTAAGGTATCTTTTTTTTGTGGTGGACGTAGCAGACACATTCAGTTAACTTGAAAAGTGCCACTCCTGAAATCACGACCATCTTATTACTTAGTGGCTGTCGTACGATGGAATTTTACCCTATATTTTATTACTATACATCCCCCATTCACAATCTCGATACTCTTAACATTCAGTTGTTCAATTGACTGCTTTTGGGCAATTGACTACAAAAAATATTGGGCGTACGTGATTTAAGTATATGTATGATCTAAATAAGTTATGATCTAAATCAATGCAATATAGCTTAAGCATTTTATAGCAATTACACAACTAAAAACATATTAGTTAACAATAAACTAAATTCTATAGACCAAAACGAACGAAGTGAAATTTACCAAATAAAATGTAACGATTGCAATATATAGGTCAAACATGCAGGACATTTAATATTAGATTTAATGACCACATGAGATCCTTCAAAAATAAAAAATCAGATTCAAATCTAGCCAAACATTTGAAAGAGTCTAATCATACCTGCTATTAAGAAAATCTACTAATTTTACATATCGTAGAGAAAGGCCCGAAAATGGATTTCCTAGAAACTTATGAAATTCAAAAAGCCATTATGAAAGGCGCAAACATCTTAAACGACCAGGTAGATTTAATCCATTCCAACATCTGCCAAATCTTAATGAGGAATTTCCTAAAATAATCCATTCTCCCTCAGATGATAAAAAAGTGTATATAAACATGTAACATCTTTATATTGCACATAATCTTCTGAAGACGGCCTAAAAAGCCGAAATCGATAAAGAGTTGTGAAACTTATACCTAGTGTTTATTATTTATTATTATTTCAATAATGTTTCACCTAGTGCCTACAGCTGAATCTTTAAATTTTATTAAAATTACATCATTACAAAATTCTATGAATTAAGCAAGAAAAATGCCTTTACAATTCAAATGTATTTTTAAATTTCGCTATACATTTGCCTTGTATTAATTTATATGCAAATATGTAAATAGAACATAAATTATCAGATAACCCATTAGTTAAACATTACCTTCGTCCAGTGGTACTTGATCCCAGAAGGCGACCTTGGTGCCCGCAGGATCTTTAACGCTAACGGTGCCGACGGTTCCAGTAGCAATTTGAAGGTCGTGGTCGAGGGCCAAAACCCAGAAAGATACTGTAATGTTTAATTTAGTTAGCGATAGATCACAAGTTTTATTTTTCTAAAGGTTTATAGCAACAGATTTCTGTTGAGTTTTATCTGAATTTTTATCTGTTTAGTTTTATGCAAAGTGGAACTAACTTGAACAGTTCTTTTAGTAATTTTGTCAAGACCAACACACAAATTGCCGAAACGTATGTTTATTGAAAAAAACGAATCTATATCTCAGTTATGAATTCAATAGTCGAGTATTGAGTGGAGAGATTGTGCGCGAGACTACCACAGTGACAATATATTTTGCAAACTATAAAAATTCGTTTTAAATCCCAAAATGCCAAGAGATTTAAGAACATCAACTGAAAAAACTTATGAACACTTTATTGATTATAGGAAGAGTTCTGATTTCTCAGGTATTATTAGCAATATCATAAAAAAAGAAGTTAAAAAACAGATTTAAAACGCTTAAAAAACGCTTAAAAACAGATTTTAGATCTGTCTGAAGAAATACAACGTTTTAAAAGTGAAAATCAGAAGCTAACTAATATGATTATTAAGCAGTCAAGCAAAGAACAAACAAAAACGGTAGAACAAATTGTCGTTTTAGAAGAAGAATCCATAGCAGAGGAGAATGTGGCTTCAGATTCAAGCACCGACAAAGAATTATCGCGGAGAGATAAGCCAATGCCAACTGCGTTCAAAAAAACTCAACCAAAAAATGGACCGACCAGATTTTAAAATCAAAACAAACCAAACAAGGAGAAAGGGCAAACTGAAAATACCTACAAAAGAAGAACACGTAACAATGTTATAATCGCCACAAGCACTGATCACGAAAAAATCAAGGCAGTAACGTTCATCTATTCATATCTAAACTAGAGCCACAAATAACGGAAGGAGATATAAGCGAATATTTAAAAAATAATAATTTCACAACTGTATTTTGTAAGAAATTACTTTCCAATCAACCAGAAGTATATTCTTCTTTTAAAGTATCAGTACCATTTGATAAGTTAAATGAGGTGAAAAATCCTAAACTATGGCCAGTGAATACTTATATTAACTGTTTTTTCCTGCAAAAACAAGGAAATAATCACTAATAAACCTAATACAAATATACTATTATTTCTAAATATTCAATCGTTACGAAATAAATTATGCCAGCTAGAAATATCAACCGAAGAAGCAAAACCACTTCTCATTTTTCTAGCAGAAACTTGGTTAACAAATGATAAAATTACATCAGTTCATATAAATAACTACCAGCTAGTCAGCTACTTTAACAGAATACGGTCTAAAAGAGGGGGTGTAGCTATATTCGCTAGTGTCCACGCATTTATAAATAGTCAGATAGAAAATATGGAATTAAGAAACTTCTCTATTGAAAAGATAATAGAGATATGTGGGATAGAAGCAAATATAAAAGGCATCTGCACTATAATATTAAATATATATATATATATATATATATATATATATATATATATATATATATATATATATATATATATATATATATATATATATAGATTTCCATTGGGATGTTTCATCACTTTCCTGACAACACTAGACACCATCTTACATAAACTGGCAAGAAGTGATAAACAAATAATTTTAGTTGGTGACTTCAATATAAATTTCGCATTGAACATAGCATTACCAACCTTCTGGAAGCTTATGGAATGGATGAACACATAAAACAATATACAAGGATAATATCAACGAGCAAAACACAAATAGATAATATATTTGCCACTTCAGGATTGCAATTAATGACTTCGGTTGAAGATACCCCTATGTCAGATCACTGTATGTTAAGATTGAGTTACATAACAAAGAAAAAAAACTAAAAACCACTATAAATTCATAAGAAACTTCTCAACAGCCAACAAAGTTCGTTTTGCTAACCAGTTACGTGGTGAAACATGGGCTGACATATATAATAACACAAACAGTAACAACAAGGCTGCTGCCTTCATAAAAGTAGTTCAATATATCATTTCCTCTCAAATTTTCCTATGATAAAAATTAATGTAGACAGGAAAATATGGGTTACAGAAGAAGTAAAAATCTCAGCAGCTAAACTATAAGATATGTTTTTGCTACAAAAAAAGTATCCAGCTTTAAGGAACCAATATTTAAAATAAAAAAACAAATTAATTAGATTAACAAAACAATTTTTTTTCAACCGTACGATAATGAAAGCAACAAACAAGTCGAAAGCCATTTGGAACATCTTCAATGAACAAACAAATAAATTAAAAATATCCGGACTCACAAAAATAATGGAAAATGATCACTGAACCTAAGGAAATCGCAGATATATTTAATAATTACTTTGAACAAGTTCCAAAATCAATTGCAAGACAACTATTTCGAACAATCATATAGAGTTCAATCAAAGTACAATATATATACAGGATTTTACAGAAAAAGAAGTTCTGACTATTATCCCATCATTAAAAAACAAAACAACAAGTGGACCAGATGGAATCCCGTGCAACATCGTAAAAGAATTCAGGTATGAGCTTATAGCACCAATTACTCATATAATCAATGCTAGTCTAGCTGAGAAAAAATTTCCAAAAGTGCTAAAAATATCAAAAATTATACCAGTGCACAAAAAAGAAGCTACCATGGATACTCAAAACTACAGACCAATTGCCCTCATATCGGTATTAGCGAAAATTCTAGAATACTGCATGCAAACCAGAATAACTCCATTTGTCGAAAGATATAATCTGATTCCTACTCAACAACATGGTTTTTGCAAAGGCAAATCCACCTCAACAGCTTTGATAGAATTCCACAGTAAAATATTACAGGAATTTGATATAGGCAATCACCCCATAGGAATATTCTGCGACCTAACCAAAGCTTTTGACTGTGTTTCTCATAATATTCTATTAGACAAAATAAACAATAAAACCAAAATTGTTGGATACAATCCTACGTGGAAAACCGGAAACAATATGTTTCAGTAAATATTGGAAATAGAACTGGACAATTACATATAGGGGTACCACAAGGAAGCGTATTGTCACCAACATTATTTTTACTATACACATCAGACTTAATTAACTACATAAGAGGACGATATTCCACTGTATATGCAGTTGACACAAGCTTCATTGTGACTGGAAAAGACAAAAGCAACAATGTTGAGGAAGCAAACATACTCTTAGATTCAGTTAATACATGGTTCTCAGCAAATCAACTCCATTTTAATAAAAACAAAACGGAATATATAATTTTCCAGTCGACAAGAATTGTCTACGACGGAAATATTAACATTGTTATTAAAAATCACAAATTGAAAAGGACTAAAGATATAAAATTCCTATGCATACATTTAGAGGATCATCTAAGATGGACAACCCATATACAAACCATCAACTCTATACTGCACAAGAAGGCATTTTTAATCAAACATATACATAAACTGTTAAACAAGGAAGATCTTCGAAATTGGTATTTTGCTCAAGTACAAAGCGTATTAACATATGGAATAATTTTATGTGGTGCTTCTTTGCAAATAGAAGTAATACTGGTAGCACAAAAGAGAATTACCAGGAACCCATTAGGTTTAAAAATTACGGATTCAAAAAAACACTTCCAGAACCTAGGAATTTTTAACAGTAATTAGTTTGTATGTTCTAAAAACGACGGCCTATATACATAACGTTAAACAAAATTTGCAGAAAAATAAGGACAACCGTAATTATAATACGAGAGGGAAAGATCTTTTATACCCCTCAAAAACAAATCTAACCATGTACAGCAAAGGATTGTAAAACCAAGGAGTGAAGCTATATAACAACCTACCTGATAGCCTGCGCGATGAAAAATCATATAAGAAATTCAAATCAAAAGTGAAAGAATTTCTATTACTACAAACTCCCTTCTATAATATAAATGACATTTTGAAATGTAAATTACAAAACTATTAGCTTTAAGTATTTATTTTAACTTAACCTATAGTTATAGTTGTATCTCAAAAGGTAATAAAATAAATTAAATTAAATTCAGTTAAGATAAACTCGAGTTGTTTATTAATACGGAAAAACAGTTTATTAAGTCTTGTCTGTGTTCCGTTTTCTGTCTTGTTTTTATCCCAGATGGTTTTTTTATTCCACACTAATTTTCGAAAAAAGAGCAGAATTTAATCGCAACCCCGTATTTTTTTTGCGTCGCGTCGGAAAGGGATTTGTTGCAGATTTTTTTGCCTAATTTCGTTTCGTATTCGAATCTTTTTTTTTTCTTTGCTAGCGACACGGTGCTTTTAATAAATTAAATTCGAGGGTTTCGGACGTGATTTAGGGGACTTGTTTGCTTGGTCCGTGTCGACGCTAAAACATTTAATGCGAGAAAAAGGGATTTAAGGACAATCCTGCATTAAACATTCGACAATTGTTTGTACATTTTATTCTTGATCAGCCTTTTCGCTGGCTAATTTTTGCTCTTGAAAGATCTTGAATGCACTTTTTAGGGTTTCATATGAATCGGATCAAAAGTCGCTTTTTAAGATCTCTACTGGATTAAACTGTGCATGATTAGATTAGACTGATCAAGGCTTGCTCGTGCAGTTTGGTCTATCCCGTCGTTCCATCTGAGTCTGGGTTTTCCCTGCTTTCTCCGCCTTCTGGTTTATTTATTTATTTATATATTCTTATCCAGAAAATAATACACAAAGTACATAGATACTACATACTTTGTGTCCTATAGAGATATATAAAAAAATCTGTAAATAGAACTGGATTCCAAACACTTGCAATTTACAAAAATTTATTAAGTACTTAAAATAATAAAAAAACATAATTTTAATTCAACATAATATTACTAATCAACATAAATATCAACATAATCTTACTAATAGTTCATACTTAAGCTTGATAACCAATAATCATAGATCCACAGAAAATTGAAACATAGTACATATTGAACACACATCTCAATCTCAATCCCATCTCAACCTCATTCAGTATCAAGAAAGTATCAAACACACAAGATTCAATCGTAGATTATATCACAGTAGTTCATAGAGAATTACCAGGAATTGATCCAATTAATTATATATTTTTTGACAGTTATTTTATTTCCAATTAGGTTTTTTAAATTATTCGGAAATTTATTTAAATTGTTAATAGCCGTATAACGCGCATTTTTTTGGCTAATGGATTTATTCGTCTTTGGCAAAATAAACAATTTGTTTCTTGTTTTTCCACTATGCATCATATATATGTTTTTACATTCATTATAAAAATAAACCACAATATTCACTATATAGAGTTTATTAATACTTAATACAGATTTAATTTACCTTTGCTATTCTAATCAATCTATTTTGTATAGCGTCAAGTGGTTTATTTACATTATCATAGGCACTACCCCAAGCTATTAAACCATAGCTGACAATACTTTCAAATAGGGCATGGTATATGACCTTCATAGCTTTTGGTTCTAGAATATGACTTAGTTTATGAAACACAAAGATCAAGTATCTAGTCTTTTTCAAAATTTCTTTAATATGGTAGTCCCATCTCATAAAGCAATCAAGATATACTCCAAGATATTTACAGGAGTCGACTCTCATGATTTCCATATCCTCAATATATAGCTTGATATCAACAGGTATACGCGATAACACCCAAAAGTTATAAAAGTAGTTTTATTAATGTTTAGTGAGAGTTGATTAGTTCTAAGCCATATATAATCTTATTCAACCATACCATACTTTTCGCAGCTACCTCCTCCCAGGATTGACCCGAACATAATAAAGCCGTATCATCAGCATATGAAACTAAATTGCTAGTAGGTAGGATGTTAAAACGTGAAGGACCAATTTTACGAGGAACTGCAGAAAGCATATCGTGATGCGCCAGAAGGAGATATCAAAATCATCCTTGGTGATTTTAATGCTAAAGTGGGACGCGAGGAGATATACCGACCGACAATCGGACTGCACAGTCTTCATGCTGAGACTAATGAAAACGGAAGTAGGATGATAGACTTTGCGACGACCAACAACATGGTAGTCTGTAGCACATATTTCCCACACAAAAATATTCACAAAGCCACATGGAAATCACCAGGTGGTAGAGTATTGAACCAGATAGACCATGTGATGATAGATGGGAGACACTGTTCAAATATCCTGGATGTAAGAGCCTGTCGAGGCCTCAATGTAGATTCGGATCATTATTTGGTAAGGGCGGTGCTTAGGGCTAGAATTGATTGTCAACGCACACAACAGCCGGCAGTTAAGAGATACGATCTGGAAAAATTCAAAACCGATGAGATGAAAGAGAGATTTCAGTACCAAATGCAGGAACGAATATCCAAACGGCCAGAAAACGCTCTAGTAGAGGTCAATGAAGCGTGGCAAAAGATCAAGCAGGATATCGAAGATACAGCAGCAGAGGTTGTGGGGTGGAAGAAGGGACAAAGGCGTAATAACTGGTTCGATGAAGAATGCAAGGAAGCTCTGACAGAGAAGAACAAAGCCAGAGAAAAAGTACTACAACGAAATACTAGAGCGAATGTAGAGGATTATCGAAACAAACGGAAAGTTGAGAAAAAACTCTTCCGAAGAAAGATATCTGAGTAAAAATGAAGAAGATTTCGCGGAAATAGAAAGAATGAGTAATGCCAACGAAACTCGGGGACTCTATCAAAAGGTCAGAAATGCGAGACTTGGCTACAAACATCTGCCACTTCTGTGTAAGGATAAGGACGGCAGAGTAATCGGACACACAGAAAAGTGTATCAAGAGGTGGGGTCAGTACTTCAGGGACCTGCTCAACCAGAACACTCGCGTAGTCCAAGAGGAAAGTATAACGCCAACATCAACATCAATATTAGGGACTGAGCAAGTGGAGGAACCCACCTTAGAAGAAGTAGAGACTGCAGTGCGCAGGATCAAGAACAATAAGGCGCCAGGTGCAGATGACATTCCAGGAGAATTGTTGAAGTATGGAGGTAGAGCCTTAATATCGTGCATGCATGATCTCATATTAAACATATGGAGAACGGAAAAGCTACCGGATGAATGGAAGCTAGGGATAATATGCCCATTGTACAAGAAAGGTGATAAGTTAGATTGTTCTAACTACAGGGGGATAACGCTGCTACACATTGCATACAAGGTCTTCGCTAATGTGTTGTACCGTCGCTTACTACCATACGCAGAAGAGAATATCGGTGAATACCAGTGCGGCTTCCGCACAAACAGGTTAACCACAGACCAACTGTTTGGCATTAGGCAGATCCTGGAGAAATGTAATGAGTTCAATATCACGACACACCATCTATTTGTGGACTTCAGAGCAGCATACGACAGCGTTATAAGACACAAACTGTGGGGGATAATGACAAGTTTCGGATTCCCTGAAAAACTGACAGCCCTAACCAGAGTAACACTGTCTGAAGTATCGTCTGTAGTAAGAATACGAAACAAGTTGTCTGAGACTTTTATAACAGAGGAAGGACTACGACAGGGAGACCCACTGGCAACTTTACTGTTTAACATCGTACTAGAAAAGACCGTTAGGAGTAGTGGAGTGGATACTAACGGCACTGTGTACTTTAAGTCAACACAACTATTGGCTTACGCAGACGACATTGATATAATTTGCAGAAGCGAACAGGCGACCAAAACTACTTACTCGCTGCTGGAGAAGGAAGCAAATAACCTAGGACTCACTGTCAACGTAAACAAAACGAAATACATGGTAGCTAATGAAATTCATCGGAAGGTAGGACCAACGCTAGAACTAGACGGAAAGCACTTTGACACAGTAGATACATTTGTGTACTTGGGCTCGCAACTGAACAGCGTAAACCGGATGGGCGAGGAGATTAGAAGGCGGATAACTCTTGGTAACAGGTGCTATTATGGGCTACTTAAACTTTTTAGGTCCAAAACAATCCACCCCAAGCATAAGTGCACACTGTACAGGTCACTGATAAGACCGGTGGTAACCTATGGTGCAGAAGCATGGAGCTTAACACAGAGCGAAGAACAGGCTTTAAGTGTATTTGAGAGAAGAATGCTACGTGCAATATTTGGAGCGACCCAAGAACGAGGAATCTGGCGCCGAAGATATAATCACGAACTATATCAGCTCTACAATCAACCAGATATTGTGAGTTTCATCAAGGTGGCAAGATTGAGATGGCTCGGACACATGCAGAGAATGGGTGATCATAGGGTTCCGAAAAAGTTGTTCAATGGCCAACCAGAGGGAAGGAGAAGGGCCGGAAGGCCAAGAGGGAGATGGAAGGATGCGGTAACAACTGACCTACAAAAACTTCAAGTACGGGACTGGAGAACGTTGGCGAGTGATAGGTCCGCTTGGAGAAACATGCTGAAGGAGGCCCAGACCGGCAATCGGTTGTAGTGCCATTAAGAAGAAGAAGAAGGATGTTAAAAATATCATTGATATATAATATAAATAGTAAGGGACCCAAGATAGTAACTTCTGTTACTAAAATATGTGTTTTGCTATAACAATCATTACACCTCACTAATTGAGTTCTATCAGATAGATAGCTTTTTATCAAATCATAAGCAACCCCCCAAATCCCATATGCTTCAAGCTTAGAAAGGAGAATTTTGTGATTGACAGTATGAAACGCCTTAGCTAAATCAAGAAAAGCTACTATTGTTGGTTTATCAATATCAATGTTTTTAAATATAAATAATACATTAATACATAATACATTAACGTATCATTTGTACTTTGATTTTTCATAAAGCCAAATTGTTTGTTTGATATTACTTTATTTAAGTTTAAAAAATTCAGTTTTTAATGTAAGAAGTTTTTCAAAAAATTTGGCAATATTCGAAATTAATGAAATAGGTCTGTAATTGTTAGTTTAAATGCTTATCACCAGATTTATACACCGTAATTTCAGCTTTTTTAACCCGCCACTTGTGACCTGATTTGACGTGATCTTTGGTGACGCCCGCCGGTCCTACGCACCGAGTTTCTCAACTTAAGATTTTCTTAATAAGCAATACTCCTAATTTTACTAGGTCAAATATTAAAAAGATATGTTTCTTTAACAATAAAACATAGATACATCATAAAAAACATAACGTAAACAAAATTATATCGTTACACGTATGCACTTAGAACTCCTTCCAACAAATAAATAAACAAAAGAACCCCCCAAATGCTGAGCTAGAGCACTACATGCTGAAGACATAAATATTTCTTGCAATGGTAGCAAGTATATCTTCTTTTTTTGTTTTTCTGCCATACACACTCACAACACCGACCATTTCTAGAAGGACCGATTATCCCAGGTCCCTCATCAAACTTCAAAATTTCAAGTCTTTGTCTCATCAATCGAGGCAAGTTCATCTGAACCCCTCGTTATTCAATTATATCATACTCAAATTCTCAATAAAGTGACGGCGTTGAAGTTTTGAGTTTGAATTATTAGAGGCACGTATCACCTGACTGTTTATAGTACTGACATTGAGCATGACGTAAAAGATAACTATAGGCCAACGCCTTGTTGCTCGGGCACAATTGTAATTCGCGCATAAACGATCGACGACATCGACCCCGCCCTCAAAATTATAATTTTGGCTTTTGACATTGATTGTACCATCAATATGCACATTGTTTATCAGTAGAACATTCTTTTTTGCTTTTGGGACGTGTGGAACCAAAACCAATGTTGTTACCAAAACCAAATTGCAATTGACTTCACATTTCGACCACGCAATACATTGCCGTCAGGAGGTATTTGTTCCTGGTTGTTCCAACTGTAGTTAGATTATTTCTGTTGGAATGCGTCAATTGAAACACGTGAAACAATTGTAGTTGCAACCAGTATTATAAACTGGCATAATCTTTGCATAATCAACAGCTAGGCAAAAAATTTCAAGATTGTATGGTCATTCATTTGGCTGTTTTCCAGGATAAATTTCCATACTAACTGTGTAAAACATTTTAGCATAACAGGGAGCTTGAATCTTATTACCAAAAGGATACCAAAAGGATTTGGTTTATTCGAAATGTATTGTTTAAATGTACATCTTCCACGCAAGCTTTCCAATTTTTCGCCTTCCAACTGTCACAAAAGTAGAGGTCTAATTATCTTTGCAATTTTGAATAAATCTCTCAAATATTTCTAACACGGCAAATCTTGTCATGTGTTTTTCTTTGTTGCCTCGTCGTGACATCATATCTAAAAACTCGTAGCAGAATGTTAAACCTTTGGGCAGACATAGAAAACCAAAAAAATTCAATCGAAATACCATCCGTTCGAAATAACTTGTCAACCTTTGGATTATTCGATTTTTAGACTCCGACTAATAAGATCAAACATATAAAGCATTGTATCTCATTCAAGTTAGTATATCGGGCATATGTTTCTCTGTTATATTTATGTTTGACGGTGTCAATGTATTGGTTGGTACACGTGACAATAACATCTACTATGGTGCCGTCAAAGAAATCTCTCCAAATTCAAAAGGGGATCGTCTTGATCCCCTTGATGTGACTTGAAAAAATGTTTGATCGCATTCTGCACCAACTTTCTGTGCCTGTTTCGTCGTCAACCTCATTACTGATGCGTCTGTTAGTGACAAATTGGTGGGTGTAAGGTAAGATACTTTTTGTTTCGGGGTATTGTCTTTTATAATTCTACAATTAAAACCTGTCCACATTGGAGTATTTGGCACATGAAAAAAGTGTGATGCGATATGTAAAAAAAACCGAGTGCGAGTTGTGAATCGCGCACCGAGGGTTCCGTACAAACTTGTTAGTAAGGCATATTTTTTTGTGGAGGACGTAGCAAGCACATTCAGTTAACTTGACAAGTGGCCCTCCTGAAATCACGACCATCTTAGTACCGCTGTAAGCATAACCTCAAGATGTCGCTCTCGTACGATGGAATTCTACCCTATATTTCATTACCATACATCCCCCATTCACTATGAGTGTTTAAGGGTTCTGGAACTTCACTATTTGTTTTTACTGCTCAATTTTGGCTGTATACCCTGTATAAAGGTATACAGGTTTTTTTTTAAAAACGCGAATATTTATAAACTTATAAAAAGAAAACTTTATTTTAGTATTACACTTATTCACTAACTTATATTAAGATCTAACTATTTCTAGATCTAATATAAACTAATTTATTTACTATTTCTAGATCTATTTCGATACTCTTAATATTCAGTTGTTCAAGTGACTGCTTTTGGGCAATTGACTACAAAAAAATATAGGGCATACGTGATTTAAGTATAATATACTTAAATCATATTATCTACAACATATTATGTAGATTATAGTATAGTATTATTATGTAGCTTATCAACATATTATGTAGATTATAAAGAAAAATTAGATGAAATATAATATATACAGGATGTTACGGGACTTGAGTATGTCGCATGTCGCTTATAAACAAACAAAATTTAGACATAATATATACCCTGTATATATTATGTGTATAGAGCGTACGTAATGAAATGCATAACGAATATAAACAAAGAAAATTCAGAATAAACAGATTGGTGCCAACACATACTTTTTAACCTTCGGATCTAACCGAGGAGGACCTAACTGTATGCAACCCATATGCTTTTGGAGACTGACAATACCACTACGACAACATTAGTGTATTTTCATAAGTTTCTAATAGTAAATTCGCATTTTACTTGTAATTAAACTACATATTTACGGTTTTCAGATTTTTCCCTTTACATGTGCTGTAAGACACCGCTTCTTGCCAAATTTCATAATTCTAGGTAAACGGGAAGTACCCTATAGGTTTTGATTCCCTTGTGAAATCGAAAAATATGCGACATAAACGGTCATATCTTTTGATCGCGTTGACTTACAAGTTTGATTTTTTCACAGCTGAAAGAGACCGCAGACCCGAGTATTTGATACAAATTTCAACTTGTTACCTCTACGCGTTTCTGAGAAAAATGGTCTTGATAGACAGACATACTGACAGACGGACAACAAAGTGATCCTATAAGGATCACTTTCCGTTTTCGGTACGGAACCCTAAAAATCAATAGTTTGTACTAAAGAAAAAGTACTCGGAATAGTTTGTTGAATGTTCTCAACTGGTGTTAAACGTTCCAACATATGCAATCGTTTATAGATCGGAACCAGTTCAGGAACAATTGCTTGAAAGGTTCGTCTTCTTTTTTCTGGTGGTGATAACATATCAGAATCGTCACTTCTGATATTAATATCACTTTCATTATGATCATCAGTATCAATATTTTGGTATATTATTCCTACAGTGTCATGCAAAGTTTCTTTCCCATTGAGGGTATCGACGTATCTATCAAAGTTATCGATAGCAACACCTGTGCATAACGACGGTTTCCGAATAATGTCGGTGGACTTATTTCAGAACGATCTACAGATGAGTAGGTAGCTTCAGTTTCCAACTCCTCCAGTGTAGTATAGTTGCACCAATGTCCAAAACGATTAAGAATGTTAATTTTTACTACTTGTAAGACTTTTTACAGTCATACCAAGGGTAATGTGTTTTGATGGTTTAATAGTACCATTACTCACACAGAAAATAATATCAGAAGCCATGGAGTTGCTTAATCGAATACAGTTAACACCATCTCTGCGACGAACTTCTTTGCCTCCGATGAATACTTTGAAAAATGGATCTAATTTTTCAGGAATCATACATTCACCCTTGATCAAATCACTTGATTTTTGATGGTAATTTTGATTTATCCGTTTTTAAAATGGTGTTTCGCAGAACTAATGCAACTTTATCAATAAGGTAATTCTCTTCAAGTTTCATGAAATCATCATCTTCTAATAAACTGCAATCTTTATGCATGATAACTTTTTTTTTAATTTTTAGATGATATTTTGATTGTCTTCTTGAATTGATTTATTATTTTTGCCTTAAGATAATGATTTGTCATTAATCTTATATCTGACTGAGGCTGGAGTTTTAACTCGTTATTATATCTATCACAATGAGAAGATAACAGCAAACAGGTTTTTTTTTGATAACCTCTTTATCTATTAATGACACAATTTGATTAAAAATACCTTGGTGGATGCTTCGATTCTCATGCCACGAAGTCTGTGGAGTGTCGGCAATAACTTTATTATAACTATTTAAATACCCCAATTCACACGAATGATGATAGAAGATAGTTCCTTCCACTTGTAGATTTTAAATTTTGTACTTTTTCTAACAACTCTTGATTATTTAATTTTATCATCCACTCGGTCACTTTTCCATAAATTTTTGCGTCATTTGAGGAATTTAAAGTTGTTTACCTCTTGCCTATTTACGATCTTTTTCGCAAAAAAACATACTTACATACATCTGAATTTGTTTCTATAATAATCATATTTTCAGTCTCAAAAAATTTATGTAATAAGTGTGTCCATTTCTTGGATATTTACATTTGAATTTGGAGCAATATTATCTGACCTGGTCTCGCTAACATCTACTGCAGTATTTGATACCGGAGTTGAACTTGATGTGCTGGGGAGATCTATTATTGATGATAAATTAACGGTAGATAAGTTACGATACTTTCCCATTAAAGATGTAAAACTACTATAACAATTTCTGTGATATCCATCAGTGTCATTAATTTGCTCTGGTAACTGTACACTATTGTATTTTAGGTTAAAATTTACACGCATTTGTAAAACCTCTTTACACTTTTTCTCATCTGTGAAAGTCATTATTTTTCAATTTCTGTCTTTACAGAAAACACATTTCATTTGATCACTAATCATTGTAATACAATTTTCTTGAAAACATTAAAAGCAACAAGTACCACGTGACTTAAATGACGCTACATTGCCAACGAACAGATATCACTGTCTACCGCGCTTGCGCAATTGACGTAACAGTCAGAACTCTTCCGACATGGCCACTCCCTTTACAGTTTTAAATCGGTCTGGCAGGTGGTTTAACAATCGAATTATTGTCTGGCAAATTAATTTTAGATTTGTTGATACTTAAGTAACATTATATCAAAATTTCAGCCAATACTAAAATAATTTGAATTTTGTTTTTTTTTTAATCAAAATTAGCGTCTGGCACATTGTAAGAATGTTTGGCAATAATATATTTATATTTCGAAAAGCTAAATAAAGTTAATAAAAATAAAAAAAACCTTCTTAAAATGATTTGAAAAATTATTATTTTAAATATGATGCGCACTAATGAACGCAACCTATGACGTCAGTCAGATAGCCCGTATGCCGACAGGGAAAGTGCATATCTAAAATCCAGCCCACCTAAAATTCTTGTTGTCCCGACGTCGGCGTCGCTAGCTCCCGTACTATAAACAAGACCTGACAAACTAAAATATAATAGACTGGACAAAACTTATAAGTTTTGAAAAGACTGAGTAAAATGAGCACATCCTGAATAGTAATGCACTCATGTTTTTTTTATAATTTAATTCGTTTATCATGAGTTAAGTTATTCTTTAATTAAATCCTAAATATTTTCTGTTAGTTATTTAGTTCACTTGAAGATGAGAGACAGGCGGGACGCGTGTTAAAAGAAAGAGAGTTTAGAGTTGCGAGTGTTCCAGATCCCTAATATGCATGGTGCTTGTGTCGTTCAAGTGTTAGTGTAGTTTCATGTTGCGGCAACAATGGTTTCATTAGTTTCTAGTCTGCTTATACCTTGAATATTAAGTTTGCTTTGTACCTGACTGCACACAATGCAGACTTACTCGCGGTTTACAGCGGACGCAAACCCAATTAAATTTTACCATCCATTTCCAGACAATTTCTTCCCAACATTACAACACACTAAAAATCAGTTTAACTAACCGACTAAAGCTTAATCTAATCTCCCAGAAACTAAGTTTATTCCAGTAAAATGCACAGGAGTATTTAACCTATTATTTCAAACTACGAAACAATAGTAAATATTCAATCTACTCTTTTCTTTAGCATAAACTTATTCTTACACCTGAAGAAGAACTCAACTTAGGAATATCTAGACTGTACACGTTGTCAATCATATTGGCGCCGTTGTCATACGATTGCTCTCGACAATCATTTAATTTAATATTCATAATTAGTAATTGTGTTTGAAGTTCGTCGAATAAATTGAGACCAGTACTTTTTAGAAGTGGTGTAAAACCTATGAAAAATCACTGATTTTCACTAATTTCTACAATTCTAACTATAAATGTTCATTGTTCTATATTGACTCGTATCGGTAGTACAGTCCATTTAAACGGAAAAATATTTGCTCTCTTTTATTCTGGAAATTGTTTCCTCTCTAACTTTTTTACTGCGCAATTCAATAATTTGATTTTGAATTCTTGGTAAATTAGTTTCATTATTTTTAATTCGTCTTAAATGCTATTATACTATTGGTCATAGTTACAGGGTTCGATTTTCAACTCTAATCTCTATATCGCTCTTGTAAAGCAATAATAATTTGAAATTGAAAGTTTTTCTGTTTTTCTGTAACTATTGTTGCGAATAAAGAGATATCAATAAACTTATTATTCGCATAAACTTAGCCTTTTCTCTCGCCTTATGCCTTATGTTAATTCTTAGCCTTATGTTAATTCTTAGCCTTATGTCTATGTTATGCCTTATGTTAATTATGTTAAACTTAGCCTTTCTTAATTCTCAAAATAAAATACACGCTGTAAACTCTACACAAGAAATCTTTAATGTTGCGTAAACTAATAAATACCCGAAACAATTTTAAAAAATTCGTCAATTTACGAGAAAACTACCACCCAAATAACTTCCACTGAATTTCGCTCGGCTGGTGCACCTCCTCAAACAGATATCGAACGACTCGTCCGCCCGAACCCCATCGCCAATTTTCTTTCCGGGACCAAACTTCCATTTCAATTCCCATTCGCACTGCGATCTTTATGCGGTTGTAAAAAAAATTTTCCGCACATCCAAACACGAACCTGATAACCCGATAGTAAACTTTGGCCTCAATAAAAAATTTACGGTCACGAAATAATACAATAAAAAACAACACGCAACGCAGACGAAGAGAAGACATTCCTTGTCTCAATCAATCTCACGACTTATTTGGATACTTTTATTTTATCATGTGTAGACTCATATATTGTCTGTCTAGACTCATATATTGTCTGTCTAGACTCATATCATGTCTATCTAGGCTCATATCGTGTCTATCTAGACTCATATCATGTCTGTCTAGACTCATATCATGTCTATCTAGGCTCATATCGTGTCTATCTAGACTCATATCATGTCTGTTTAGACTCATATCATGTCTGTCTAGACTCATATCTTGTCTAACTAGACTCATATCATGTCTGTCTAGACTCATATCATGTCTATCTAGACTCATATCGTGTCTGTCTAGACTCATATCATGTCTGTCTAGACTCATATCATACTGTCTAGACTCATATCATGTCTGTCTAGACTCATATCATGTCTGTCTAGACTAATATCATGTCTGTCTAGACTCATATCATGTCTGTCTAGGCTCATATCGTGTCTGTCTAGACTCATATCATGTCTGTCTAGACTCATATCATACTGTCTAGACTCATATCATGTCTGTCTAGACTCATATCATGTCTGTCTAGACTAATATCATGTCTGTCTAGACTCATATCATGTCTGTCTAGACTCATATCATACTGTCTAGACTCATATCATGTCTGTCTAGGCTCATATCGTGTCTGTCTAGACTCATATCATGTCTGTCTAGACTCATATCATACTGTCTAGACTCATATCATGTCTGTCTAGACTCATATCATGTCTGTCTAGACTAATATCATGTCTGTCTAGACTCATATCATGTCTGTCTAGGCTCATATCGTGTCTGTCTAGACTCATATCATGTCTGTCTAGGCTCATATCGCGTCTGTCTAGACTCATATCATGTCTGTCTAGGCTCATATCGTGTCTGTCTAGGCTCATATCGTGTCTGTCTAGACTCATATCATGTCTGTCTAGACTCATATCATGTCTGTCTAGGCTCATATCGTGTCTGTCTAGACTCATATCATGTCTGTCTAGACTCATATCATGTCTGTCTAGGCTCATATCGTGTCTGTCTAGACTCATATCATGTCTGTCTAGACTCATATCATGTCTGTTTAGACTCATATCATATCTGTCTAGACTCATATCATGTCTGTCTAGACTCATCATGTCTGTCTAGACTCATATCATACTGTCTAGACTCATATCATGTCTGTCTAGACTCATATCATGTCTGTCTAGACTAATATCATGTCTGTCTAGACTCATATCATGTCTGTCTAGGCTCATATCGTGTCTGTCTAGACTCATATCATGTCTGTCTAGGCTCATATCGTGTCTGTCTAGACTCATATCATGTCTGTCTAGACTCATATCATGTCTGTCTAGGCTCATATCGTGTCTGTCTAGACTCATATCATGTCTGTCTAGACTCATATCATGTCTGTCTAGGCTCATATCGTGTCTGTCTAGACTCATATCATGTCTGTCTAGGCTCATATCGTGTCTGTCTAGACTCATATCATGTCTGTCTAGACTCATATCATGTCTCTCTAGGCTCATATCGTGTCTGTCTAGACTCATATCATGTCTGTCTAGACTCATATCATGTCTGTCTAGACTCATATCATGTCTGTTTAGACTCATATCATATCTGTCTAGACTCATATCATGTCTGTCTAGACTCATCATGTCTGTCTAGACTCATATCATACTGTCTAGACTCATATCATGTCTGTCTAGACTCATATCATGTCTGTCTAGACTAATATCATGTCTGTCTAAACTCATATCATGTCTGTCTAGGCTCATATCGTGTCTGTCTAGACTCATATCATGTCTGTCTAGGCTCATATCGTGTCTGTCTAGACTCATATTATGTCTGTCTAGACTCATATCATGTCTGTCTAGGCTCATATCGTGTCTGTCTAGACTCATATCATGTCTGTCTAGACTCATATCATGTCTGTCTAGGCTCATATCGTGTCTGTCTAGACTCATATCATGTCTGTCTAGGCTCATATCGTGTCTGTCTAGACTCATATCATGTCTGTCTAGACTCATATCATGTCTGTCTAGGCTCATATCGTGTCTGTCTAGACTCATATCATGTCTGTCTAGGCTCATATCGTGTCTGTCTAGACTCATATCATGTCTGTCTAGACTCATATCATGTCTGTCTAGGCTCATATCGTGTCTGTCTAGACTCATATCATGTCTGTCTAGACTCATATCATGTCTGTCTAGACTCATATCATGTCTGTTTAGACTCATATCATATCTGTCTAGACTCATATCATGTCTGTCTAGACTCATCATGTCTGTCTAGACTCATATCATACTGTCTAGACTCATATCATGTCTGTCTAGACTCATATCATGTCTGTCTAGACTAATATCATGTCTGTCTAGACTCATATCATGTCTGTCTAGGCTCATATCGTGTCTGTCTAGACTCATATCATGTCTGTCTAGGCTCATATCGTGTCTGTCTAGACTCATATCATGTCTGTCTAGACTCATATCATGTCTGTCTAGGCTCATATCGTGTCTGTCTAGACTCATATCATGTCTGTCTAGACTCATATCATGTCTGTCTAGGCTCATATCGTGTCTGTCTAGACTCATATCATGTCTGTCTAGGCTCATATCGTGTCTGTCTAGACTCATATCATGTCTGTCTAGACTCATATCATGTCTGTCTAGGCTCATATCGTGTCTGTCTAGACTCATATCATGTCTGTCTAGACTCATATCATGTCTGTCTAGACTCATATCATGTCTGTCTAGACTCATATCATGTCTGTTTAGACTCATATCATGTCTGTCTAGACTCATATCATGTCTGTCTAGACTCATATGATGTCTGTCTAGACTCATATCATGTCTGTGTAGACTCATATCGTGTCTGTTTAGACTCATATCATGTCTGTCTAGACTCATATCATGTCTGTCTAGGCTCATATCGTGTCTGTCTAGACTCATATCATGTCTGTCTAGACTCATATCATGTCTGTCTAGACTCATCATGTCTGTCTAGACTCATATCATGTCTGCCTAGACTCATATCATGTCTGTCTAGACTCATATCATGTCTGTTTAGACTCATATCATGTCTGTCTAGACCCATGTCATGTCTGTCTAGACTCATATCATGTCTGTCTAGACTCATATCATGTTTGTCTAGACTAATATCATGTCTGTCTAGACTCATATCATGTCTGTCTAGACTCATATCATGTCTGTCTAGACTCATCATGTCTGTCTAGACTCATATCATGTCTGTCTAGACTCATATCATGTCTGTCTAGACTCATATCATGTCTGTTTAGACTCATATCATGTCTGTCTAGACCCATGTCATGTCTGTCTAGACTCATATCATGTCTGTCTAGACTCATATCGTGTCTGTCTAGACTCATATCATGTCTGTCTAGACTCATATCATGTCTGTCTAGGCTCATATCGTGTCTGTCTAGACTCATATCATGTCTGTCTAGGCTCATATCGTGTTTGTCTAGACTCATATCATGTCTGTCTAGACTCATATCATGTCTGTCTAGGCTCATATCGTGTCTGTCTAGACTCATATCATGTCTGTCTAGACTCATATCATGTCTGTCTAGACTCATATCATGTCTGTTTAGACTCATATCATATCTGTCTAGACTCATATCATGTCTGTCTAGACTTATCATGTCTGTCTAGACTCATATCATACTGTCTAGACTCATATCATGTCTGTCTAGACTCATATCATGTCTGTCTAGACTAATATCATGTCTGTCTAGACTCATATCATGTCTGTCTAGGCTCATATCGTGTCTGTCTAGACTCATATCATGTCTGTCTAGGCTCATATCGTGTCTGTCTAGACTCATATCATGTCTGTCTAGACTCATATCATGTCTGTCTAGGCTCATATCGTGTCTGTCTAGACTCATATCATGTCTGTCTAGACTCATATCATGTCTGTCTAGGCTCATATCGTGTCTGTCTAGACTCATATCATGTCTGTCTAGGCTCATATCGTGTCTGTCTAGACTCATATCATGTCTGTCTAGACTCATATCATGTCTGTCTAGGCTCATATCGTGTCTGTCTAGACTCATATCATGTCTGTCTAGACTCATATCATGTCTGTCTAGACTCATATCATGTCTGTCTAGACTCATATCATGTCTGTTTAGACTCATATCATGTCTGTCTAGACTCATATCATGTCTGTCTAGACTCATATGATGTCTGTCTAGACTCATATCATGTCTGTGTAGACTCATATCGTGTCTGTTTAGACTCATATCATGTCTGTCTAGACTCATATCATGTCTGTCTAGGCTCATATCGTGTCTGTCTAGACTCATATCATGTCTGTCTAGACTCATATCATGTCTGTCTAGACTCATCATGTCTGTCTAGACTCATATCATGTCTGTCTAGACTCATATCATGTCTGTCTAGACTCATATCATGTCTGTTTAGACTCATATCATGTCTGTCTAGACCCATGTCATGTCTGTCTAGACTCATATCATGTCTGTCTAGACTCATATCATGTTTGTCTAGACTAATATCATGTCTGTCTAGACTCATATCATGTCTGTCTAGACTCATATCATGTCTGTCTAGACTCATCATGTCTGTCTAGACTCATATCATGTCTGTCTAGACTCATATCATGTCTGTCTAGACTCATATCATGTCTGTTTAGACTCATATCATGTCTGTCTAGACCCATGTCATGTCTGTCTAGACTCATATCATGTCTGTCTAGACTCATATCATGTTTGTCTAGACTAATATCATGTCTGTCTAGACTCATATCATGTCTGTCTAGACTCATATCATGTCTGTCTAGGCTCATATCGTGTTTGTCTAGACTCATATCATGTCTGTCTAGTCTCATATGATGTCTGTCTAGGCTCATATCGTGTCTGTCTAGACTCATATCATGTCTGTCTAGACTCATATCATGTCTGTCTAGACTCATATCATGTCTGTCTAGACTAATATCATGTCTGTTTAGACTCATATCATATCGGTGTAGACTCATATCATGTGTGTCTAGACTCATATCTTGTCTGTCTAGACCAGGTGTCGGCAAACTCTATAAACTTAAGAGTCAAATTTTTATTTTAAATTATTTCAAATTGGATGAAGAGCAACGGATGATTTTTTTTCATAAAATCATATTTTTGTATTTTTACCAATATCTTCTGGAAAGGTTTGTGCGCGAAGTTCTTCCTGGTGAATTATGCAATGGAAAGATAACACGTCATTGTTCGCGGAATAATTATTGGCACACCCATTCTAAGCCCCCGTAGGTTATTAAGCTACGACATCCGAACATTAAGCCACGTCTACCAATATTCTTTCTTCCCATAATCTTCCCTTGTATTATCAATTATCTCTACCTCTGTAGCTCTTACAACTCATGGTGGATCTTGGCTGACTCAACAACTCTCCTCCATTGGACTCTGTTCATCATTAGCTCCTCCGCTTCCATGATATTCAGGGATTCATCTATCATTCATCGCGGTCTTCCTAGTGAAGTTTCCTTAAGCTACAACTCCGGAACTAGACTAGGCATCAAAAAAAGTTTTAGGTAAAACTTGTAGAGGATTAAATGCTGCAAGTCTAGTTCGCTAATTCCAGCTAATACTCATAGCTAGTTCGTGGAATTAGTCTAATTCCGTCTGTGGATACAAAATTTTACTCGACGCTTAGTTAAGCTATAACTCGAGAAATAAACTAGCCATCGAAAAAAGTTTTAGATAAAACCTGTAGAGGACAAAATTTGCTATAAGACGCTGATAATAGTTAGTCCGTGGATTACGACTAACTAGTCTAACCTGGGCTGTGAAAACATAAATTTGTTTACGTTAATTTAAGCTAAATTCGGGAAGTAAACTAGGCATAAAAAAAAATTTAGATAAAACTTGTAGAGGATTAAATTCTGCATAAGTCTAATTCGCTAATACCAGCTAATACTCATAGCTAGTGCGTGGAATTAGTTTAATTCTGTCTGTGGATACAAAATTTTCCTCGACGCTTAGTTAAGCTATAACTCGAGAAATAGACTAGGTATCGAAAAAAGTTTTAGATATAACCTGTAGAGGACTTAATTTAATGTAAGATGCTGGTAATAGTTAGTCCGTGGATTACGACTAACTAGTCTAATCCGGGCTGTGAAAACAAAAATTTGTTTGGTTTTGAAAAATTTGTTTGCATTATTTTAAGCTACAACTCGGGAACTAGACTACGCATCAAAAAAAGTTTTAGATAAAACTTGAAGAGGATTAAATTCTACATAAGTCTAGTTCGCTAATTCCAGCTAATACTCATAGCTAGTTCGTGGAATTAGTCTTATTCCGTCTGTGGATACAAAACGTTAGTCGACGTTTAGTTAAGCTATAACTCGAGAAATAGACTAGCTATCGAAAAAAGTTTTAGATAGAACATGTAGAAGACCAAATTTGCTATAAGACGCTGTTAATAGTTAGTTCCTGGATTACGACTAACTAGTCTAATCCGGGCTGTGAAAACAAAAATTTATTTGGGTGTTTTGAAAAATTTATTTGCGTTAATTTAAGATCAACTCGGGAACTAGACTAACCTTGAAAAAAAGTTTTAGATAAAACTTGTAGAGGATTAAATTTTGCATAAGTCTAGTTTGCTAATTCCAGCTAATACTCATAGGTAGCTCGTGGAATTAGTCTAATTCCGTCTGTGGATACAAAACGTTAGTTGACGCTTAGTTAAGCTATAATTCGAGAACTAGCCTAGGTATCGAAAAAAGTTTTAGATAAAACCTGTAGAGGACTAAATTTGCTATAAGACGCTGGTAATAGTTAGTTCCTGGATTACGACTAACTAGTCTAATCCGGGCTGTGAAAACAAAAATTTGTTTGGGTGTTTCGAAAAATTTGTTTGCATAAATTTAAGCTACAACTCAGGAACTAGACTAGCCATCAAAAAAAGTTTTAGATAAAACTTGTAGAGTATTAAATTCTGCATAAGTCTAGTTTGCTAATTCCAGCTAATACTCATAGGTAGCTCGTGTAAACACCGTTGGGAAACACCGGTCTAGACTCATATCATGTCTGTTTAGACTCATATTATGTCGGTCTAGACTCATATCATATGTCATACTCATATATTATGCCTGTCTAGACCAGGGCTGTCCAACCTTTTTGTATTGGCGATCTACTTTTTGGTATATATTGTTGCCAAGATCGACCGAGACGCGTAGCGGGCCACCGGGAGTCTGGGGTCATGGAGTAGAAATCGACTTCTACTGAGCCAGTGTGGAGCAAAAGTTCGTTATCATTATCCCCATTTTCTTAGATCGCCAATACAAAAAGATTGGACAGCCCTGGACTAGACAGACAAGATATGAGTCTAGACAGACATGATATGAGTCTAGACAGACATGATATGAGTCTAGACAGACATGATATGATTCTAGATAGACATAATATGAGTCTAGACAGACATGATATCAGTATAGATAAACATGACATGAGTATAGATATGAATCTAGACAGACATGATATGAGTCTAGACAGATATAATACAAGTCTAGACAGACATGATATGAGTCTAGACAGACATAATACAAGTATAGACAGACATAATATGAGTCTAGACAGACATGATATGAGTCTAGACAGACATGATGTGAGTCTAAACAGACATGATATAAGTCTAGAGCCTAGACTTATATCATATCTGTCTAGACTCATATTATGTCTATCTAGACTCACATCATGTCTGTCTAGACCAGGGGTCGGCAAACTCTATAAACTTAAGAGCCAAATTTCTATATAAAATTTCAAGCTGGACCTAGAGGTACGGATGACTTCTTTTCCAAGTCATATTTTAATGTTCTTCATAATTAGCGATTATTTCGCACCTTTGCGATAATATTATTGGTGAACTTAACTACCAAATCCATAAGTTTACCAATAACGTATAGAAATGTTTGTGTGCAGATAGCTTCCTGGTGAATTATGCAATTTAAAGATAATTCGTCATGATAAATTTTTCTCCATCTGTTGCATTTGACATAATTTTAATAAGTGGGATGTGAATTTTCTTCAGATATTTGTCACTGCATTTTTGACATCTTTTCCTCGTGTTTGACAAACCCACAGAAGTTCTTCTTTGGGACCATCTGATGAAACATAGTGAACAAATAGAACACCTTGCCAAGTATTCTCTACGTCACAAGATTCATCGACCGCTATTGATATGGCTGATGCTAATTTTACGTCCTCAACTTGTTGTCAGCATACATTTAACGACATTTTTTTTTGTCCTGTCTGTTACAGTTTTGGCAGACAAGGATAAGCTTTTGATTTTATTCATGATATCCGCTTTATTGTTAAAATTGTGATGAAGTGTGTCAGCCACATTTATCTCCTTCTTCATTTATTGAATAATTGTTAATGTTTTGTTTGTTGCTGCTTGGCACATATCATCAAACTTTTTGATTCAGGTCCAGTTCCTGATGTTCCTCAGCCATGATAGCTGTTCACGTACGATGCCCCTTCTGTATTCTTTCCTTTCCGAGTATGAACTGGAGAATTCGATATTTTGGCCCCCTTAGTATGTGATCCAAACACCCGATATTGCGCTGTTTTATGGTATTGAATAGTAATCTGTCCACTTCAGCCCTTCTCAGCATCTCCTCGTTGGTAATGTGGTCGACCAATGGGATACGGAGCATTTTTCTGAGTGTCCACATCTCGAACGCCTCGACCTTGTTAATGGATGCCACTTTTATCGTCCAGATTTCTGCTCCATATAGTAGGACTGGCCAAACGTCGACCATTCTGTGGCGGATTTCTAAATTTAGGTTTTTTAGACCTTGTTTGTTGGATGACAATCTAGCTTGTTATACCCTTCTCTTAATCTCTTGTAGTGGGTCCCACCTGTAGTTTACTAGTGTGCCTAGGTATTTGGTGCTCGTAGTTATTTTGATTGTTTCCCGCTCTACCGTGATGGACGCTTCTGCCTGATTATTATGGCTTATAACCATGCATTTTGTTTTGGATCTGTTCATTCTTAGTCTTGCCTCTGACCCCTTTCTGTTTATGTTGTTCATTAGTAGCTGTAGGTCTTGCTGATTGCTTGTCGTCTGCGTATCAAATATTGTTTATTGTGATACCGTTCACTATTATTCCAATTTCTAGACCATCGAAGGCTTCCGAGAATATTTCTTCGACGTAGAGATGAAATAGCATTGGTTACATTGTGGTGGATACGCGGTAGAATAATGTATCACTCACGGTTTGCAGAGGAATTTATTTACATGGACGATATATATATATATATATATATATATATATATATATATATATATATATATATATATATATATATATATATATATATATATGCATATATGCATATATATATATATATATATATATATATATATATATATATATATACATACAAATATACAGAGATTCACACACCGATGAGGGAAGGAATGGAGCTGGACTCTCTGAACTAGACTCGCCAGGTCTGGTTGACTGACTGCTGGCTGAGTCTGGTTGAACTGAACTGAACTAGTGTCACTCACTGACTGTTTGCGCCTGACTGTGTGGACCGTGACTGTCTTGTTTATTTGGGGGTCCAGGTATTTATGTTATGTCCAGGTATACTAGTCCCTCATCTGGGGGTGATTATTTTTCTATATTCGGATCTTTGTCGCTTTGTTGATTATCGATTCTTTGGATAAACATCTTGTCGTAATTTCCCCGGGGATTACACCATTGACCTTAATAGAATGTTTTCGGAAATTCGTCTGAAAATATTTGGGTAATCACCGTAATGCCATCGTAAAACTAAAAATACAAATATTTTTAAATCTGCTCGAGGATTACATTACCGACCCTAATAAAATATTTTCAAAAATTGTCCGAAAATATTTGCATAATTATTGTAATGCCCTCACAAACTAAGAAATAAAAATGGAACGGCTCGTTGCCGCTACAACATTATGCATCCTTGCCGTACCCCTCTGTTTATCTCGATTTCTTTTCTCGTTAATTAGTTGTTGATTCTAACGTTGGCCGACTGTTGCCATTGCAGGTTTTATTATACTTACGTCGTTTTCATCTATATCGGCTCTTTTTAGGTAATCGATGAGACGTTCGTGGTTAGAGATGTCCTTTCTTTGGTCATAGAAATTTTGTACCAATGTGTTTAGGCAGAATATTGCTTCTCGAGTACCGGTTCCCCTCTTAAATCCGAACAGAGTGTCTCTGCTTAGCTCTTCAAGTTTTTAAACAGACTGGTGTGTATGATGCGTAGGAATATTTTTAATGTGTGACACATTAGCGAGATTGGCCTATAATTTTAGCCATTCCTTTAGAAGTTATTCAGTGTCATAGATCTTATTGTATAGTTTTAGCATTATGTTTATGTTTTCCTGCTGTATCTGCTTGAAATATTTTGCGTAGATATCGTCTGGACCTCGTGTTTTGTTGTTAAACCTCTTAATACAATTTTTGTACTCACCATCAATGAATTATTTTCCGTTTTTGACGATTTCGTGACTCAAGACAGTATTATTTGACCAGACTGCATCTAACAGTTGAAAGCGGAACTCGCCTTTTTAACATTTTTCCGAAGTCTTTGCAAATGCGGCATGTTTATTTTCGAAATGTCTCTCGACATTAGACATTTTGTTGTTTGCTGTTTTTTGATGCCAAATAAGACAAGCTGGAAGACCAGCTGCATTAGGTACAAACTCAAACGATTCAGTCCATTCAGTTTAAAAGAAACAACCGAGATCCGCAGAGTGACTGTGAGTTATGTACTTGGCGACAGCGGTCGTAGAGCTTCTGAGAATGGACATTTCTGTTTCTTTTCTTTGTGATGTTTTAGTTTATTTCTGAAGAGCCATAGGCTCATACCATAAGAGCCACATGTGGCTCGCGAGCCAGACTTTGCCGACCTCTGGTCTAGACTCATATCATGTCGGTTTAGACTCATATGTCTGTCCAGACTCATATCATGTTTGTCTAGATTCATATCTTGTTTGCTTAGACTCATTCTTGTCAGTCTAATCTTGTGTGTCTAGTCTTGCCTTGTGTATAAAGAATTGTTTTTTTTATTGTATAGATATTATTGAGTTTAATTAATGGTTCCACTTGATTCATTCCATTTTAATTTCATTTATAGAGCAAAAAAATCAATTTCCCCTCCGATCAACAAAAATCCTCGACGCGCCCATATAATCCACATCCGGCTCTTTGAATACCTTATCGTTCGGCAATTAGGAGCAGAAAGTTTCAGTCAGGGAAATCGGAAACGGCTCCGAGCCTCACACTACATCCCGATTCCCCAAAGAGATACAAACTTTCTGCGCGTAACTTTAAACAATTTCCCATAACACACACACACACACGCACACACACCGAACAGTAAGAAAAAGCAGGGGAGGAAAAAAGATAAACGAACTTCAAATGGACGTTTAAATTTCGGTAGTCGAGCGTTTTAAAAAAGGGGATTAGAGTAAATTTCGGGCGAAAGCTCGAAACGACTTTTAACTCTGCGAATCGAGGAAAAGAAATTTAATTTTAAAGTGCTTTTCCTTTACAAATAAAATAACTATCTATTTCGCTTTTATTTAAAATCTAATAAGGATTGCTGACTCTTACCAGTCTCTCCTGGTCGATAAGCGTGTCTAGCTGGCCTAATAATCACGTCCCTAACCGGTCCGACTAGTCTCATTTGTGATGTTGTTTGCAGTTCGCAGGAATCCTTATTAGTCTCGGTGCAGTTGACAAGTGTTTGTAGAACAAAAGTTCCTGCTATTTCAGCGGGAACTTGCAGCGGTAAGATCCCATGTCCTGAAACAAAATACAGCAATTATAAATATTTTAAATGGTAATAAAGGTAATATTTGCGTAATTAGCGAGTTGGATTTATTTGAAAAACGGCTAGGGAAACGATTACGATTGCATCAAGATATTAATTAATTAAGATATTAATCAAGATATTGCATCAAGATTTTAATTAAGAACGTTCTAAACGGCATCGTTATTTAAGAAATAATAAACATTTTTTAAATATTTTTGAAGTAAAGGATCTCACAGACTGGCGCGGAAGTTTCGCCACCGCGGCCGGTGCGTTATCGCGGCGAACCGATTGACATGGCGGCTTATGCAAATGTTCAGATCAACAGGCGCGATTTCCGCCATAGCCGCGGTAGTGCAGCGTTGCGCGACAAGAACGCTGCATGCGCGGTTAGTTTCGCTGTCAGTTCGCCGTGTTTTGAAATGGCGATTACACAGAGGTTGATTCATAATTTGAGAAAATATCCTATATTGTATGACCTGAATGATGAAAACTATAAAAATATAACGAGGAAAGATAAAATTTGTAGGCAGATAGTATTAGAATTGGATGAAAATGCCAAGATTTGAAAATGTTGAAAATTAAGTTCGTTGATTTATGAACCCACATTATTTTTCTTTTATTTCTTAAATGAGTTTTAGGTGTTTTAGAAGTCAAAAACAAATAAAAAATAACAAACTGACCGATTTTCTTCTTCTGTTGCTTTGGAATAATTTTTTTTTGGCACAACTATAATTCATTTGTTTTTGCAGTGAGAGAAAGAAGTTATATATCAGATTTTTGCAAATTTATTAAGCTTCAATAATCTGTCAAAACCATTTTTGTAGCTTTTGTGGTTTTGCAGTTACAGCCAAAAATGTACACAGTTTTGGAATTCATTTCATTTTAGCAAAACTGTAATTCAGTTGTTTTTGCAGTGAGACAAAGAAATTATATATCAAATTTTTGTAAATTTATTAAACTTTAATAACCTGTTAAAACCATTTTTCTAGCTTTTTGTTTTTTTGGTAAAACTGTAATTCATTTGTTTTTGCAGTGAGATAAAGAAGTTATTTATCAAATTTTTGCAAATTTATTAAACTTTAATAATCTGTTAAAACCATTTTTCTAGCTTTTTTGGTTTTGAAGTAAGAACCAAAAATGTAAAGACAGTTTTTGAATCCATTTTATTTTGGCAAAACTGTATTTCATTTGTTTTTGCAGTGAGACAAAGAAGTTATATATAAGATTTTTGCAAATTTATTAAGCTTTAATAATCTGTTAAAACCATTTTTGTAGCTTTTGTAGTTTTGCAGTTACAGCAAAAAATGTAAGGACAGTTTTGGAATTCATTTTCTTTGGCAAAACTGTAATTCATTTGTTTTTGCAGTGAGACAAAGAAATTATATATCAAATTTTTGCAAATTTATTAAGCTTTAATAATCTGTTAAAACCAATTTTTTAGCTTTTGTGGTTTTGCAGTTACAACTAAAAATGCAAAGACAGTTTGTAAAGTTTTGGAATCCATTGCTTTTTTGACAAACCTGTAATTCATTTGTTTTTGCAGTGAGACAAAGAAGTTATATATAAGATTTTTGCAAATTTATTAAGCTTTAATAATCTGTTGAAACCATTTTTGTAGCTTTTGTGGTTTTGCAATTACAACCAAAAATGTAAGGACAGTTTTGGAATCCATTTTATTTTGGCAAAACTGTAACTCATTTATTTTTGCAGTGAAACAAAGAAGTTATATATCAGATTTTTGCAAATTTATTAAACTTTAATAATCTGCAAAACCATTTTTGTAGCTTTTGTGGTTTTGTAGTTACAACCAAAAATGCAAAGACAGTTTGTAAAGTTTTAGAATCCATTGTTTTTTTGGCAATCCTGTAATTCATTTGTTTTTGCAGTGAGACAAAGAAGTTATATATAAGATTTTTGCAAATTTATTAAGCTTTAATAATCTGTTGAAACCATTTTTGAAGCTTTTGTGGTTTTGCAATTACAACCAAAAATGCAAAGACAGTTTGTAAAGTTATGGAATCCATTGCTTTTTTGGGAAACCTGTAATTCATTTGTTTTTGCAGTGAGACAAAGAAGTTATATATCAGATTTTTGCAAATTTATTAAGCTTTAATAATCTGTTAAAAGCATTTTTGTAGCTTTTGTGTTTTTGCAGTTACAGCCAAAAATGTAAATATTGTTTTAGAATCCATATTTTTGGCAAAACTTGAAATTTATTTGTTTTTGCAGTGAGACAAAGAAGTTATATATCAGATTTTTGCAAATTTTTTAAGCTTTAATAATCTGTTAAAACCATTTTTGTAGCTTTTGTGGTTTTAAAGTAACAACGAAAAATGTAAAGACAGTTTTGGAATTCATTTTACTTTGGCAAAACTGTAATTCATTTGTTTTTGCAGTGAGACAAAGAAGTTATATATCAGATTTTTGCAAATTTATTAAGCTTTAATAATCTGTCAAAACCATTTTTGTAGCTTTTGTGGTTTTGCAGTTACAGCCAAAAAAATAAGGACAGTTTTAGAATCCAGATTTTTAGCAAAACTTGTAACTAATTTGATTTTGCAGTGAGACAAAGAAGTTATATATCAGATTTTTGCAAATTAATTAAGCTTTAATAATCTCTTAAAACCATGCTTGTGGCTTTTTTCGTTTTGACGTTACAACCAAAAATGTAAAGACTGTTTTGGCATCTTATTTTTTTTTTGCAAAACTGTACAGTTTGTAATACTAATATTAGCAGAGCTTCTTCCTTTTAGGAACTCATGACTATACACCCAAAAATCGCGTTTTGGTGTGGGCATGACCATTTCGCTGCCGCCCCGCTAGCGAATTTTTTGCTGCGTAAATTTCGCGTAATTTTCGCCGGTCTGAATGAGCCTTTAAACTTCTTAGAATTAACTTTCCATCGGAAATGACATTGACTGACGGAAATAAGGCTAGATTAAGCTATATCTACATAGATGTCGCGCCAGTTCCAACATTTTAGCATTTTCCTATCACTGAAAAATTGAACTATTTTAGGCGCGATTTGACAGTGCGCGACTCACTGAAATCGAGTCGCGAATTGAATCTAGCGAATTTGATATATAACTTCTTTGTCTCACTGCAAAAATAATCGGCTTTTTTCTCAAGGAAATAATGTTCAGTAAAGTCTATAGTCTGATTACAAAGCGTACGTTATGTTAAATGACCAAATAACTATAGAATATCGTATTTTTGTTATATACACAAATATTCTTGCAATTTATTTTCTATATCCCCTCTTTTCCGTCTATTAAAAATAATAAATTGAAAAAAAAATTAAGGGCAAGTGTTTTCTGAAATAGGGACTGAAAGATCAAAATTGCGGCATCAAAGAGAGAAAATAGCAGAGATAAATTCTTTATTTTGCGATATATAATCTAGATCCGGGATGGGCAACATACGGCCCGCGGGCCAACCGAGGCCGAGGAAGTGCTTAATGCGGCCCGCGAAAATATGTTTAAAATACATAAGAATTGGCCCGCAGATCGCAGAACTCAATATAACTTTTAATTTCGGCATCGATTCTTGAGACAAACTGGCAAATTCTTAAAAATATTCGAAAATGTTTGATTTTCAGCATTTGAGGTATTTCAACGACTTTTGAGGATTTGTAAAATTGGTGACTTTCGTAAAGGGTCGAGGCTAGACGCAAACACTAATGCGTTCAAGCACGTGAATGCGCACACTTGCATCGTAGGCGCGTGAAAAAAAAATTAGTTACTCCTACTAAAAATACCAAGAATCCATGTAGAGGCCCATAGACGAGAGTACACAATTTGAAATATTTCAACAACCCTCTTATATGGAAACTATAAAGGGATAACAAGTGTAGCAATAATATTAATTCTAAGTATTTTTCAATCTAATTTCACACAAACAGTAAAGAATTATTGAATTAAATGCTTTTCTGAATCAAAAAAGCGTGAATTAAAAAAATCTGTAAATATTGTGTTTTATTAATATGCAATTTATAGTATAGTATATACAGTTGAATTTATTAACCCAATTCGTACAATTAATTTAACTAATCGACGTTGATTATCTAGTGTAAAATATGATAATATTCACCTGATGTATTGAACATTTTATTTAACAAATCCTGATCAGCGCCAACACAAAAATCGCAAAAGAAAAACAAACAATCGCTATAGGTTAAAAAGGCGGTATTTAAAAAATTTTTTTTGGCCTCCTGAATAGTAAAGCTAGCTTTGACATCGTGTATACGTCCAGCGAAAGTAGATTTTTACACACAATGTTGCAAAGTACGGCTACGATGCGGTAAAGTGACTAGTGAATTTTAATCTTTCAGGGAAACTTACAAACTAAATTAAGTATAAGACAATAAAATATAATTTAGAAAACGCTACTTTACACCATATTTCTCACAATAATGTAGAAAATAAGATTGATTTTTTAATTTTACTGTTCGTCTGACATGTGGAAAAATGATATTATAAACCTAATAAATTTGAATTAGTAAAAATGTCAAAGTTTGTGAGTACCAACATTACAAAATTAAATAATTTCCAAAATTGTAAACAATCTAAATCTATTTGTTTCTTAAATAATAATTGTCGTCCAAAAAATCTCAAAAAATCAAATACATCAAAAAAATCAAATACTCGCCCTTCGGGCTCGTTCCCCAAACGGGCTGTTGCATTGTAAAATCAACGTTTCCGCACTCTAATGTAAATAACTATTTGTTTGGAATATTCTTTACGATGTTTAATTATTCCTCCTTCTCAGCTGTGATTTTACACCAACATCAAAGAAGCAAACAGAGAGATGTTACTAGAGCATGGAAACATCAAGAGGACTGAAAAATTTAAGTATCTCGGCGAATGGATTGAACCCAACTTATCATAAAGAGCATCATTATCCAAGAGAGTCAACAAGTTAGAAGTAGCCTATCGACTGACTAAGAACATTTACAATAAGAAATACCTGTCACGCAACTTACTACACATCAGCCTTACGACCAGAAGCCCTGTATGCCATGGAGTGTCTTTCCTTGAACCGAAGAAATGGAAAGTCAGAGAGAGGAGAATCAGGAAGATCCTAGGCCCGGTAAAGGAAGATGGGGAATTGCGAAGGCGACATAGCTCTGAGCTCTACGAACATATTGAGAGGCTCTCTGAACGTGCAAAGAAAAGAAGGGTAGCTTTCTATGGCCACGTTGCAAGATTGCCTCCAAACCGACTAACCAACCGTTTGTTCACCTTCTGGCAAAACAAGAAGGCTCGTACCACTTGGTTGACAGAAATCGACAAAGATATTAAAGAACTGGGAATAATAGATCTCCAAAACAGACAGTCTGTGATACGCACCCTGATGGAAGTTGTGGATTTCAGGAAAAACCCCGATGGAAAGGTAGGTTTTTGTTATAAATATATTATAGGTACCCCCATCATTTCGACTTGTGAAAATGGGGTCGGATAAGTTTCGGGGTTTTGGGGTACCTTTCCATCGGGGTTTTTCCTGAAATCCACAACTTCCGTCAGGGTGCGTATCACAGACTGTCTGTTTTGGAGATCTTGGACAGAAGAGAGAAAGGAGTTACACCGACAGAAGATGCGACAATACTGCGCAAAGATCAAAGCGCAACAGTTGAACTAGCGTGGTCCAAAGTAGTCGAAACAAGAAGCAGAAGAAAAACACATATTTTAGCTATGAAACATATCACATAAGCTATGAATGTTCTTGATAAACTAAACTAAACCAATGGGCAAACATGTATTTGCCTTCAGTTATTTGTTTCCGCCAGATCATTAACAAATATTAAAATTGAGTTGGTCCCAGTAGAGAACCTCTAGGTACCCCACACTTCATTACTTTGCTTTCCGATTTATAACCATTGCCGATCTCGGTTTGTCCTTTTTCATGTAAGTGAGATTTAAGGACGTTCCCAAGAAAATTAGTTTTCTTTAAATTCTTTTGTAATTTTGAATACATATAGTTAAAAGTACCCTTTACCCGTAGAAATTTGTTTAAATAGTCCTAGCGGTGGAAAATTTGAAAATATTGACGGTTAAAATTTGCACGTTTAACATGTAAACCATACCCGGATTGATGTTCTCACACACGTTTTATTAAATATCAATAGTAATTTTCTTGATATTCTTTTGATAAACTGAGAATCAGTAAATGAAGATATAACAAATATCTTTCTGTAAAAATAACATTAACAAGCGGTATTGATTTTGTTATAATATTGTTAAATCCAAGCACTTTTGATGGTTTTCATGTTTACTTCTATAACTTGAAGAGTGGGAGGTGGCGACTTGGCAACGTTACACTGTTTTTTAGCCTCAGACATACCCGCGAGAGATTTAGCTATTGCATCACTAGTCTTTTTTTTAACAAATCTACCATTCTTCAATCGAGAGATCATCATTAATATATTATTTGCAATATCCTATATTTAATTTTTTTTTTAAAAATATCGAAATGCTACGCATGTCAACAACATAAAAATATAGAGTTAGAATGCCATGTTGTCGGATCGGAGAAACGACGCAACGATAGTATTTTAGAACTTCTACGCAGATAAGCGGCACCCAAAGAAACTTTGCACCTCAACTAAATTTTATAAAGCGGCACGACTGCTGCTTGGGAACATAAAGCCTTAAACACCTTAAGTCAGTTGTTAAAACCACAAGGAATTCAACTATTTCCAATAATCATTTTACCTCATTATTTTCATTGTTAACAAGCTGCTGCAACATCTGAATCTTTTCGGGTAAATGTAGACTTCTGAGCAACGCGATACTATCGCAACGGTCTTAGCCGAGTATCGCGACTTCAGCCGTGACGTTTGAAACAGTCTTTCAATACACTCTCAGTAGAACGCTTGAGTCGGTCTAGAAATGAATCAGATAATTGAAAATTTATTAGAAGAAGAAGAGGATGATGATCTTTTGTTTCGTCGCTATCTCAGTCTTGAGAGAAACTTATCCGACCCCATTTTCACAAGTCGAAATGATGGGGGTACCTATAATATATTTATAACAAAAAACATTTAAATTATAATGACGAAAAGTTCAGGAGTTTCTGTCGGTTCAATAAAACAAACCGGCCAAGTGCGAGTTGTGACTCGCGCACCGAGGGTTCCGTACAAACTTGTAAGTAAAGTATCTTTTTTTGTGGAGGACGTAGCAAGCACATTCGGTTAACTTGACAAGTGGCCCTCCTGAAATCACGACCATCTTAGCACCGCTGCAAGCATAACCTCAAGATGTCGCTGTCGTACGATGGAATTCTACCCTATATTTTATTACCATACATCCCCCATTCACTATGAGTGTTTAGGGGTTCTGGAACTTCACTATCTGTTTTTACTGCTCAATTTTGCCTGTATACCTATATACCCTGTATAAAGGTATACAGGGTATCTTTTTTTAATAACGCGAATATTTTTAAACTTATAAAAAGAAAACTTTATTTTAGTATTACACTTATTCACTAACTTATATTAACATCTAACTATTTCTAGATCTAATATAAACTAATATATTAACTATTTCTAGATCTATTTCGAAACTCTTAACATTCAGTTGTTTAATTGACTACTTTTGGGCAATTGACTACCAAAAAATATAGGGCGTACGTGATTTAAGTATATGTAGATTATAAAGAAAAATTAGACGAAATATAATATATACAGAATGTTACGGGACTTGAGTATGTCACATGTCTGTTATAAACAAGCAAAATTTAGACATAATATATACCCAGTATATATTGGGATGTATATAGAGCGTACGTGATGAAATGCATAACGAATATAAAGAAAGAAAATTCAGAATAAACAGCTTGGTGCCAATACATACTTTTTAACCTTCGGACCTAACCGAGGAGGAACTAATTGTATGCAACCCGTATGCTTCTGGAGCCTGACAATACCACTACGACAACATTAGTGTATTTTCATAAGTTTCTAATAGTAAATTCGCATTTTTCTTGTAATTAAACTACATATTTACGGTTTTCAGATTTTTCCCTTTACATGTGCTGTAAGACACCGCTTCTTGCCAAATTTCATGATTCTAGGTCAACGGGAAGTACCCTATAGGTTTTCATTCCCTTGTGAAATCGCAAAATATGCGACATAAACGGTCATATCTTTTGATCGCGTTGACTTACAAGTTTGATTTTTTCACAGCTGAAAGAAACCGCATACCCGAGTATTTGATACAAATTTCAAATTGTTACCTCTACGCGTTCCTGAGAAAAATGGTCTTGACAGACAGACAGACGGACAGACAGACAGACAGACAGACAGACAGACAGACAGACGGACAACAAAGTGATCCTATAAGGGTTCCGTTTTCGGTACGGAACCCTAAAAACAATTTAATTTTATTTAATCATTTTATATCAATGATATATGAAGAACTTGAAGAAAATCAAGAATATGTATATGGCCCGAAGAAAAACTTAATTCCAAACTTTGTCCGTTTTTTGTTGGTTTCGGTAATTCTCTTCACTTAGGTCGTACAATATTGCATTCTGAGACACTACATTTATTAGTGTCTCGTCTTTCTTCTCCGTAAATATGTTTTTCATTTCTTATTGTCAGATGTTGTCAGAATAACTATTTGTAATCTCAAAACCTAGTTCAGGTCGTAGCAGTCGTGCGACTGTATTATGTATGCGGGCGATCGGTCGCTATCGCGGAGCGTCAGTGCCGTGGCGTCACTATTTCCGCGTCAGTGTCGCTGCGCTCGAATGGCTCCTCATATGTTTCCAATACCGCTGTGTCGCGGCGGCTTTGACGCAGCGTTAGTGACGCAATAGTCGCTTTGCTCGAAAGTCGACCTTAAATCGCGTAAACATCTACAGAATTATTAAAAAATTTATTGATAAGATAGAATTGGTGAGACCATCCTACATTATAGAAAATCATACAAACTTAAAACAAACGGAACACAGTCTGAATATATAAATATATTCAGCCTTTCCGAAGCTCTATAAAAATTATTGAGTCTTTTTAGGACTACCAAAACTTAATAATGTTATTAACAATATTTTGGTAGTCCTAAAAAGAATCAATAATTGTTATAGAGCTCCGGAAAGGCTGAATGTATTTATATATTCAGGTTGTGTTCCGTTTGTTTTTAGTTTGTTTAATTTATTACTGAATTTAGAAATACTACTTTTAAATTTTCGAAACATTTTCTGGTTTTTGCTTATAACTTTGTTTTGCGAATTTTTGACGGAACTTTACCGAAATATTAACGATTAAAAAATATCTGGATCGATTGCATTTTGAAATCAATAGAAAATTGTAAATTATATAGATTTAGACAAATAACTTAACCCTTAACCACCTGCCCTACATCTCAGCTGAGAAAATTACTGCCAGCTACTTTGAGTCTGAGAGACGTATGTCAGGTAGTTATCTGTTAATATAAATAACTTAATATAATAAAAACGAATGAAATCTTAAATTCTAGATTTAAAAAGCATTCAATTTAATAAACTGAATTTGATGGATAGACAAAGATTATAAGTTTTAGGGTTTAATCTCTGGGAGATTTTTTGTTTACATTTTTTTCTTCTGTTTACAGGCAGCGATTTGTAGTGTTTCGACGGTCGAACCGGTTCGAAGCCAAGCGTTATCAGTGCAATTAAGGTGACTTTTTATGCGAATCTGAACGTTTTTAGTTCTCGGAGTGCGGTTGAGGGGTGCGGATCAATTTCATTGCGAGCAAAAATTGAAAATTGAGTGAAAACTGTGCTAAAATTTGGTGAGATGTTTGGTGTGCTAAATTTTGGTGAGAACAATAACGTTTTGTGAGTGCGTGTGTGAAATTCCTGTGAAAATTTCTGCTGTGCTGGGTGAGTTTTTCCATTGATTTATTAATTAACTCCATTTAATTTGTTAAATATCAAACGAAAAGTTGTTGTTGGAAAATTTAAGGCTTTTTTAAATTATTTTCTTTGTGAATTTTCTTGGAAATTTAAGTAAAACATTGACAATATTAGATAATATGTGTTGGGGAAAATAGGATTCTAATAAACTAAACACAATTAATTAAATACAATAAATACAATATACTATACACAATAAATAATTAAACACAATATATTAAACAAGGAAAATGTTTGGTAAATGTAAATTGAACTCACATTTACCATCCAAGCTGGCAAATATGATGATACATATACCTATAAATGTATAGATTTACGCAACAACGTACTTTTACCGTAATATGTGTCTATGAGACTAGACAAGACCAAAGAATACCAGACAAAGCCAGACAATACCATACAAGACCATACATGAACAGACAAAACCAAACAAAACCAAACAAGACTGTTTCATCTGGTCTCGTTGGGTCCTGTCTGACCCAACGAGACCAGATGAAACCAGACGAGACCAGACGAGGCCAGACGAGACTAGACGAGACCAGACGATATCAGACGAGGCTAGACGAGGCGAGACCAGACCACAAGAGATTGATGTTGCGATATCCAATTATCTAATTGAGGTTCAATGTTCGTGAGGTTTAAACAAAAAAAATATCTAGTCTCTTTCTTAACTCCACTAAGTATAATGTTGGAAAAGCTATTAATAATTTCATCACGAATTTCATAACGAGTAAATAATTTCATCACGAGCCCCAAGGGCTAGTTCCCCGTTAGCTGGAGCATTAGGTTGGCCGACAATTATTATTTAAGAAACATATAGTTTTAGAGTACGGAAAACGATGGTTCGTTCTGCACCCTTTACCTCCACTTCGGGTTCCCAAGCCACTTCCGCTTCCCACCGCTACTTTTGGTTTCAAAAATTCACCCACTTCCAGTTCCGGAACCGGAAGTGAGGGTGGGAAGAACAGGAAGTTGGCGTAGGAAATGGAAATGGGTTGGAAACTGGAAGTGGGGGTGAGAAGCGGAAGTGGGGGTGGGAACCGAAAGTTGGGTGGAAATCGGAAGTGGAGGCGTGGTGGGGACCGGAAGTATAGGGTCCAGAAGGTGGAGGGTGGAGGAGGGTGGAGGGTCCAGAAGGACCATCTTTACCTGATGTTTAAGTTTTAACATTCACAAAATAGTTTTAATTGTTATAATAAACAATAGATGCTTAAGTTAATTGTAAATAACAATTAAAATTTTAATTGCAATTAAAGTAATTGTAAACCACAATTAATGGATTTAATTGCAATTGATTTCAATTGCATCTCACAATTAAACACTTAATTGAATTAAATTAATTGGAATTAATTTAGTTGCAATTAAAATTGTAATTGATTGTTTCTACAATTACAAAAAATATAGGCAATGCCGACTGAAGTGAAAACTTTTGAAAAAAAAACAGCTTTAAAACTGGTTTTGAGGATTTATCAGTATGTTAATTAATCAAATTTGGTACATAGTTTGTTAGTATTGTTTTATGTAATTCTGGAACATAACTCACGTCTGAAGGAGAATGACTGTTAATGTCATCATCAGAATATGAATTTGAATCCGGAATATTTGGTTGATTCTGTGTTGATAGGTCAGCTAAATGAATTGGTAGGATACCATGGCACATTTCTTGTTGATGGGTCTGCAATTTGTGAGTTATGGAAATTTTGACTTTTAGAAACATAACTGCTTTGGAAGATTTATCTGTATGTTAATTAATTTTTGTTTGGAATATTCTTTAAGACATTTAATTTTTTCCTCCTTCTCAGCTGTGATTGTTCGATGTTTAGAAATTTATGAATTAACTATTGCAACATTTATCGGTCGATTAAAACCGCCATAATGGTTTCAATTAGTTTTAATGCACACAAAGGTATACATTAAAAACCCACGTTTCAACCGAGTCGAACGCCTTCGCATAGTCCACAAATGCTAAATTTAGTGGAACGTTGTATTCTGTGCATATTTAAATCAGGCTACGTATTGCCTGGTGGTGGTCGATTGTGTCGAATCCTTTCCTAATGCCGGCTTGTTCGGCAGGTTGATAGAGGTTTAGTTTGCTGGTTAGGCGATTGGTTATAATCTTGGATAATATCTTGTAGGTGTGAGTCAGGAGGCTGATCGGTCTGTAGTTACTGATGTCGTTGGTATCCCCTTTTTTGAAAATCAAACTACTTCTGCGTTTAGCCAAGATTCGGGGACTTTTCCTTCGCTTATGCATTTGACACCCATTAGGGTTCTGATAATGGTTCTGACTTCTTCTGCTCTATTAAGATGGATTCAATTTCTGACGAGCAGCTTCCTGACTGTGTAAATAAATGTAAATGAGTATTTTATCTAAAAGCATTAATTATTAATTCACCATTGCCTGGCTTTGTACAAGTTTGGCCAATGATCCAGTACGAGACTATAATATTGCGTTCATAGAAATCGATTCACTGTAAACTCTTGACTTTAACTATTTTTCAGGGTAAATTAAGGAATATGCCGTTTGAAAGACAATTTAATATGCATTAATATGTTTAAGTTTATCAATAGTTTATGATACAAGTGTGTGAAGAAGGACTTTTGTGCATGAGTTGCGAAGTTTAAAGCACGAGCCGGAGGCGAGTGGTTTAATGGCAATAAGTGTACAAAAGCCTTTCACACACTTCTTCCATACATTATTTTATCTACTAAGCATATTAAAATGTACGTAGCATGTTTATGATACAAATGTGTGAAGAAGGGCTTTTGTGCATGAGTAGTGTTTAAAGCACGAGCCGAAGGCGAGTGGTTTAATCGCAATGAGTGCACAAAAGCCTTTCACACACGCGTGTCATACATTATTTTATCTGCGAAGCATGTTAATATATACGTAGCATCTTTATGATACAAGTGTGTGAAGAAGGACTTTTGTGCATGAGTTGCGATGTTTAAAGCACGAGCTGAAGGCGAGTGGTTTAAACTTCGCATGTCCACTCGCCTCTGGCTCGTGCTATAAACTTCGCATGTCCAGTCGCCTTCGTCGCTTCGTCGCTCGTGCTTTAAACTTCGCAACTTACGCACAAAAGTCTTTCACACACGTGTGTCATACATTATTTCATTTACGAAACATGTTATAATATACGTAGCATGTTTATGATACAAGTGTGTGAAGAAGGACTTTTGTGCATGAGTTGCGAAGTTTAAAGCACGAGCCGAAGGCGAGTGGTTTAATCGTAATGAGTGAACAAAAGCCTTTCACACACGTGTCATACATTATTTTATCTACGAAGCATGTTAAAATATACGTACCATGTGTATGATACAAGTGTGTGCAGAAACGCCTTTCACACACTTGTGTTATACATTATTTAATCTACGAGGCATGTTAAAATATACGTAGCATGTTTATGATACAAGTGTGTAAAGAAAGACTTTTGTGCATGAGTTGCACAAGTTTAAAGCACGAGCCGGAGGCGAGTGGTTTAATCGCAATGAGTGCACAAAAGCCATTCACACACGTGTCATACATTATTTTATCTACGAAGCATGTTAAAATATACGTAGCATGTGTATGATACAAGTGTGTGAAGAAGAACTTTTCTGCATGAGTTGCGAAGTTTAAAGCACGAGCCGGAGGCGAGTGGTTTAATCGCAATGAGTGCACAAAAGCCTTTCACACACGCGTGTCATACATTATTTTATCTGCGAAGCATGTTAACATATACGTAGCATCTTTATGATACAAGTGTGTGAAGAAGGACTTTTGTGCAAGAGTTGCGATGTTTAAAGCACGAGCTGGTGGCGAGTGGTTTAAACTTCGCATGTCCACTCGCCTCTGGCTCGTGCTATAAGCATCGCTTGTCCAGTCGCCTTCGGCTCGTGCTTTAAACTTCGAAACTTACGCACAAAAGTCTTTCACACACGTGTGTCATACATTATTTCATTTACGAAACGTGTTATAATATACGTAGCATGTTTATGATACAAGTGTGTGAAGTAGGACTTTTGTGCATGAGTTGCGAAGTTTAAAGCACGAGCCGAAGGCGAGTGGTTTAATCGCAATGAGTGCACAAAAGCCTTTCACACACGTGTCATACATTATTTTATCTACGAAGCATGTTAAAATATACGTACCATGTGTATGATACAAGTGTGTGAAGAAGAACTTTTCTGCATGAGTTGCGAAGTTTAAAGCACGAGCCGGAGGCGAGTGGTTTAATCGCAATGAGTGCACAAAAGCCTTTCACACACGCGTGTCATACATTATTTTATCTGCGAAGCATGTTAACATATACGTAGCATCTTTATGATACAAGTGTGTGAAGAAGGACTTTTGTGCAAGAGTTGCGATGTTTAAAGCACGAGCTGGTGGCGAGTGGTTTAAACTTCGCATGTCCACTCGCCTCTGGCTCGTGCTATAAGCATCGCTTGTCCAGTCGCCTTCGGCTCGTGCTTTAAACTTCGAAACTTACGCACAAAAGTCTTTCACACACGTGTGTCATACATTATTTCATTTACGAAACGTGTTATAATATACGTAGCATGTTTATGATACAAGTGTGTGAAGTAGGACTTTTGTGCATGAGTTGCGAAGTTTAAAGCACGAGCCGAAGGCGAGTGGTTTAATCGCAATGAGTGCACAAAAGCCTTTCACACACGTGTCATACATTATTTTATCTACGAAGCATGTTAAAATATACGTACCATGTGTATGATACAAGTGTGTGAAGAAGAACTTTTCTGCATGAGTTGCGAAGTTTAAAGCACGAGCCGGAGGCGAGTGGTTTAATCGCAATGAGTGCAGAAACGCCTTTCACACACTTGTGTCATACATTATTTAATCTACGAGGCATGTTAAAATATACGTAGCATGTTTGTGATACAAGTGTGTGAAGAAGGACTTTTGTGCATGAGTTGTGAAATTTAAAGCACGAGCCGGAGGCGAGCGGTTTAATCGCAATGAGTGCTCAAAAGCCTTTCACACACGTGTCATACATTATTTAATCTACGAGGCATGTTAAAATATACGTGGCATGTTTAGGATACAAGTGTGTGAAGGACTTTTGTGCATGAGTTGCGAAGTTTAAAGCACGAGCCGGAGGCGAGTGGTTTAATCTCAATGATTGCACAGAAGCCTTTCACACACGTGTGTCATACACTATTTTATCTACGAGGCATCTTAAAATATACGTAGCATGTTTATGATACAAGTGCGTGAAGAAGAACTTTTGTGCATGAGTTGCGAAGTTTAAAGCACGAGCCGGAGGCGAGTTTTTTTCTTATTCTTATCTCTATATCGCTGACTATTAATTTTGTTTTGGAGATTCCTTCCTTTGGAGAGCACACGAGTACATTTGGTTGCCTAAAACCTGCTGATTTGTGATTTACCATAAATTCTTCGATATAATCCAGTAATCTGAACATTCCAATAGTCCGGCACTATTATATCTACTAGTACATCCGTCAAAAGTACTTACGCTGGTACTGCACACTGATTATAGGGGTTGATATTTCCTTAGAGGCGCTGCGTTCTGTCGACACTGCCAAATACTTTCCAATAATCCGGTACTAGTACATCTACTATTACATCCGGTAAAAGTACTTACTCTTTTACTGCACAATAATTCTACGGGTTGATATTTCCTTATAAACGCTACGTTCTGTCAACACTGCCAAAAACTTTGACTATTAAGTTTGACGTTCAGAGCCAACTTAAAACATATGCGTATAGCTGCGTTCTTTTGAACACATCTTTGTGTAATAGAATTTTTTTCTATAGAACGCAGCTATTGATGACGATGACGCAAATGTATGATTTTACCCCTACCCAAATGTCATTCAGCGCGCCTATAGAAGTTTTCACTTCAAAAAATGTTGGCCCGCGTCCGCTAATACGAACTCTGACTGGCCTATCACCTAAAAAGGTTGCCCACCCCTGATCTAGATATATAATCTAATGAATTCGTTATGGGACAACCGTCAAAGTAGTTTAACTTAAATGTTACAACACACATTTTTCTTTTTGTCAGGACTTAATGTCAGGACGTATTTATACTAAAACATTTTTTGTCCTTAAGGATTACTTTGCTTAACGTTCTCCATTAAATTGATGTCACTTGAGTTGATTATAACTTCCGTTATTAGATCTTATGTAGTAGTCTTAGGAAGTTTATGTGACTCACGTATGCTCATAATCCATTTAATGCCGAGTCCGGGTAAAGTCCGGTGTGCCTGGACTACGGCGCATCCAGAAACTCTGACCTTATTCGACATTAATTCCCGAGTTTTTTGAAGCCTTGAGTCGTCTGTGCAGCGTGCACGATTACAGAAAAACCTTTTCGTCCTCTGCTGTAGCGGGTAAACAAATTCGAGACTGCGGGTAAATATATTGGAAGGCGCTTGGAAATGAAATTTTTGTTCGGGAGGGATTATTGAAAGAAATTTCGGTTATACTTTGACTGACTAAAGAACTGGTGATATTAATATATTTTTTTTGTATTAAAAAAAAAACGTGAAATACGTGAAATATTATTTTATAAATTTGCTTATAAAATTCTTTAAGAAGAGCTTGAAGTCGCTTTCACAATAAATATTATTGTTGTTTATTAATGTTTTGTAGTCCGGATAAGTTTATAAACAATACTCAGGTTCAGGTATCGTGCAGCCCCCGATATATACAAATATAAGTATTCCCAGCACACAATAGTTCTACTAGACCCCTTCGGTTCAAGGAAAGACACTCCATGGCATATAGGGCTTCTGGTCGTAAGACTGATGTGTAGTGCTTAAGTTTCAGGTTTTTTGTGCCATTGCTCAAATAGAGAAATATAAATTAATTTATCTACGACTACTATTGTAAATGCCCATTATTGTACAGTTCGTGGATTATATAAATACATCATAATACACACGTATGTAAAAGTCCGCGATTAATGATAAGTTATTATTGATAACACACACGTGCGTTTGGTTTACGATTCGTTATTTTTTTAAGAGCCGTTACTACGTACTCACACGTTCAGCCCCCCCGTGCACAATTTAAACTAACGGAAATTAACATTGCGTACATTGGGTTGCCTATATCTGTGAACACTCTTATTCCAGTGTCACCCAAATTAGTACTAAATAATAAGGTATGTAACCATTAAGAATATATTTCTTTCTTTTCATTTTTTCATTTTTTTCAATACTTTTCATTTCTTTAAAGTTAAATAATGTTGAGTAACAGTTATATAAGAAAATGGAACTGTTCGTTTATTATAATATTAACATAATGCTAATTAAATATACATAAACTAATAAGAATTAAATTTGTTAGATTATGTGGTCAAATTAGTGTGGTCGTAGATAAAGTATAGTACATAACTCGAGTTGTAAGGAAATTACGTACTCACAGAATTGCGCACTCGCCGCTACGCCAGTTGTGCGTAATTGTTCCGTTCGTACGTTCCGTTCCGTTTTTAAGGATCTCACAGACCGGCGCGGTAGTTTCGCTACCGCGACCGATGCGTTATCGCGGCGGACCGATTGACGAGGCGGTTTATGCAAATGTTCAGATCAACAGGCGCGATTTCCGTCATAGCCGCGGTAGTGCAGCGTTGCACGACAAGAACGCTACATGCGCGGCCAGTTTCGCTGTCGCCGTGTTTTGAAATGGCGATTACACAGAAGTTGATTTATAATTTTACAAAATATCCTATGTTGTATGACCTGAATGATGAAAACTATAAAAATATAACGAGGAAAGACAAAATTTGTAGGCAGATAGTATTAGAATTGGAAGAAAATGCCGAGATTTGAAAACATTAAGTTTGTTGATTTTATGAACCCATATTATTTTTCTTTTATTTCTTAATTAACCCTTTAACTATCCGTATAATATCCGAATATCCGTATAATATCCGTGTGATATCCGTATAAAGTAAGTGTCCTCTATTTTCATAAGCTTCTAATAGTTTCTTTATAATTGCTCCAGATACACCCAAAGGATCATTTCTTGTTTCTGGTAATGTACCGGTGTAAAATAATACATTTAGGATCATTTCGGTCTCGCAATCACAGAGAACAAACAATTTTATTCCAAACTTATGCCTTTTGGAGGGTATGCATTGTTTGAATCTTAATCTCCCTTTGAACAAAATAAGAGATTCATCAATAACCAATTTTTGGAAGGGAATAAAAGCAGAAAACTTTTCAGTTAAATTGTTTAGAACATTTCTAATTTTCCACAAGTGGTCATTTTCAGATGGATAATTATTGTCTGCAAAATGAACATATCGCAATAATTGGAGAAATCTATTTCTGGTCATATATTTTGAAAAAAACTCTGTAGCAATCATCGGATCTTTTGACCAGTAGTCTCCTATGGCATGCTTTTTCACATGTGGCAAAATCAATAATACAAGTGCAAAAAATGTATACATTTCATCGACTGTAGTATCGACCCATCTTTTAGTTTTGGATTGTGGTTGTATGTTGAAATTTTCTGCAGAAAACTGAAAGTATTTATTTGTTTCACTTACAACTTCAGACATAAACTCTTGTTCAAAGTATCTTGTGAAAAAATCATACTCTTCAAAGTTTTCATCTATTGAAAATGCGTTAGTAATTCCAGAATTTCTTGCATCAAAATTATATATTTTGGACCGAAATAAATCACAATTTCTCCATACTAAATCTTCCGCAACAGCTTCATCATCACTTTCTTCACTTGCATCACTGTTATCACTTATATCAAAAGTTTCGAAGTTTTTATGTACGCATATTTTACATACATATAATTATATCCAACAGCCACGAAGATATTTTAGATGATAAGAATGCGTAAATACCAGCTGAAAGATATTCCTAACTGTACAAAATAATTTCTTATATTTATTGATCGATAAGTTTTAACAAAGTGTATTATGACATAAATATTTTGTCACTCAAAATGTTAGATTATTCTTCTAGACCTATAAAAAGTAACGTATATTATTAATTTTGTTTAATAATAATAATTACGACGAATATTGCAATATATCGCTTAAAAGCGACTGCGGTGTTTAAATAGCGCGAAATAGCGTGGATCGTTCATTGACGTTAAATGAGTTTTAGGTGTTTTAGAAATCAAAAACAAATAAAAAACTGACCGATTTCTTCTTCTGTTGTTTTGGAATATTTTTTTTTGGCACAACTATAATGCATTTGTTTTTGCAGTGAAACAAAGAAGTTATATATCAAATTTTTGCAAATTTTTTAGGCTTTCATAATCTGTTAAAACCATTTTTGTAGCTTTTGTGGATTTCTAGTTACAGCCAAAAATGTAAGGACAGTTTTAGAAACCATATTTTTGGCAAAACTTGTAATTCATTTGTTTTAGCAGCGAGACAAAGAAGTTATATATCAAATTTTTGCAAATTTTTTAAGCTTTCATAATCTGTTAAAACCATTTTTGTAGCTTTTGTGGATTTCTAGTTACAGCCAAAAATGTAAGGACAGTTTTAGAATCCATATTTTTGGCAAAACTTGTAATTCATTTGTTTTAGCAGTGAGACAAAGAAGTTATATATTAAATTCTTGCAAATTTATTAAGCTTTCATAATCTGTTGAAACCATTTTTGTAGCTTTTTTGGTTTTGCAGTTACAACCAAAAATGTAAAGACAGTATGTAAAGTTTTGGAATTCATTGTTTTTTTTTGGCAAAACTCTAATTCATTTGTTTTTGCAGTGAGACAAAGAATTTATATATCAAATTTTTGCCTATTTATTAAACTTTAATAATCTGTTAAAACCATTTTTCTAGCTATTTTGGTTTTGAAGTAACAACCAAAAATATAAAGACAGTTTTGGAATCCATTGTTTTTTTTTTGTAAAACTGTAACTCATTTGTTTATGCAGTGAAACAAAGAAGTTATATATCAGATTTTTGCAAAATTTATTAAGCTTTAATAATCTGATAAAACCATTTTTGTAGCTTTTGTGGTTTTCCAGTTACAGCCAAAAATGTAAGGACAGTTTCAAAATTTATTTTATTTTGGCAAAACTGTAATTCATTTGTTCTTGCCGTGAAACAAAGAAGGTATATATCAATTTTTTGCAAATTTATTAAGCTTTAATAATCTGATAAAACCATTTTTGTAGCTTTTGTGGTTTTCCAGTTACAGCCAAAAATGTAAGGACAGTTTCAAAATTCAATTTATTTTGGCAAAACTGTAATTCATTTGTTCTTGCCGTGAAACAAAGAAGTTATATATATATATATATATATATATATATATATATATATATATATATATATATATATATATATATCAATTTTTTGCAAATTTATTAGGCTTTAATAATCTGTTAAAATCATTTTTGTAGCTTTTTTGGTTTTGCAGTTACAACCAAAAATGTAAAGACAGTTTGTAAAGTTTTGGAATCCATTGTGTTTTTGGTAAAACTGTAATTTATTTGTTTTTGCAGTGAAACAAAGAAGTTATATATCAGATTTTTGCAAGTTTATTAAGCTTTAATAATCTGATAAAACCATTTTTGTAGCTTTTGTGGTTTTGCAGTTACAGCCAAAAATATAAGGACAGTTTTAAAATCAATATTTTTGCAAAACTTGTAATTAATTTGTTTTTGCAGTGAGACAAAGAAGTTATATATCAGATTTTTGCAAATTTATTAAGCTTTAGTAATCTGTCAAAACTATTTTTGTAGCTATTGTGGTTTTCTAGTTACAGCCAAAAATGTAAGGACAGTTTTGGAATTCATTTTATTTTGGCAAAACTGTAATTCATTTGTTTTTGCAGTGAGACAAAGAAGTTATATATCAGATTTTTGCAAATTTATTAAGCTTTAGTAATCTGTCAAAACTATTTTTGTAGCTATTGTGGTTTTCTAGTTACAGCCAAAAATGTAAGGACAGTTTTGGAATTCATTTTATTTTGGCAAAACTGTAATTCATTTGTTTTTGCAGTGAGACAAAGAAGTTATATATCAAATTCTTGCAAATTTATTAAGCTTTCATAATCTGTTAAAAGCATTTTTGTAGCTTTTGTGGTTTTGCACTTACAGCCAAAAATGTGAGGACAGTTTTGGAATTCAATTTATTTTGGCAAAATTGTAATTTATTTGTTTTTGCAGTGAGACGAAGAAGTTATATATCAAATTCTTGTAAATTTATCAAGCTTTAATAATCTGTTAAAACCATGTTTATAGCTTTTATCGTTTTGATGTTACAACCAAGAATGTAAAGACTGTTTTGTGAGACAAAGTGAGACAAAGAAGTTATATATCAAATTTTTGCAAATTTATTAAACTTTAATAATCTGCAAAACCATTTTTGTAGCTTTTGTGGTTTTGCAGTTACAACCAAAAATGTAAGGACAGTTTTGGAATTCATTTTATTTTGGCAAAACTGTAATTAATTTATTTTTGCAGTGAGACAAAGAAGTTATATATCAAATTTTTGCAAATTTATTAAACTTTAATAATCTGTTAAAACCATTTTTCTAGGTTTTTTGGTTTTGAAGGAACAACCAAAAATGTAAAGACAGTTTTGGAATCCATTGATTTTTTGATAAAACTGTAATTCATTTGTTTTAGCAGTGAGAGAAAGAAGTTATATATCAATTTTTTGCAAATTTATTAGGCTTTTATAATCTGTTGAAACCATTTTTGTAGCTTTTTTGGTTTTGCAGTTACAACCAAAAATGTAAAGACAGTTTGTAAAGTTTTGGAATCCATTGTTTTTTTTGGTAAAACTGTAATTCATTTGTTTTTGCAGTGAAACAAAGAAGTAATATATCAGATTTTTGCAAGTTTATTAAGCTTTAATAATCTGATAAAACCATTTTTGTAGCTTTTGTGGTTTTGCAGTTACAGCCAAAAATATAAGGACAGTTTTAGAATCCATATTTTTTGCAAAACTTGTAATTAATTTGTTTTTGCAGTGAGACAAAGAAGTTATATATCAGATTTTTGCAAATTTATTAAGCTTTAGTAATCTGTCAAAACTATTTTTGTAGCTTTTGTGGTTTTGCAGTTACTACCAAAAATGTAAAGACAGGTTTGGAATCCATTGTTTTTTTGGTAAAACTGTAATTCATTTGTTTGATTTTGCAGTTACAGCCAAAAATATATGGACAGTTTTGGAATTCATATTTTTGGCAAAATTGCAATTCATTTGTTTTTGCAGTGAGATAAAGCAGTTATATATCAAATTCTTGGAAATTTATTAAGCTTTCATAATCTGTTAAAACCATTTTTGTAGCTTTTGTGGTTTTCTAGTTACAGCCAAAAATGTAAGGACAGTTTTGGAATTCATTTTATTTTGGCAAAACTGTAATTTATTTGTTTTTGCAGTGAGACAAAGAAGTTATATATCAAATTCTTGCAAATTTATTAGGCTTTAGTAATCTGTCAAAACTATTTTTGTAGCTTTTGTGGTTTTGCAGTTACTACCAAAAATGTAAAGACAGGTTTGGAATCCATTGTTTTTTTGGTAAAACTGTAATTCATTTGTTTGATTTTGCAGTTACAGCCAAAAATATATGGACAGTTTTGGAATTCATATTTTTGGCAAAATTGCAATTTATTTGTTTTTGCAGTGAGATAAAGAAGTTATATATCAAATTCTTGGAAATTTATTAAGCTTTCATAATCTGTTAAAACCATTTTTGTAGCTTTTGTGGTTTTGCACTTACAGCCAAAAATGTAAGGACAGTTTTGGAATTCATTTTATTTTGGCAAAACTGTAATTTATTTGTTTTTGCAGTGAGACAAAGAAGTTATATATCAAATTTTTGCAAATTTATTAAACTTTAATAATATGTTAACACCATTTTTCTAGCTTTTTTGGTTTTGCAGTTACAACCAAAAATGTAAAGACAGTTTGTAAAGTTTTGGAATCCATTGTTTTTTTTGGCAAAACTGTAATTCATTTGTTTTTGCAGTGAAACAAAGAAGTTATATATCAAATTTTTGCAAATTTATTAAACTTTAATAATCTGTTAAAACCATTTTTCTAGGTTTTTTGGTTTTGAAGTAACTACCAAAAATGTAAAGACAGTTTTGGAATCCATTGATTTTTTGATAAAACTGTAATTCATTTGTTTTAGCAGTGAGAGAAAGAAGTTATATATCAATTTTTTGCAAATTTATTAAGCTTTAATAATCTGTTGAAACCATTTTTGTAGCTTTTTTGGTTTTGCAGTTACAACCAAAAATATAAGGACAGTTTTATAATCCATATTTTTGGCAAAACTTGTAATTTATTTGTTTTTGCAGTGAGATAAACAAGTTATATATCAGATTTTTGTTGTTTCATTAAGCTTTAATAATCCGTTAAAACCATTTTTGTAGCTTTTTTCGTTTTGAAGTTACAACCAGAAATGTAAAGACTGTTTTGGCATTATTTTTTTTTGCAAAACTGTACAGTTTGAAATACTAATATTAGCAGAGCTTCTTCCTTTGAGGAACTCATGACTATACACTTAAAAATCGCGTTTTGGTGTGGGCATAACCATTTCGCTGCCACGCCGCTAACGATTTTTTCGCTGCGTAAATTTCCCGACGCAAACGCTCCGTGTTTATCTGAAGGAGCCTTTACATTATGTAGTAAAGTTAGTGTAGTCGTAGATAAAGTATAAGCACATAAGTCGAGTTGTAAGGCAATTACGTACTCACAGAATTGCGCACTCACCGCTACGCGGGTCGTGCATAATTGTTCCGCTTGTACGTAATATGCTTCTTACAACTCTTGTTAGCGCTGCCGCGCCGCTAGCGATTTTTTCGCTGCGTAAATTTCCCGACGCAAACGCTCCGCATCGGTCTGAAGAAGCCTTTACATTATTTAGTAAAGTTAGTGTGGTCGTAGATAAAGTATAAGCACATAAATCGAGTTGTAAGGCAATTACGTACTCACAGAATTGCGCACTCCCCGCTACGCGGGTCGTGCATAATTGTTCCGCTTGTACATAATATGCTTCTTACAACTCTCGTTACGTAAGATACTATTAAAAAACAAAGTGTATTGAAAAATTGCATTATTGGATTGTTATTATTCCATTATCAATGTCTGAAGCACAAAGAAGAGGCACAGTATGTGCGAAACAATGAAGTAAGCAATTAAATTAAACAAGAGCAATATAGTTATAAATCTTTACGGATTTTGAAAAAAACTCGAGTTAGATCTTCTTTCAAACTTGATACTTAGCACTTTTATATAGGATAGATGGATATATACAACGTAATAAAGGCTCTTAGAAAGTCAGACTTAGGCTCTTAGACTTAGGTCAGTCAAGGTTAAAAGGCGACAGACAATAAATACATCGGTCTGAGATCGTCACATCAACATAATATAAGAGAAGAGAAAAACTAATAACATAATTTAAACAGTTTAAATATCTCCTGTTGTCGAGAAACTTAGAGCAATATTTCCACTGAAACACTTTCTATACAGAAATATAATTTTCAAATTACAAAATAGAAGACACAGAAAAATAGTGTGTGAAATTTATTTCGACATTTAAATGCGTCCGACGTATTGCAACCGAAATTCGTATTAATTTCCGGAAGGTCCCTCCGGCCGACTTCCAGGACCATTCAAACTGCGCGGACTCTTTCTCTGCGATTTTCTCTCCGCTTTTCTTTCCACCACGCTCGTCTCTTTTTCACCGTGAATTTATATTTATAATAAATCCTGCATCGTTTACGCTTTTCCGAACGCTATAATGGAAAATCGACTCATTTCCTGCCGGCGCGCATATTAAAATTGACAGCGAATGTAGTTTCAATTTTGCGCGATGCGGGTTCAGCAGGAAACGGACTAATTCCATCACCGAATGAAAAACTGCAAAAAAATTAAACGTTTTAAAAATATTGCCGTATCACACCGTTCACATTCTGAAAATAACGGGTTGGTAATTTTACGAGTAATTTCATAAAAATGTTGTTTTAATCCCACATTTTTAGTATAAATATAGTAGATTAGAATAAGTCTAGAATAAGTCTAGAACGAGACATAATACAAGACTTGAACAAGTCTAGAATAAAACATGTATTGAACAGCTAGTAAAACATTATTCTAGCTAGTATAACTACAAAACTAGCAAAAGTTTAGTTTTATTATAAAGTAGACTATTTTTAGTTAATACACTGCAATTTTCAGCTTGCTATTGCAACTAGTTTTTAAGTTATCAAGTTCGCAATATTTAACGCCGGCGTGTACCACCGGTGGTGCACGTTGGCGGTTAAACTAAAACACTAAACTAAGCGCCCGCGTCAACGGGTTAAGAAAGTATGATAAATTTGTATCTTTATTCAAGCTAGTATAACTACAAAACTAGAAGAGATACAAACGTAAAGTTTAGTTTTATTATAAAGTAGACTATTTTTAGTTAGTACACTGCAATTTTCAGCTTGCTATTGCAACTGGTTTTTAAGTTATCAAGTTCGCAATATTTAACGCCGGCGTGTACCACCGGTGGTACACGTTGCCGGAAACTAAAACACTAAACTGAGCGCCCGCGTCAACGGGTTAAGAAAGTATGATAAATTTGTAGCTTTATTCAAGCTAGCATAACTACTAAACTAGAAGAGATACAAACGAAAGTTTAGTTTTTTTATGAAGTAGACTCTTTCTAGTTAGTACACATCAATTTCCAACTTGCTATTATAGCTGGTTTTTAAGATATTGAGTTTGAAAACTTAGAAGATTTGAATTTAGTTTGTCTTGTCATTGCTAATTATAAATTGATGTTGTTTGATTGTGTTGTTGTTGCTGCAGGAGGTGTGGCTGAAGGCGCCACGAGAACCGAGTTTTACTTTTAATGGAATTTGCATGGATTTTGTGCGAATGGAAATTTGAAAGTTGAATTTCTTATATAAAAAATTAAAAATTAAAATTTATTTTCTCTGTGTCGATTCTGGGAGGTTTTTTTGGGGAATTTGGGGAAAATTTCGTTAGGACATTTTGAAAATTAAGAAAAATATTGACAGACAAATTTGAAAATTGAAATTTTGTGTTGTGTTAAACGACGTTCACTTTAGTTTGCTTTTATAAAAAACAGACGGACAGACTTAAAAATTTGATTATTTCTGTGTCAATTATGGAAAGGTAAAGGGAAATTTCTGGAAAAAAATTCAAAATTTCGTTTTGAAAATCTTAAAAATTTAGGCAAATATTGACGAACAAATTTTTAAAATTGTAATTTTGTGTCGTTTTGAACGTTCACTACAATTTTTTTTTATAAAAAACAAATGGACAGACTTACAAATTTGATTTTTGATTTTGTGTCGATTCTAGAAAGTCGAAGGAAAAATTGTGGAAAATTTCGTTGGAAAAGTTTCAAAATTAACGAAACTATTGAACGAACGAATTTGAAAATTGTAATTTTGAGCTCAAAGAGCTTTTTAAAATTGTAATTTTGAGCTTTTGAGTTCACTCAAATTTGTGATTATAGAAAACTGATGGACACAGGTAAAACTTTGATTTTGTTTGTACTTATTGTAGAAAGTCGAAAGAAAACTTGTGGAAAATTTCCTTGGAAAATCTTGAAAAATAACGAAAATATTATCGAACAAATTTGGCCATTGCATTATTGTGTTATTTCAAACGACGTTCTCTTGCATTTGCTTTTATAAAAAACAGATAGGCAAACTTACAAATTTGTTTTTTTTTTTGTCAATTCTAGAATGTCGAAGGAAAATTTGTGGAAAATTTCGTTGGAAAATCTTGAAAAGTAACGAAATAATTGCGTGGAGCGTACATGAAGATAACATAAATATATATTGACACTCCACGCTTTTATTGATAGTCAACATGGAAAAAATATTCTCTATTATTTATTTATTTATCTATTGATTTATTGATCTGTTTCTCTACTTATTTATTTATCTATTGATCTATTTATGAAATCTTTTGGCTATAAATAAAAGTGTGGAGCGCCACTTTTATTTAAAGTCAACACGGATGAATAAAGTTTGGAACAAAGTTGAATACAAAAAATGCGGAGAATAGATAGATATATTTATCTATTGATCTATTTATCACTTGCATTTGCTTATATAAAAAAAAAAACGGACAGATTTATAAAATTGTTTTTTTTGTCAATTCTAGAATGTCGAAGGAAAATTTGTGGAAAATTTCGTTGGAAAATCTTGAAAAGTAACGAAATAATTGCGTGGAGCGTACATGAAGATAACATAAATATATATTGACACTCCACACTTTTATTGATAGCCAACATGGAAAAAATATTCTTTATTATTTATTTATTTATCTATTGATTTATTGATCTGTTTATCTACTTATTTATTTATCTATTGATCTATTTATCAAATCTGTTGGCTATAAATAAAAGTGTGGAGCGCCACTTTTATTTAAAGTCAACACGGATGAATAAAGTTAGGAACAAAGTTGAATACAAACAATGTGGAGAATAGATAGATATATTTATCTATTCATCTATTTATCACTTGCATTTGCTTATATAAAAACAAACAGATGGACAGATTTATAAAATTGATTCTTTCTATGTCGATTCTAGAAAGTTGAAGGAAAATTTTCTGAATATTTCGTTGGAAAATCTTCAAAAATAACGACAATATTATTGAACAAATTTGATCTTTAAGATATTATAAATATATTTTATCACTCCACGCTTTTATTTATAGTCAACACGGAAAAAACTTATCTCTGTTATCTATGTGTTTATCTATTGATATGCTTATCTATTTATCCATTGATTTATTGACCTAATTATCAAATCCGTTGACTATAAATAAAAGTGTGGAGCGTCACTTATATTTATAGTCGACACGGATGAATAAAGTTAGAAACTAAACTGAACACAAAGTTGAGAATAGATATCTCTATTCTATTAACTATTTATTTATCTATTGATCTGCGCATCTACTTATCTATTTATCTATTGACATATTTATCAAATCTGTTGGCTATAAATAAAAGTGTGGAGCACCACATTTATATAAAGTAAACACGGTTGAATAGAGTTAGGAACAAAGTTGAGTATAGATATCTATATATTTATCTATTTATCACTTGCATTTGCTTTTATAAAAAGCCGATAGACAGACTTACAAATTTGATTTTTTCTGTGACGATTCTAGAAAGTCGAAGGAAAATTTGTGGAAAATTTCGCAGAGAAATCTTGAAAATTAACGAAATAAATGCGTGTAGCGTCCGTGAAGATAACATGAATATATTTTAGCACTCCGCGCTTTAATTTATAGTCAACACGGAAAAAACTTATCTCTGTTATCTATGTGTTTATCTATTGATCTGCTTATCTATTTATCCATTGATTTATTGACCTATTTATCAAATCCGTTGACTATAAATAAAAGTGTGGAGCGTCACTTATATTTATAGTCAACACGGATGAATAAAGTTAGAAACTAAACTGAACACAAAGTTGAGAATAGATATCTCTATATATTTATCTATTGATCTAATTATTTATATATCTATTTATCTATTTATTACATGCATTACTTTTTATAAAAACAGATGGACAGACTTACAAATTTGATTTTTGCTGTGTTAATTCTAGAAAGTTGGAGAAAAATTTGTGAAAAAAATAATTTTTTAAAAAAATATTTTTTTAAATTAAGGAAACTATTGACGAACAAATTTGAAAATTGTAATTTTCTGTTTTTTCAAACGATGTTCACTCAAATTTGTGTTTATAAAAAACAGATGGACAGAGTAAAAAAATTGATTTTGTTTGTATTGATTCTAGAAACTCGAAAGAAAATTTGTAAGAAATTTCGTTGGAAAATCTTCAAAATTAAGGAAATTATCGATGAACAAATCTTAAAATTGCGATTTTTTTGTCGTTCTAAACGTTCGCCAGAATTTGCTTTTATAAAAAAAGAGATAGACAGACTTACAAAATTGATTTTTTCTGTGGCGATTTTGAAAGTCAAAGGAAAATTTTGTGAAAAAATTCGATGGAAAATCTTGAAAATTAACGAAATAAATGCGTGGAGCGTCCATGAAGAAAATATTATCGAACAAATTTAAACTTTGTAATATCGTTTTGTTTCAAATGACGTTCAATTGCATTTGCTTTTATAAAAAACAGATGGACAGTTGGACAAATTTGATTTTTTCTGTGTCGATTCTAGAAAGTCGAAGGAAAATTTTGTGAAAAAATTCAATGGAAAATCTTGAAAATTAACGAAATAAATGCGTGGAGTGTCCATGAAGATAACATTTTAGCACTCCACCATGTTTTACGTCAAAAAGTGGCCTAACTTTTTGATGTATAACCAGTGAAAATAACTAAGTGTGTCCGAAACTTTCATATTCCCGCTTTTCAAACTTGGCGGATGCGCATGGGCTTAACTTACCGTAAAAAGGTTAGTTAAGTTTCCATTTTTCCCTATTCTGTGCTAGTTGCGGCTGAGGTCATCATACCATGTTATTCCTTCTATGCCGTATTGAGAAGAGTGATCCCCCTATAGTTACTAGCTGTATTCCTTTCTCCTTTCTTATACATGGGGAATATTATCTTATACATAGGCATAGGCATACATTATCTTATACATAGGTATAGGCATACATTATCTTATACATAGACAGCTCAATGAAGTACTTTCTCCATTCTTTCATAGTAATTCTATTACTCGCTTTCTACTTTTTTCTTTCTTTCCCTATTTATGTATTTCCATACCTCTTCTTCTGTCTTTATGCCCTTCATCTTTAGTTCTTCTTCAATCCGTTTCTTTTGCTTCTTCTCTTTGCATACTAATTTGTACCTCTTGTGTGCTCTCTTGTACTCTTCCTTAGTTGCTTTTTCTCTTTTACAATTACTTAGTTTTTTTTTCTTACTGCTTGCTTTCCTTCCCTGCATTCTTTATCCCACCACTCTTTTTTTCCAAGACCCCACCTTCTCTTTTGTTTCTATCACTTTTTTTCTGTTGCGTTTTTTACGTAATCACCCAGTTCCTTCACTTTTTCGTTTATCACTTCTTCGTATCTTGCATCCCTAAGTCTTGTTCTATATCGTATAAATATCGTATAAATATTTGGTATAAACATGAAAAATTGTAATAACATTATTTCAAATAATTACTATTAATTTGTGTGTAACAAATTACAGTCGAACTTACTACTGACCCTAAGTCGAATTGCCATAGTTCATGAAAAAAAATTCGAGTTATAGAAAATTGGAGTTATAGAAATACAGGACTTTAAAGTGAGTAAAATACACTATACACAATTTATTTATGCATATTTATATATTTATAAACAACAGAGAAATATATATATATATATATATATATATATATATATATATATATATATATATATATATATATATTAATAATATGATGTTATATAATTATAATTAATTAAAAATAATTTTAATTAATTATATTTTTGAAAAAGTCAGTAATATTTAATTGTTTTCCATAATATATAGCACCTTCTGGGTGATCTTCGATTATATCGTCTCTTTTTGGATTTTTGGATTACCGATTTTCGGGAGAATAATATCCTGTTGTAATCTTCCTAAAGTACACCCGCTGGTAAAATCTTAGTTTTGCTTTATTCGAGTTTTTGGTCATCATAAAATATGAAAAATAAAATGTTTGGTGGTCTGCCCGAGGATTACACTATCGACAGTTTATGGTAGGCAATATCTGATATCATAAATTTTGGAAAATACGCGGCGGTTAAAAAATTGGAGTTATAGAGATTATTTTGTATGTAAAATTTTACCAATGTACAAATTTTTACTACGGGTTATGGAAGAATTTGAGTTAAGGAAAATTCGAGTTATGGAACTTAGTTTATATGCAAAATGCTATCTAAACGTATGGATTTGTAAAAATATTCGAGTTATAGAAAAATTGGAGTTACAGAAGTTCGAGTTATGGAAGTTCAACTGTATGTAATGCCTCAACCGTAATATATTAATATTTAGTTACTACTAAATGTCGGGTTTGGGAAATAATAAGTTTTTGAAAAATTTGAAAAACTGGGTTTTTAGCCAGGAATGCAATTTATTAACTTAAAAAGTCTATGCTTGTGTGATAAATAGCTTAAATTTTGAGCTGCTTGTCTATAAAAAAGCTTATTAAATTATATTTTTCGGCACAAAAATATTTTCCGTAGTAATGGAGGAGGTACTTTTATATCAGGTAAAAAATAACACGTTTCATCAAAATAAAAAAAAACTTCTCATAATCGCCTTAAAATGTAATTTTAAAAATACGTACATAAGACTGGCAACTTTGTTTATCATAATTCCTTTATGCGAATAAAGAGAGCACAAAAAACGAGATATATAAAAGTTTGCAAAGTAGCTTGAAAATGCATAAATCAATACCAAAACAAAAACATTATATTTAAATATCTACTCTTTATATCTCTACTCTATCTCTGAATAGGAAGCTGTAGCTCTTGTCCATAGATAGTCAAATCTGTACATTGTCTAAAATGTCTATAAAAATCGAGATATTAGTGATGTGAAAATCTTTAATTATTAATAAAAATATTTAAATTATTCTTTAAAAGTGAGGAAATGAATTTCCTCACTTTCTTTCGACAAAACCATTTTCTTTAGTCTTTATCTTTATTTTATTTGAAGTAATTGAGGCGTCCAATGCAATAACTGGACAAGTCCATTTTTCTCAAAATACGAGTTATTATGTAGACATGTCCATCTAACGTATCTACATAATCCTGTACAAGAACTGAACATTTGTTTGAGTTCTTGTACAGCAGAAGACAAGAAAAAAATAAAAACACGTCATGTATAAGTCAATATATATGTCGATGTATAATTGTATAAGTCAATATATTGACTTAATATATTGAGGAAGCCCAAAAAAAAAAACTGTTGATAATATTATTCCTACAGACATTTCGGATCAACTCATAAAGTTTAATCAAAATACAATATATTTGCAGGAATTCTCAGAAAATGAGGTTCTATCTATAATTGCTTCCTTAAAAAAATAAATGAACAAGCGGACCCGATGACCTTCCATGTCAAATTATCAAAGAGTTCAGCCATTACTTATTGAATCCTATAATAGACATTCCTCCATCGCGGATGAACAATTTCCAGCAATCCTCAAAATAGCAAAAATTATTCCAGTGCATAAAAAGGGATCAAAAAAGGATATAGGAAATTACAGGCCGATTGCTCTTGTTTCTGTACTATCAAAAATCATTGAATACGCCATACATAGTAGAATCATCCCATTCATAGAGAAATATAACATTATTCCTGGGCAACAACATGGATTTCTTAAATGGAAATCAACTTCAACAGCTCTAGCAGATTTCCACAGCACTCTTTTAAAAGAAGTAGACATGGGTAATAAACCTATAGGAATATTCTGCGACTTAAGTAAGGCGTTTGATTGTGTCTTTCACGAAACACTATTAAACAAACTAATTAGATATGAAATCCGAGGGAAAGCCCCGTGATGGCTACAATCCTACTTATTGTTAGAAGACCGTAAGCAATATGTTACAATAAGAAGTGGAAATGAAACAGGAAAGTCCAACACCATATGTACCAATATTGGGGTCCCTCAAGGGAGCGTTCTTGCACCAACACTTTTCTTATTGTACACCGTCGACTTAATAAGTTATATAAACGGACAGCATTGTACATTGTGCGCAGATGATACCAGTTTCATTATAACTGAAAAAAATATAAAAGAAAATGCAGACAAAGCTAATTTATTACTAGGTTCAATCAACACTTGGTTCTCAGCAAACAACCATTTCTTTAATAAAGAAAAAACAGATTATTCTGTAATTAAGAATTTGTAATTAAATAGTCATTTTTCAGACAGCTAGAAGCACCTATGCTGAGAACATTGATTTGAAAATACAAAACCACTGTTTAAAAAGAGCTAAAGAAGCAAAGTTCCTAGGAATCCACTTGGAAGAGCATCTTATCTCGACAACCACCAGACAAAAAATTAGTCGGTTACTACATCAGAAAACATTCCAAATTAAACATCTGCGCAATCTGCGGTGAACAAGGAAGACCTGCTAAGTTGGTATTTTGCCGAGGTGCAATCCATATTAACATATGGCATTATTCTATGGGGACCTACATCACTTATAGAAGAAATACTTCTAGCACAGAAAAGAATTGTCCGAAATATAGTGGGAATAAAAACAACAGAATCGTGCAAACCACATTTTAAAAATTTAAATATTTTGACAGTAGTCGATTTATATATACTGGAAACTGCCTCTATATATTCACAAAATTCGCGACACTCTCCAAAAACACAAAGATATCCATACATATGACACAAGAGGAAAACACCACCAATTTAAAATTGTGTTCAAAAGGACTTGAGAATCAAGGAAATAAAATTTACAACAAAACACAATAAAAAATGAAATGTCACTTAAAAAATTTAGAAATAATTTGAAAAAAGTTCTATTAATGAACCCGATACCGTACTGTCTTAATGATTTTATCTATTTTAAATTTAACTAACTCATTACTTTTACTTATTGTAATATTGTATTTTAATTATTTTTTGACATAACCTATAGATAATTTACGTATCTCATTTGGTAAATAAATAATTTGAATTTGAATATTCAATGTAATCTACATTTAGTCTAAATTACCTATAATATCTGAATTCTTTATTACAAAATAAAAGAAGAACTTTTTCAAACTTAAAACAAACGAAACAAACACAGCCTGAATATATAAATATATTCAGCCTTTCCGGAGCTTTATAACAATTATTGAGTCTTTTTAGGACTACCAAAACAAATTTGTAAGTTATTTTACACTCAACAAAAACCATAAAAATAACATTGTTTTTAATATCATGTCTTTCCGATACCGTAAGTGGATAGCCATCTGTGGACGCGTTTCGAGATTTATCTCTCATCAGCACAGCTTTGCTTTCAAGAACAATAAACCACTTACCACTTAACTTGAAAACCACTTAAACCACACATAAACCACTTACTTGAAAACCCATGTGGTGTTTAGGGTTAGATTTTTATAATTTTGACATTTTGTGAGAGAGACATGAACTTAGCAGGTGACATGAATTGATTGAATTGATATCACAACAAATTTTTTATCGCAAATGACGAGTTTTAGATTTATTAAAGTAAACATCATTGCTTGCCAAATAAAAATTAGTAATGCGTTAGGCGTGATGAGAGATTACGGGGTTGTGGGTACTGCGGATGTCTGAAGGGGCGTGCAGGATCTTGTATTACCCCCGAGGCTAACTGATTCAGAGATACGGCAAACAATCGGGAGTCTAGATCAGCAATCAGCCGCCGAAACATTATGGAAACGGCTGAAATTGACGAACGCTCTCTGTTTCACTGCCGCTCTCGCCCTCAACCTGGCCCCCATAACCAAATTGATTATGTATACGCTGACGGCATATTATTCCGACGCCTATTACGTTAAAGGCGTCTGCGGCGGCCGCAATTTGCGACTAACATTTTCTTTCCTCGGATTTTCTATTAAGTATTTTCACATATTTTAATAAATTATTTCTTAGATGAAAAACAAAATCAATATTATTTAATCAAGTTCTCAAGTTTCTTCTTCTGTTTTAAAATAAGCTGGGGTCTAGTAATTCTTATATTAAAAGGAGAAATGATGGAAATTAATTTAAATGAAGATTTAGAGAGAAATTTGTAATTTCGCGCAGATTTTGAAAGTTAGATTGATAGAGAAATGAAGTTAATGTTTGTCCAAACTCTACGAATGTTATATTAAAATCAGCTCCAAAGTCCTGAGGAATTATTTATTGCAGACGTAATGTGCTAATTATTGAGATCATTTAACTATCTACAATTACTCTTATATACTATTACTGAAATGTCAACTGTCAACTTTTAGATGGATTATTTTTTTTAATAAGTAGATATTAAATTAAAAAAAATTGGTCAAACACCCATTTCTTCATTTTTAATGAAGAATGTTAATACCAACTTTCACATCTCTAACATCTCCAGTTTTTGAGATATAAGCATCCTGCATTTGTAGCCTGCTTAGCTAAATTTTTAGGAAAAATTGAATGCAACTTCAATACGACGCATAAAATAATATATATGTTGCCATAGTTACAGTTTTTCATATAAAAGCAAAGAGGATCGGATCCTCTTTGATATAAACAGGCATATAAACAAAAATAAACGTGGCAACATCCAAATAATTGCGTTCACATATACTGTCTGCAATCTTGAAAATTTCAAAAATAATTTTCAACAAAAACAACTTAGAGGCTTCATTTTTACTTGCGAATCTTAGTTAAAGAGTACAAAAGACAATTAACAACAGTTACAACAGGTAAAAAGTACACAAACATATTTTCAAAACAGACCCGCATTTCCAATAATAGCCAAAAATAGTAGTTTATGATGCAAGTGTTTGAAAAATGGATTTTGTGCATGAGTTGCGAAGTTTAAAGCACAAGCCGAAAGCGAGTCACAATGTGTACACAAAAGTCTTTCACATACGTGTGTCATACATTATTTTATCTACGAAGCATGTTAAAATACTGTTTAATCTACAAGAAAAAATTGTTTCTTACCGATAATTTTGTAAAAATTGTAATTTTGAACAACACACTTCAAATCACTGACACAATGAGGTTAGAACGTTCAGCGCCTCCGTGTAATAAATTGCTAACTAGTAAAAACGCACAGTAACGCGAACACTATTTGGTCGTTGTCAATGGGTAGGAACATATTTTTTCTTCTAGGCCCTCCACGTTCACTGACCTTGCCCTTCCGGTTTCGACTTCTAGTTTCGACTTCCAGTTTCGATTTTGAATTTTCCCGCCCGCGTCAAATTTTGAATTATTCCGCGCACAGTGCAGGAATCGGAAATGGGGCGGCCAGATATGGAAAAGCGGAAATTGGGAAGTCTAAACCAGACCTCACACCCAGAGTGGGGTTACATAGACCTCACACGTGGGACTATATAGTGTGGACTACCGGTGTAGGGTTACATAGAGCTCACACGTGGGACTAAATAGTGTGGATTACGAGTTTGGGATTACATAGATCTCGCACGTGGGACTATATAGTGTGGACTACCGGTGTAGGGTTACATAGAGCTCACACGTGGGACTAAATAGTGTGGACTACGAGTTAGTATAGACCTCGCACGTGGGGCTACATAGACCTCACACTCATCTGTGCAAAACAGAAAGTGGGAAAAGAGAAACGGAAGTTGAAACCGGAAACGGAAGTCTTGACCGGAAACGGAAGTCGGAGCCGGAGGACTGAACCGGAAGTCGTAACCGGAAGTGTTAAGGTTAATGGAGGTGGAGGGCTTAGAAGGAACCATCTTTCCCTACTTCGATGTAATCTAGGTTAACCTAGATTTAATCTAGATTAGATTATGGTTAGGTTATGTTATATTGACTGACTAGGTTATGCAGAATTTTGTAATAGCTTATATTTTGGGTCATTTCACACTTTGCAAGCGATCAATTTATTGTCTTTTCTCTAGTAGCATCGGACCTCGACTGACTAGGTTATGTTATATATGAACCAGATAAATCCAGACTGAGAGGCCAAGACTTCTTGATTAACAATTATTTCAATTTTAATGAACGTCAGAAAATTTATTTTCACTACGTCTATGTTTTTTGTTTTTTGACGCAAGTTGTTGCCATAGTAACAACAAACAGAAATCGTTTAATAATGAAACTCTATTTGTTTTACATTGCACTTTTACGCACGATTTGGAAACTTTTACACACGATTATAATAATAGCATCCTTTACATACAATAATGTATTTATTGAGTAGATAAAGGTTATTATTGATATTTGTTCGTTATTTGCAAACTCAGGATAAACAAGTTAAACCCAATAATTATTTTTTTCATTCCACGGCCAAATTCCGAATTTGAACGCGAATGAACTGTTGCATTTTTCTTGATTTGATAAAAACTGTTTGCATCATAATATCTATCACACACAGAAATATAATTTAATATAATATATTTTTATAATTAATCTCTACGTTTTTTATAAACGTTTTACTTTATTTATTGCACTAGTAATCTTTTCTACGCGGTTCCCCTGCCTCGCATATAATCCCGTACAACAATAAATCCCATTTTAATGCAATCTCCTTCAATTTGAACTGTGATTCGCCATTCCATTCTCGAAATTCAATTACGGCTCGAGTTTCGGCTCATTAGTTCGGTTTCGGCGGGCGGGCGGTGTGTTGTTTATATATATATTTGGGTCGACATGTATAAGAATGGTGCGAGTCGGAAACGGTGTAGTTGGATTTGCGCCCGGACTTAATGGCCAGGAAATTGCAATAATGCGGGAGGCAAAGGGCGCAAGGAACACCGAAAGGAAATTAACTCGGCAGTTCATCAGCGGAGCAAGTCGCGCGCGTATCGCCGTCTCGACGTTTGCGAATTTAAAACGTGGCCCGAACCGATTTGCTAAACGCGTTGAATGCTATTTGCAAATTTGCTAGAGGAACAGAGAAAGATTGTTTTAAGACAACAAAGCATGGGCGTAGCCAGGATTTAGTTTCAGGGGGGGTTTAAGATCAGGATGTAGTAGTCAGATGTAGATCAGGATGTAGGATGTAGTTTCGGGGGGTTATTTTAAACCATTTTTACCCAAACTGCTACACTCAATATATGGTTACAATAAATACCCTTGTATACAGTGGTAAAAAATTGGTTAAAATTCTTTGTTGCCTTAAAACAATCTTTCTCTGTTCCTCGAGCAAATTTGCAAATAGCATTCAACGCATTTAGCAAATCGGTTTTTCATCAGTTAAAAAAGTACGAAGAAAGAAAAGACGTTTCTACAAACATTTTACGTCCCGTAGAGCAATAAATTCCATTTGAATGCTTGTTAAACTTGTCTAGGTATTCTAGTACGATATAGTATTGATCAGTCTAAAACGTAAATACAATCAAGATGTAAAAGCATTTTTATTAAATTTGTTTGTGATTTGTGAGCCAGGTAAGTTCCAAAGCCCGGCGCTTTCGCCAAAAGGCAGAGATATTCACTTAACCGGAGTAAATCGATGCGCATTTAAAAGTTCCGGTAAATAAGCGCCAGAGTTCGCGGAAAATTCAATCGATACCGTATTCCGAAAAGCGCATCCGACAATAAACTAATATGTATGAACCGAGAAGAATAAGAGAAACTTTCCCGACCGAACGCAATCAAACCGCGCCAAGGATACATAATACGAGACCTAACTTTATTTCTCTGCCAACTAAAACCAATACTCTAGTAACCTAGAAACCTCTCTATACACTAACCGACTAATATCAAATCCCACAACACACCGAACCGTCCCCGCAAATTAAACTTGCCTGGAAACTATTCCCATCTCATTAGCTGGTAATTCCTTTCCCAACTAAGCTATTTTTCATTACCTTTAATTTGTTTATATAGCGTCTTTGTCTGTTTAATTTTGTCTCAGTTTAATATCTCTTGTATTATATTTTAATCCTATTTCTGTATTGACGTACACCTGTGCTTCCTGCTTTATGGATTTTTTTATCCTAACTTATCTGCCTAATCTTGTCTATCTAGTTCTGTCTATTTAGTTTGTCTAGTCTTTTTTGTCTAGTCTTGTCTACCCAGTGCGATATGTCTAGTCTTATCTATCTAGTCTTGCCAGTTTGTTTACCTATCTGTCTATCTGTCTAAATATTTCGGTCCATTGGTGTAGCCAAGGTAGGTTTTTTCCTAAGACTACTTTTCTACGACTTTTCCTAAGGTAGGTTGAGTCGATTTGTTTTTGCAGATAAAATTTAATAGTATATTACGTGACAATAGTTGTAAGAAGTATATTACGTACGAGCGGAACAGTTACGCACGACCCGCGTTGCGGGAGTGCGTAATTTCGCGAGTGCATAATTGCCTTACAACTCGAGTTATGTACTATACTTTGTCTATGAAAACACTAATTTGTTTCTGTTTAATAAAAAAAAAATGTTTGATGTAACACCTTCGAACTTTTTTAACTTAATAGAAATGAAAAGAAATAATAGTTACATACCTTTTTATTTAGTACTTATTTGTTTTCATTAGATTTAAACGCGAAAAAACGAAATGAATGACAGCTTTTAAGGAATGATGTGACGTTTAATGATTGTTTGAAAATCACGGACTACTATATTTAAAAATAGTATCAACGTTCAAACGCAAACCAAACGCTCATGTGTGTTTTTAATCATTACGTAACATGAATCGTAGACTGTTACATACGTGTGTGTTATGATGTATTTACATAGTCTAACAACTCCTATAATGGACATTTACAGAACTACTATAATGGGCCTTTACAATAGTGGTCGTAGTTAAATAAAATTACAAGTTTTAAAAAGTTTTTTTAGTACATTCTAAAGCATACGTTTTAGTATTAATATAAATACTAATATTTCGAGGTTATCTTGGAGGAAGTACGCTGCGACGCTTTAACCTGTATACCAGTTAGTTGTCAAGTAAAGTGAGTGGAAACTGAGTGGAAGCAAACGAGAAAACTGTGTAGTAAAAAACATATTTAGAAATGTCATCGCATTTATAATGCTGTGTAGCGGAGATGAAGAAGACAAAGCGTTCTCTCTTTGACAGTTGGCAGAAAGAGGGAGGGCGAGAGAGAGCGAGTCGAGTTGTTTTGTAATCGCGTATTCACAACCGGATGAATAAATGAATATATTTGTTTAGGCTTTCAGAAAGGAACAGAGGTGTGTGTGTCTATTTGTTTCCGAACGGGAACCAAACCGACAGCTATTCAGTTTTCGAACCGATTGAAATACAAACTCTTCGACGTTTCCTGCGGCGAGGAAACGTTATCAGACATATAAGTAAAAAAAAAAGGTAAACTGAATCAAGTTTGATATAAAATATCGTTTCGTGCAATTTCACATTTAGGTCCCTGGGGTGTGTCGTTAGTGTAAATTAAATCTTGGTCGATTAGGAGGCATCGAGGTGGAGGTTCGTCTAGTTTCACGAGCCAACGGGTCGAAAGATTGTGTGTGCGCTCGCGGCAGCCGCGAACACGTCCGACTGCGGGATAAACAAGCAACGAGAGAGGAAAGTTGGGCGAGAGAAGAAAAAAATGATGGAAAACTTCAATTAAAAGTTTTCGTATAATTTATGTATCGGCTCGGAACGGCAGATGGCAAAGCTTTTCGAACACTTAAAATGTTATGCGGATAACAAACGGCAGATATGCGAATCGATTCAGATTTACAATCTGCACAGGAAACATATATTTTTTCTTTGCGTGTGAAAAGCGACTTTGATCTTTTATTTCTGATTTAAAATCTTTTATGACAAAATGTAAAACGTAAAACGAAACATTAAAACGATTATACGAAAGTTGTTTGGATGTGGAACATAATAAAACATACAAAAGGAATAATAAAACATTTCAAAATTTATTTCCATTTTCCATTAAAAAAAAAATAGTTCTATATTTGACTTTGACTGACTCTGCTTTATTTTCGCAATTTTTGGCGAAAATTGAGGAAACTTTGTTAGAATTTGTGGGAATATATTATGACATAATTTATTTCTTTTTAATTTGTTTAAATTAGGGAATATTTATCGACAAATATCGGGAAATCAATAAAAATAACATTTTTTTAAATTTATTTCCCCACATAGCTCCATTCAAGCAAATAGATACAGACTGTGTGTTAGGTCCAGAAGATTATATGTCTTGTGGTTCGGCAGTTCCTCAGCTGTAATGTACAATTTTATTGTCCTGCAAGCCATTGAGGTATCAATATAATGTTCCATCTGTTTAGATTCCCATTCTGCAGGTGCCTTCTTAGTGCGCAGTGCCCCATTAAGAGTCATGTCTTGTCTGTCTATACATAATATGTGGTTAGCGGGTAGTTTATAAACGACGTGTAAATTACAGTCTCCCGGCTCGCCACAGCCGAGCTCGGCTGTGGCGAGCTTGGAGACTGTAATTTACACGTCGTCTATAAACTACCCGCCACCAATCACCTCGTCTCAAGTTTGAAAAATGGTTTAGTCTAGTTCGTCTAGCCTTATTTGTCTAGTCCGTCTAGCCTTAATTTTATAGTCTGGTTTGTCTTGTCTGTCTAGTCTTGTCTGTCTAGTCTTGTTTGTCTAGTCTTGTCTGTCTAGTCTTATCTGTCTAATCTTGTCTGTTTAGTCTTGTCTGTCTGTATGTATCAATGGGTTTTAATATTGATTCAAAATCTGCGTATACAACAATGCATTTTTCTATCGTAATTTTGGAATTTTAATATATCCCCCGGGACCATATCACCTCTCCTGTCTTTAACAATGTCTTTTGTCGGAATAATAGTGTAAATTTTGTTGCAGTCATTCAATTTATGTTGATTGAAAGAAGACTCGGTTGAAAAAAAAGGTTAGACAGCCATCACATAATAATTTTTTTATCGTGATGCGGTGATATTTGACTTCTTACAAGTCGCTAAATATCTATTAATATATACATAATGACCTTTAACCCCTTCTTCCAAATATAATAAATTTACATGTCTTTCTCTAGTGTCCAATTTTTTAGACATATTTTCTATTTGTATATCTGTTCCTTCGTGTATAAATAATTTGCTTTTACGTTTAATTCTAATTGAAAGCCTGCTTTCAAAATCTGCATTTATTTACATTTCATTAGCTATTACACTATTCATTTTAAACACGTACTTTTTCTCCGAATAAATTTATTATGTTATTTTGAATTTCTTTGCTCAAATAATGAGAACAATTGGGATTTTTGGAAACTGTGTAAATGCGCACTAATAAATGGATTAAATTTTGCCAAAAATCCAATAATTTAAAAAAAATTTCTTTGATCTCACATTTTGTGATTTTTAAATTTCTTTTGATGACATCTTTTATTTAGAAGTAGAAAGTAGAACTAAGAACCGGTGGAAACTCACGAAAAATTCGCTGCTACAAAAATATGCCGCCCTAAAAATATTGCGCCGTAAGGCGATCGCCTGTCCGACCAGGCGCACGTGCCGGTACTGGTTATCCTCACCGACTCACAAGCTATGGGGGTTGCTTCCCATTTATCAGTTAGATTATTGATCTTATTATGAAGGGTTTCTACATACTCCTTGATGCTGAACATTTCTTGCAGCATTTCATTTAATTCTTCATTTTCTTTGATGAGCAAACTCATTGTGGAATCTTCATTTTCCATAACCTCAAAATCTTCATTCTCGTTAATCTCCTGGATAAGGTGTTGGCACTGTCCTGTTTTGTATCTTGTTGCCTGAGACATGCATCCCAGGTGAAAGGTATTGTTACATTTAACACAAAAAAACTGGATTTATAGCTTTTCTCTTGCAGTAAAAACACTGCTTATGGCTAATATGCTTCTCATCCGCAATCTTTCGAGAAACGAGTCTTCTCTGTCTAGTCTTTTCTGTCTAGTCTTGTGTGTCTAGTCTTGTCTGTCTAGTCTTGTCTGTCTAGTCTTGTCTGTCTAGTCTTGTCTGTCTAGTCTTGTCTGTCTAGTCTTGTCTGTCTAGTCTTGTCTGTCTAGTCTTGTCTGTCTAGTCTTGTCTGTCTAGTCTTGTCTGTCTAGTCTTGTCTGTCTAGTCTTGTCTGTCTAGTCTTGTCTGTCTAGTCTTGTCTGTCTAGTCTTGTCTGTCTAGTCTTGTCTGTCTAGTCTTGTCTGTCTAGTCTTGTCTGTCTAGTCTTGTCTGTCTAGTCTTGTCTGTCTAGTCTTGTCTGTCTAGTCTTGTCTGTCTAGTCTTGTCTGTCTAGTCTTGTCTGTCTAGTCTTGTCTGTCTAGTCTTGTCTGTCTAGTCTTGTCTGTCTAGTCTTGTCTGTCTAGTCTTGTCTGTCTAGTCTTGTCTGTCTAGTCTTGTCTGTCTAGTCTTGTCTGTCTAGTCTTGTCTGTCTAGTCTTGTCTGTCTTGTCTTGTCTGTCTAGTCTTGTCTGTCTAGTCTTGTCTGTCTAGTCTTGTCTGTCTAGTCTTGTCTGTCTTGTCTTGTCTGTCTTGTCTTGTCGGTCTAGTCTTGTCTGTCTAGTCTTGTCTGTCTAGTCTTGTCTGTCTAGTCTTGTCTGTCTAGTCTTGTCTGTCTAGTCTTGTCTGTCTAGTCTTGTCTGTCTAGTCTTGTCTGTCTAGTCTTGTCTGTCTAGTCTTGTCTGTCTAGTCTTGTCTGTCTAGTCTTGTCTGTCTAGTCTTGTCTGTCTAGTCTTGTCTGTCTAGTCTTGTCTGTCTAGTCTTGTCTGTCTAGTCTTGTCTGTCTAGTCTTGTCTGTCTAGTCTTGTCTGTCTAGTCTTGTCTGTCTAGTCTTGTCTGTCTAGTCTTGTCTGTCTAGTCTTGTCTGTCTAGTCTTGTCTGTCTAGTCTTGTCTGTCTAGTCTTGTCTGTCTAGTCTTGTCTGTCTAGTCTTGTCTGTCTAGTCTTGTCTGTCTAGTCTTGTCTGTCTAGTCTTGTCTGTCTAGTCTTGTCTGTCTAGTCTTGTCTGTCTAGTCTTGTCTGTCTAGTCTTGTCTGTCTAGTCTTGTCTGTCTAGTCTTGTCTGTCTAGTCTTGTCTGTCTAGTCTTGTCTGTCTAGTCTTGTCTGTCTAGTCTTGTCTGTCTAGTCTTGTCTGTCTAGTCTTGTCTGTCTAGTCTTGTCTGTCTAGTCTTGTCTGTCTAGTCTTGTCTGTCTAGTCTTGTCTGTCTAGTCTTGTCTGTCTAGTCTTGTCTGTCTAGTCTTGTCTGTCTAGTCTTGTCTGTCTAGTCTTGTCTGTCTAGTCTTGTCTGTCTAGTCTTGTCTGTCTAGTCTTGTCTGTCTAGTCTTGTCTGTCTAGTCTTGTCTGTCTAGTCTTGTCTGTCTAGTCTTGTCTGTCTAGTCTTGTCTGTCTAGTCTTGTCTGTCTAGTCTTGTCTGTCTAGTCTTGTCTGTCTAGTCTTGTCTGTCTAGTCTTGTCTGTCTAGTCTTGTCTGTCTAGTCTTGTCTGTCTAGTCTTGTCTGTCTAGTCTTGTCTGTCTAGTCTTGTCTGTCTAGTCTTGTCTGTCTAGTCTTGTCTGTCTAGTCTTGTCTGTCTAGTCTTGTCTGTCTAGTCTTGTCTGTCTAGTCTTGTCTGTCTAGTCTTGTCTGTCTAGTCTTGTCTGTCTAGTCTTGTCTGTCTAGTCTTGTCTGTCTAGTCTTGTCTGTCTAGTCTTGTCTGTCTAGTCTTGTCTGTCTAGTCTTGTCTGTCTAGTCTTGTCTGTCTAGTCTTGTCTGTCTAGTCTTGTCTGTCTAGTCTTGTCTGTCTAGTCTTGTCTGTCTTGTCTTGTCTGTCTAGTCTTGTCTGTCTAGTCTTGTCTGTCTTGTCTTGTCGGTCTAGTCTTGTCTGTCTAGTCTTGTCTGTCTAGTCTTGTCTGTCCAGTCTTGTCTGTCTAGTCTTGTCTGTCTAGTCTTGTCTGTCTAGTCTTGTCTGTCTAGTCTTGTCTGTCTAGTCTTGTCTGTCTAGTCTTGTCTGTCTAGTCTTGTCTGTCTAGTCTTGTCTGTCTAGTCTTGTCTGTCTAGTCTTGTCTGTCTAGTCTTGTCTGTCTAGTCTTGTCTGTCTAGTCTTGTCTGTCTAGTCTTGTCTGTCTAGTCTTGTCTGTCTAGTCTTGTCTGTCTAGTCTTGTCTGTCTAGTCTTGTCTGTCTAGTCTTGTCTGTCTAGTCTTGTCTGTCTAGTCTTGTCTGTCTAGTCTTGTCTGTCTAGTCTTGTCTGTCTAGTCTTGTCTGTCTAGTCTTGTCTGTCTAGTCTTGTCTGTCTAGTCTTGTCTGTCTAGTCTTGTCTGTCTAGTCTTGTCTGTCTAGTCTTGTCTGTCTAGTCTTGTCTGTCTAGTCTTGTCTGTCTAGTCTTGTCTGTCTAGTCTTGTCTGTCTAGTCTTGTCTGTCTAGTCTTGTCTGTCTAGTCTTGTCTGTCTAGTCTTGTCTGTCTAGTCTTGTCTGTCTAGTCTTGTCTGTCTAGTCTTGTCTGTCTAGTCTTGTCTGTCTAGTCTTGTCTGTCTTGTCTTGTTTGTCTAGTCTTGTCTGTCTAGTCTTGTCTGTCTAGTCTTGTCTGTCTAGTCTTGTCTGTCTAGTCTTGTCTGTCTAGTCTTGTCTGTCTAGTCTTGTCTGTCTAGTCTTTTCTGTCTAGTCTTGTCTGTCTAGTCTTGTCTGTCTAGTCTTGTATGTCTAGTCTTGTCTGTCTAGTCTTGTCTGTCTAGTCTTGTCTGTCTAGTCTTGTCTGTCTAGTCTTGTCTGTCTAGTCTAGTCTGTCTAGTATATCCCATCTTTTGTAAAATTAAAAAAAGGTCAACCAAACCTTCAGTGTATACTTACAATTAAATTAGGATATTTATAAAAGGTATATTTAAACGCTTTATTTAATTAGTTTCGAGCTTCGTATCAAAGTACAACTTTGCATAACTCTGCCGATAATATTCCGCATACGTTATCCAAATCTCATACAAGTTAAATCCGGTCGAAATAGATTTAGCAGTTTCCATCTCTCACGAAATTCGCCAATTTTGGACCGTCCACCGGTTACCTGCCTGGGCAGGTAAAATCGCATTACATTTAATCAGCTTTGAAGTGGCTGGCGAAATCGGCGCGCAAGTACCCGTAAATAAACAACCCTTCCGCTCGGCAGATCGGCTCCGGGCGGCTAACATTTTGTCCTGGCTGTAGGGCGAACACCCTCCGTAGAAAATTAAAACGGGCGCAGAGAGAGTGGTGTCAAATCGTGCTTGAAATCACATCAATTACAAGGGAAAAATTACGGGAGATTTTTTTTTTTGGGCCTTAAAATTCTTGTCTCGTTTAAATGGAATCTTTGGATGTGAAATGCAAGTACAATGAAATGTAAATGAAATAAAGAGATTAATTGGAAGTGTTAATTATAACTAGAAACGTTAAAAGATTTTTTTCCTTTATCTCTAATTAAAGAAACTGTGATTCGTGTAATTCGTAAAAGTAAGTTTTTTTTAGCATGAGAAGTAAATTATTTCAAAATTGTTTGTAAAAGACGTAAATTAACGTAATATAATCGATTTAAAAAATGTACGTCTTGTTAAAATAATACAACAAATGATGTTCACGTCATCCTCCAATATCTCCAGAGCAAATTATTCTGCCGTTAATTGTTATAATTTAATTGCATGCAAGAATTTAGCCATTTTCTGTTGGATTATTAGTAAAAAACTGTTATTAATATAAAACCCGATAAAGATGAAATATTTTAAAGCATAAGTTTATTGAGTTAAACAATATGCCGTCGGAATTATGCTCTTTCAGAAGAAATAGCTGTTAAACATTGAACGTTTTTTCATATCAATGGGGAATATGCATGTTTTTTTAGATTTTTAATTCGCTGTTTACGCCGTTATAACGTAATAAAAAATATAAATACTGCTTATGCAATAATTAAATATATCGTAAAAAATGCTGTAATTAAGTTTAAAAAAATATTTAAAACAGAGAAAAAATTTTGAGCTGTTTAAACGTTTAAATTTCGCGCGGTCTGTTGATGACGTCAATTACCACTGACAGTTCAGTCTATTGTTTACTACAGCTGTTTTCATTTTTAACTGGATTTTTTTGACGTTTGTTTTCTAACCAAAAAAACTGTAATGACGTACAGATGTAAAAAACACGGACTTGTTTACATGGTATGTTACGTCACTTTCGTTTTAACCAATTTGGTGTTGCGTTCTACAAATTTGAATTTCCCTCGCTCAGTTTGCACTTTTATTTATTAATTTTAAGTATTTAAAAAGATGTTAATTACAAAAATAACGGTTTAGTTCAAATGTCCGGTCAATAAAGATTCGGAAAAAAATATTTGAACCAAATTTAAATTTCATAACTCCAAAAGTCCGTATTTTTTACATTTGTATGTCATTGCAGTCTTTTGGTTAGAAAACAAACGTCAAAAACGTCAAGTTAAAAATGAAAACAGCTGTAGTAAACAATTGACTGAACTGTCAGTGGTAATTGACGTCATCAACAGACCGCGCGAAAATGGCGGCGTTTAAATTTTTCTCAATTTGAAATATTTTTTTGAACATAATTACAGCATACAATTTTTTTACTGTATTATTATAGGGAATATTATATTTATGTAAATTATATTTTACATCAAGTTTCATACACACCAACTTTGTTGCTCTACAAGTCTTTTCTCATACCTTTTATTTCTTGGGTGGTTTGGACCAGCTGCTCCCCATTCCCACTGCCATTGGGATCAGGCAACAGTCTGAGGGTCACATTTAAGGGCTGCAGGCTGGCGGGGCCGTGCAGCGTAACCAACACCGCTGTTGTTTTTCCGGGCACTGCCAACTCGGGAGCGACCACGGAAAAACCTCTGCAAAAAAGAGATTGATGTTTCATAAATCTACATAGTATGTTTAGAATAAAAAAAATTATTAAAATTTATATAATGAGATAGAATGATGATAGATGATTATAGAATGAGAATTATATTCGCTTTGCGGAAGTTTATAAAAACTAGTATCGTGTCTTGTCTGTCTAGTTCCGTCGGTGCGGTATTGTCAGACTGTTCTTGTCAGTCTGATCTTGTCACTCAAGTCTAATCGGTCTACACTTGTATGTCTAGCATTGTCTGCCTAACCTTTGTCTATCTGTCTGTCTAGCTTCCTTTGTATAATCTTGTCTGTCTAGCCTTGTGTGTCTAACTCCACCCACTAAAACCCACCTAACACAAGTGCTAAGCGGTCATGGTTGTTTTAGGGACCACCTGCATAACATGCGCAGGGCAACCGATAGTCTTTGTGTATACTGTGGCCATGAAGATAGCGTTCGACACACCATCTGCGACTGCCATCGATAGATACCAGAAAGAGAAACGCGGGGAAAGAAAACTCACCTCAAACTAGAGCCCATGGGCCTAACCGACCATATGATTAGGTCGAAGAACATTTGGTTAATAACAACCGTTATGATAACAAACATCATGACCATGAAAGAGCACGAGAGGAAACGATTCCAAGTCGAGAGCACCAAGAAACTGAACTTGAACCCCTAATCACTAGACGTGGAAGGGGGATGTAAGCCGAAATTAATTCAACGACATCTTAATGTCATGCGTGAAGCGGTTCCAAGATGCTCCAGGATGCTTCAGGGGGCCACTTGACAAGTTAACCGATTTGTGGCCTTGTCTGTCTAGCCTTATCTGTTTAGGCCTTGTGTGATTAGCTTTGTTTGTCTAGCCTTGTCTGTTTAACCTTGTCTGTCTCACTAAACCCCCTATTCCACCTTGGCTTTAGTATGCGCCACCCTGGTATCGCATATTTTGCATTAATTCAGGGTGGGCAGCCCGGACGATTTACTGAAAAACCGCCCTAGTTGTTGTCTCCCCGACCAGGAATCGAACCCGGGTCTCCCGCATTGAAAGGCGGGTATGTAGTCAACTACACCACCGAGGAGGACAACCTTGTCTGTCTAGCCTTGTCTGTTTAGCTTTGTCTGCCTAGCCTTGTCTATCTAATCTTATCTATTTAGTCTTATCTGTCTAGTGTTGTCTCTCAAGTTTTGTCTGTCTTGTCTATCTTGTCTCTCTAGTCTTGTCTGTCTTGTCTATCTTGTCTCTCTAGTCTAGTCTAATCTCGTCTGACAATTCTTCAATGAAATCTATTATTATCAATTTCATATTTTTAACTTAATTACCATTTATACCTGATTGAGTAAAAATTTTAATTTCAGCTGTGAACATTCGTTCGGAAAATAACGACAGCAAATATAATTTGCAGAGTTCAATATTGATTTTGCATAAAATAAATTGTTAACAAATATTTATGGGCAGGATTTAGCAGTTATGAAATAATTAACGAAATTGTGAATGAATGAGGATAATAATTGTAAAGTTATGAATAAATTTGAAATCGAAGAAAGTTTTATATTTTTTAATAGTAATTGCTAACTTAATGTCTCAAATGATGCATTCAACTTTCTTTGAAATATTCATGGTGGGCGTATCTGGGGCAATAAAGTTATCGCGTTGTAATGGCAATATAATACAATATATATCATGTAATTTGTTTTTTACACAATCGCATAATGTGCAAATTATATTTTGAATAATTGCATACATCATATCGCACATGTATATAACAGTCCACAATTCATGTTATGTAATAATTGATAAGACACATGAGCGTTTATCTTACGATTCGTTGATTGGTTGAGAGCTGCACTTTGATATTATTTTTAAATATAGTACTCCGTGATTTTCAAACAATCATTAAACGTCACATCATTCACTTAGAAGCTGTCATTCATTTCGTTTTTTCGCGTTTAAATCTAACGAAAACTACAAATAAATACTAAATAAAAAGGTATGTAACCATTATTAATGTATTTCTTTACATTTCTATCAAGTTAAATTTGTATTTGTATTTATTGAACCAGTTAGAAAATAAATATATATATATATATATATATATATATATATATATATATATATATATATATATATATATATATATATATATATATATATATATATATAGAAAATATACAATTTCCAGTATACTCTCACAGAGGTAAACACAGTTACCTGTCTGTGAGACTGGTTGCTTAATACTATAGAAATAATTATAAATTAAACTATAATATTCTTAACTAAAAATAGACTTTGATATTAAAGTAGAGAATTAATATTTTTTACTAGGCGACAATACTGGGCAAAGGTCAAAGCCCAACAGTTGAACAAGCATGGTCTAAAGTAGGCCCATTCGAAACAAGAAGAAAGATAAATAAATAAAGCAATCAATAGTTAATGTGCAAAAAACTGAAACAAACTGTAAATCAAACAATTCCAACCAAAACCTGGCACTTTGAATTGGAAGCACTTGATTCGGCTACAATTCCACTTTTCGCTGTTCTATATTTGCCCAAAGCCGTTACAACGAGATGTTGGCAATAAAACATATTAATTCGAGATAATATCGATTTTATCGACGCGGCAGATATACGGACGATAGGCAGAGAGTGTGTGTGATTTACGGCACCGAATCGTGCGCACCTTAATGGTTAATTATATGTCCCGTGGTCGGATTATATTGATTGCGTTTAAACGGGGACACATTTCAGGGGATTTTAAACGAGATTAATCGAATCGGTTACCACCGTTCCATCGACTCGATTACAGTAAATTTGAAAAATCGAGTGTTATAAGCGGGTTAATATTGAGCGTTCCTAATAGAAAATCAATTTTATGCCTTCGAGGATCCTTGATACTCGGTTAAGTTCAACTCGTTGTTAAGTTAATCGTTACTTAGAATAAAGAATAATAACAATATATGTCGGGGTTAATATAATAACCCTTTTATTTTGCAATATTTAATGAGTTTGGAATTAGCAATCTTATTTATTTTAAATGATCTCTATAACCATTGTTAACTATAACTTTTATATTAAATTAACATTATTAGCATTATTTATTAGACATATTAGATTTTCTCCATACTTGGGTATTTGGGTATTATATCCGTGAGTATTTTTGGAACGTGTTTGGAGCTGTTCTACGCATCTGAAAGACCATTTGTAATCACCAATCTTTTGTAAATACGCTTAGGTGGATGTTTACGATCGCTAATGGTTTTTGGATGCTTTGTGGTCGTAAACAGCTGAAAATACAATGTTTATGTTTAAGATTCCTTAGAATAAACATTTAAGTTTTGTGTAGTTTTAAGATTACCCAGGAATTACCACGTGCACTTCGTTTTGGAATTCTTCTTGGTTTAGTGGAGGCAGGCAAATGGGAGGTGGGATTTAGATTTCCTGTTTGCAACAATATCCAATCACACCCAGTTCAATTGTAACCTTCTTACCACGAACACATCGAGAAGATTCCAAACTCCGACAAGCACGTCGTCACAAGTGTTTAAAATACAGTTAAATAAATAAATACATGTTTATTGAAGCGTGCAAGTTTCATTTGCCCAAACATATAATTTCCAGAGCCGATCAAATCTATTGGCAAACCTAAATTAACCGCCATAGGTTTTATCACGCGAACGTTTGTTCAAAGGCAAACACCCACCGCGACTCATCAAACTGAAACAAGAGAGATGCCTCTATAATTATTAACGTCCATATTCTTCTATGAAGGGGATGGATCAAAGTCATTTGTCAGTCAGCAGGGATTCTCTCAGTTATCCGTATGTTCTCAAATAACCGAGTGAAAGATTTTACAACTCGCGCAGATCCAAGTTGTAGGAGTTTAACGACGAGCAGTTTTGTTTGTTTGTCTAAAACCCTTGAATAATCCGGAAAATTTCTTCTTCATTAGGAGGCAATGAATTGGGAGATAATACTTCTGGTGATTCCATTTACAGGTTTTCTTGCGCACCATCACAGTTAAGCAGTAAGTCGAAATATCTGGCAAGGATATCATTCTTAACCTCCCTTCTTCATTCTTGAAGCACATTCCTTGTGCCTGATAACCACTTAACCGCGATTTAAACATCCGATAAAAGTTCCGTGTATTAAAATGAGACGTCATAGTTTGAACCAATGTTTGTTGGCCTTCGGTCCCTGACAAAAATTGGTTTTGACCGTTCCTCCCGTTACTTGCTTTAACGCAGCGAACGGTTCACACCACGCATCTTGAGCGGGATGTGCCAAAAAGTAACAGAAGATATCTGTGTAATTCCAGCTGCTGAGAGATTTGAAGATGTCGTAATGATAATCTCCTACTTTCAGTTCCGTGTATTGTTCATTTGGAAATCTTCTTGCGTTTTCTTTAGTTGATCTTGTTAATATTGTCTCTTAGTCCTTCTGAAAGTCCGGGCTGTATGTTTCGTCTGATTTCGGAAGATCAACAGATAATCATCTCGTTTCGTTGAGCTCCATTTCTTCCATGCCCCTTTCCGGCGTTTCAGTGCGTCGTCACATTCTGCATTCCACCAATATAATTATTAGCAGTATTATCTAAAAAAAAGGTTATCTCCATCAGCTAATTACTTATATTTTATCGATGTAAAACTTTAAAATTCAACAAAATTCATTCGAAAATTAATGAACGCAAATGTAATTTATAAAATTCAATATTGTTTTTGCACAAAATAAACTGTAAACAAATATTTATTTGTAGTGTTCCTTAGGCCTTAAATTATGTAATGGCATCAACTAATCAGTAGAAGCATAGATAGAGTAGAAGCCAAGATTCCTTAGAATAAAGATTTAAGTTTTGTGTAGTTTTAAGATTACCCAGAAATTACCACGTGCACTTCGTTTTGGAATTCTTCTTGGTTTAGTGTAGGCAGGCAAATGGGAGGAGGGATTTAGATTCCCCGTTTGTAACAATATTTAATCACACCCAGTTCAATTGTAACCTTCTTACCACGAACACATCGAGAAGATTCCAAACTCCGACAAGCACGTCGTCACAAGTGTTTAAAATACAGTTAAATAAATAAATACATGTTTATTGAAGCGTGCAAGTTTCATTTGCCCAAACATATAATTTCCAGAGCCGATCAAATCTATTGGCAACCCTAAATTAACCGCCATAGGTTTTATCACGCGAACGTTTGTTCAAAGGCAAACACCCACCGCGACTCATCAAACTGAAACAAGAGAGATGCCTCTATAATTATTAACGTCGATATTCTTCTATGAAGGGGATGGATCAAAGTCATTTGTCAGTCAGCAGGGATTCTCTCAGTTATCCGTATGTTCTCAAATAACCGAGTGAAAGATTTTACAACTCGCGCAGATCCAAGTTGTAGGAGTTTAACGACGAGCAGTTTTGTTTGTTTGTTTAAAGCCCTTGAATAATCCGGAAAATTTCTTCTTCATTAGGAGGAGGCAAAGAAATACTTCTGGTGATTCCATTTACAGGTTTTCTTGCGCACCATCACAGTTAAGCAGTAAGTCGAAATATCTGGCATGGATATCACAGTTTTGCTTATCGATCATTCTTAACCTCCCTTCTTCATTCTTGAAGCTCATTCCTTGTGCCTGATAACCACTTAACCGCGATTTAAACATCCGATAAAAGTTCCGTGTATTAAAATGAGACGTCATGGTTTGAACCAATGTTTGTTGGCCTTCGGTCCCTGACAAAAATTGGTTTTGACCGTTCCTCCCGTTACTTTCTTTAACGCAGCGAACGGTTCACATCACGCATCTTGAGCGGGATGTGCCAAAAAGTAACAGAAGATATCTGTGTTATTCCAGCTACTGAGAGATTTGAAGATATCGTAATGATAATCTCCTACTTTCAGTTCCGTGTATTGTTCATTTGGAAATCTTCTTGCGTGTTCTTTAGTTGATCTTGTTAATATTGTCTCTTAGTCCTTCTGAAAGTCCGGGCTGTATGTTTCGTCTGATTTCGGAAGATCAACAGATAATCATCTCGTTTCGTTGAGCTCCATTTCTTCCATGCCTCTTTCCGGCGTTTCAGTGCGTCGTCACATTCTGCATTCCACCAATATTGTCTTATAATTATTAGTTGTATTATCTAAGAAAAAGGTTATCTCCATCAGCTAATTACTTATATTTTATCGATGTAAAACTTTAAAATTCAACAAAATTCATTCGAAAATTAATGAACGCAAATGTAATTTATAAAATTCAATATTGTTTTTGCACAAAATAAACTGTAAACAAATATTTATTTGTAGTGTTCCTTAGGCCTTAAATTATGTAATGGCATCAACTAATCAGTAGAAGCATAGATAGAGTAGAAGCCAAGATTCCTTAGAATAAAGTTTTAAGTTTTGTGTAGTTTTAAGATTACCCAGAAATTACCACGTGCACTTCGTTTTGGAATTCTTCTTGGTTTAGTGGAGGCAGGCAAATGGGAGGTGGGATTTAGATTTCCTGTTTGTAACAATATCTTATCACACCCAGTTCAATTGTAACCTTCTTACCACGAACACTTCGAGAAGATTCCAAACTCCGACAAGCACGTCGTCACAAGTGTTTAAAATACAGTTAAATAAATAAATACATGTTTATTGAAGCGTGCAAGTTTCATTTGCCCAAACATATAATTTCCAGAGCCGATCAAATCTATTGGCAAACCTAAATTAACCGCCATAGGTTTTATCACGCGAACGTTTGTTCAAAGGCAAACACCCACCGCGACTCATCAAACTGAAACAAGAGAGATGCCTCTATAATTATTAACGTCCATATTCTTCTATGAAGGGGATGGATCAAAGTCATTTGTCAGTCAGCAGGGATTCTCTCAGTTATCCGTATGTTCTCAAGTAACCGAGTGAAAGATTTTACAACTCCCGCAGATCCAAGTTGTAGGAGTTTAACGACGAGCAGTTTTGTTTGTTTGTCTAAAGCCCTTGAATAATCCGGAAAATTTCTTCTTCATTAGGAGGAGGCAAAGAAATACTTCTGGTGATTCCATTTACAGGTTTTCTTGCGCACCATCACAGTTGAGCAGTAAGTCGAAATATCTGGCAAGGATATCACAGTTTTGCTTATTATTCTTAACCTCCCTTCTTCATTCTTGAAGCACATTCCTTGTGCCTGATAACCAGTTAACCACGATTTAAACATCCGATAAAAGTTCCGTGTATTAAAATGAGACGTCATGGTTTGAACCAATGTTTGTTGGCCTTCGGTCCCTGACAAAAATTGGTTTTGACCGTTCCTCCCGTTACTTGCTTCAACGCAGCGAACGGTTCACACCACGCATCTTAAGCGGGATGTGCCAAAAAGTAACAGAAGATATCTGTGTAATTCCAGTTGCTGAGAGATTTGAAGATATCGTAATGATAATCTCCTACTTTCAGTTCCGTGTATTGTTCATTTGGAAATCTTCTTGCGTTTTCTTTAGTTGATCTTGTTAATATAGTCCTTCTGAAAGTCCGGGCTGTATGTTTAGTCTGATTTCGGAAGATCAACAGATAATCATCTCGTTTCGTTGAGCTCCATTTCTTCCATGCTCCTTTCCGGCGTTTCAGTGCGTCGTCACATTCTGCATTCCACCAATATTGTCTTATAATTATTAGCAGTATTATCTAAAAAAAAGGTTATCTCCATCAGCTAATTACTTATATTTTATCGATGTAAAACTTTAAAATTCAACAAAATTCATTCGAAAATTAATGAACGCAAATGTAATTTATAAAATTCAATATTGTTTTTGCACAAAATAAACTGTAAACAAATATTTATTTGTAGTGTTCCTTAGGCCTTAAATTATGTAATGGCATCAACTAATCAGTAGAAGCATAGATAGAGTAGAAGCCAAGATTCCTTAGAATAAAGATTTAAGTTTTGTGTAGTTTTAAGATTACCCAGAAATTACCACGTGCACTTCGTTTTGGAATTCTTCTTGGTTTAGTGGAGGCAGGCAAATGGGAGGTGGGATTTAGATTTCCTGTTTGTAACAATATCTTATCACACCCAGTTCAATTGTAACCTTCTTACCACGAACACATCGAGAAGATTCCAAACTCCGACAAGCACGTCGTCACAAGTGTTTAAAATACAGTTAAATAAATAAATACATGTTTATTGAAGCGTGCAAGTTTCATTTGCCCAAACATATAATTTCCAGAGCCGATCAAATCTATTGGCAACCCTAAATTAACCGCCATAGGTTTGATCACGCGAACGTTTGTTCAAAGGCAAACACCCACCGCGACTCATCAAACTGAAACAAGAGAGATGCCTCTATAATTATTAACGTCCATATTCTTCTATGAAGGGGATGGATCAAAGTCATTTGTCAGTCAGCAGGGATTCTCTCAGTTATCCGTATGTTCTCAAGTAACCGAGTGAAAGATTTTACAACTCCCGCAGATCCAAGTTGTAGGAGTATAACGACGAGCAGTTTTGTTTGTTTGTCTAAAGCCCTTGAATAATCCGGAAAATTTCTTCTTCATTAGGAGGAGGCAAAGAAATACTTCTGGTGATTCCATTTACAGGTTTTCTTGCGCACCATCACAGTTAAGCAGTAAGTCAAAATATCTGGCAAGGATATCACAGTTTTGCTTATCATTCTTAACCTGCCTTCTTCATTCTTGAAGCACATTCCTTGTGCCTGATAACCACTTAACCACGATTTAAACATCCGATAAAAGTTCCGTGTATTAAAATGAGACGTCATGGTTTGAACCAATGTTTGTTGGCCTTCGGTACCTGACAAAAATTGGTTTTGACCGTTCCTCCCGTTACTTGCTTTAACGCAGCGAACGGTTCACACCACGCATCTTGAGCGGGATGTGTCAAAAAGTAACAGAAAATATCTGTGTAATTCCAGCTGCTGAGAGATTTGAAGATATCGCAATTATAATCTCCTACTTTCAGTTCCGTGTATTGTTCATTTGGAAATCTTCTTGCGTGTTGCTTTAGCTTTAGTTCTTGCTTTAGTTGATCTTGTTAATATTGTCTCTTAGTCCTTCTGAAAGTCCGGGCTGTATGCTTCGTCTGATTTCGGAAGATCAACAGATAATCATCTCGTTTCGTTGAGCTCCATTTCTTCCATGCCTCTTTCCGGCGTTTCAGTGCGTCGTCACATTCTGCATTCCACCAATATTGTCTTATAATTATTAGTTGTATTATCTAAACAAAAAGGTTATCTCCATCAGCTAATTACTTATATTTTATCGATGTAAAACTTTAAAATTCAACAAAATTCATTCGAAAATTAATGAACGCAAATGTAATTTATAAAATTCAATATTGTTTTTGCACAAAATCAACTGTAAACAAATATTTATTTGTAGTGTTCCTTAGGCCTTAAATTATGTAATGGCATCAACTAATCAGTAGAAGCATAGATAGAGTAGAAGCCAAGATTCCTTAGAATAAAGATTTAAGTTTTGTGTAGTTTTAAGATTACCCAGAAATTACCACGTGCACTTCGTTTTGGAATTCTTCTTGGTTTAGTGGAGGCAGGCAAATGGGAGGTGGGATTTAGATTTCCTGTTTGTAACAATATCTTATCACACCCAGTTCAATTGTAACCTTCTTACCACGAACACATCGAGAAGATTCCAAACTTCGACAAGCACGTCGTCACAAGTGTTTAAAATACAGTTAAATAAATAAATACATGTTTATTGAAGCGTGCAAGTTTCACTTGCCCAAACATATAATTTCCAGAGCCGATCAAATCTATTGGCAACCCTAAATTAACCGCCATAGGTTTTATCACGCGAACGTTTGTTCAAAGGCAAACACCCACCGCGACTCATCAAACTGAAACAAGAGAGATGCCTCTTTAATTATTAACGTCCATATTCTTCTATGAAGGGGATGGATCAAAGTCATTTGTCAGTCAGCAGGGATTCTCTCAGTTATCCGTATGTTCTCAAGTAACCGAGTGAAAGATTTTACAACTTGCGCAGATCCAAGTTGTAGGAGTTTAACGACGAGCAGTTTTGTTTGTTTGTCTAAAGCCCTTGAATAATCCGGAAAATTTCTTCTTCATTAGGAGGCAATGAATTGGGAGATAATACTTCTGGTGATTCCATTTACAGGTTTTCTTGCGCACCATCACAGTTAAGCAGTAAGTCGAAATATCTGGCAAGGATATCACAGTTTTGCTTATCATTCTCAACCTCCCTTCTTCATTCTTGAAGCTCATTCCTTGTGCCTGATAACCAGTTAACCACGATTTAAATATCCGATAAAAGTTCCGTGTATTAAAATGAGACGTCATGGTTTGAACCAATGTTTGTTGGCCTTCGGTACCTGACAAAAATTGGTTTTGACCGTTCCTCCCGTTACTTGCTTTAATGCAGCGAACGGTTCACACCACGCATCTTGAGCGGGATGTGCCAAAAAGTAACAGAAGATATCTGTGTAATTCCAGCTGCTGAGAGATTTGAAGATATCGTAATTATAATCTCCTACTTTTAGTTCCGTGTATTGTTCATTTGGAAATCTTCTTGCGTTTTCTTTAGTTGATCTTGTTAATATTGTCTCTTAGTCCTTCTGAAAGTCCGGGCTGTATGTTTCGTCTGATTTCGGAAGATCAACAGATAATCATCTCGTTTCGTTGAGCTCCATTTCTTCCATGCCTCTTTCCGGCGTTTCAGTGCGTCGTCACATTCTGCATTCCACCAATATTGTCTTATAATTATTAGCAGTATTATTAAAAAAGGTTATCTCCATTAGCAAATTAATTATATTTTATCGATGTAAAACTTTAAAATTCAATAAAATTCATTTGAAAATTAATGAACGCAAATGTAATTTATAAAATTCAATATTGTTTTTGCACAAAATAAACTGCAAACAAATATTTATTTGTAGTGTTCCTTAGGCCTTAAATTGTATAATGGCATGAACTAATCAGTAGAAGCACAGAGAAATATAAATGAAAATATTGGATAACTTATTTGTTCTAAAAATTGCATTTCTTATATAAGCTATTAAAACCAAAAATGATATTTCTAAAGAATATTTCATACTGTAACTTTTGTAACTTACAATAATACTCGGTATATGTATTGTTATCCACAAAATAGTCGGTAGAACGTGATGTAATATATTTTCATAGCTTCAATTTCCGAACAAGCGAGCGAAGTATTTATCTAGTGCGATAGACTGAGCAGGAGGTTTCGGGGTCAAAATTGAAATCAGAACCCGAATCAGATATTTCGGTGAATGGAAACGTTCAAAATTGTACGCGTTGTTTGAATTTATGGATTTTCATGGAAAGATTTATTATGTAGGTATTTATTTGTTCTTTTAGAACACAAAATTGGAATTAAATCAATAAGAATAAATATTTGCACGAAATTAAAAAAAATCTTAATTTTATTTAATTCTTATTATATTTTGATATAATAAGAATTAAATAAAATTCTTATTATATCATTCTTATTATATTTTGATATGAACCTAACCTAACCTAAACTGTGGGATAATTTTTGATTGAAAGAAAAATATTTTGGTTGAAAGGGAAATATTGTGGTTGAAAGTAAAACACTGTGTTTACAATTTCAAATCAACAATATGTTGTAATAGTATATTACGTGAGAAGTAATATAAGGCAATTACGTACTCGCAATAATATATGGTACTACGCAATAATATAAGGTACTACGCAATAATATAAAGCAATTACATACTCGCGGAATTACGCATAACTGTTTTGCTCGTACGTAATATGCTTCTTACAACTCGAGTCATGAACTATACTTTACCTACGATCACGCTAATTTGTTTCTGTTTAATATGCAAAATATGTTTAATGTAACACCTTATTACAAAATTAAGTTCGCGATGGCGGCAGGAGAAGACGCTCGTAATGTGCCTCCAAAAATAAATTTAGTTTGTCATCCACAAACGGAATATAGTCATGTTTCTTGCCTGTTATGTGATTCACCGTATTGCAAAAGTGATTTCGTCAGGAAATCTAGTAAAGTGAAATCACCCCGTCTCACACCAACCTCCGTTTCAAACGGGTTCGATATATCATTTTGTATTTTGACACAGCATACTACCCTAGACATTGTCATTTTTGTGAGGTTTATGCGAGTTTCTGGTATCTCAAGTTCATTCATGACTTCATAAAGCTTCGGCCGTAATATACTATCATAAGCTGCCTTGAAATCAATCAATGAAGAAATGGAAAGTATATATGAGGAATTCATTGGTCTTTTCTAAAATTTGATGTAAAACGAAGAGCTGATTCGTTGTAGAGCGGCCAGGTCTAAAACCACATTGATATGTTCATTGATAAGTCTGGTTTCCGCGTATACTTGGACACGTCCTGCGATGACGTATGATAGTATTTTATAGACTAGTGTTATGCTCCTGTAGTTACCACACCGTGCGCCGTCCTTGGCCTCCAATATACTTCGTCTCCTAACGTCGCGGTTTTCCGTCCTCTGCCTCCAGTTCGTGTATCCATCGGCAGTTGTTTCGGATGGAGTCTTCCCACATATCCCGCGGCAACCCAACTGGTCTTTTGCCTTCTGTTATGTTATTCAGCGCTTTCTTTGAGATCTCGCCCTCATGCATTCTGTGTACGTGTCGGGCCCATTTCAGTTTCCACAATTTAATTATCGTTGCTATGTCAGCATACTCATGGAGTTGGTATACTTCATCATTACATCGCATTCTCCTGCCTCCTTCCTCCCTTATAGGCCCGTAGATCTTTCTCAAGATTTTTCTTAACAAAATGTTTACCAAACCCTCCACAGAAAACGGGCTTGAAAGGGTTTTTTTTTAATCCGCAGCCGGTGAACCTTCTCGTTCCCCTCGCAACCGCGAGGGTGCCGCTGTCGGTGCCGCAAGATTTCTTCTTCCATTCACGATACGTTTCCACTCTTTCCGATCGATTGCGATGTCCGTGGCTTGATGGGTATTAGGTCTTTGGTTTCTCAGATTTTCTTCCACTTGTTTCAACCACGTCTTCTTTGGCGCGTTTCTTTATATTCTCTAGTGTGGTGGTCGCTCCCTCCAAAAGAGTTTACGTGGAAGCCCGGTGTTATTCATCCGGCAGACGTGGCCAAACCAACGTAGCCTTCGAGTTTGTATTTCTTTTTCGATCGGTGTCTGTTGATTGCAGCTTTCTCTAATCGTCTCGTTGCGGAGTCGGTCGCGGATAGAGACCCGGAGTATTTGTCTCAAGCATCGTATCTGGAAGACCTTGAGTTTGTTTAGGTCCGGTTTGAGCAGTGTCCACGTTTCCGATCCATAAAGAAGAATAGGTAGGATCAACGTTTGGTATAGGCGCATTTTGGTTTGATGGTGATATTCGTCCGCTTCCATATGCACCACTTGAGCGAGGCGAATGTTGCTGTTGTTTGACCGATCCGGCTATAAAGATCGTATTGTATTTCTTTTTCGATCGGTGTATGTTGATCGCAGCTTTCTCTAATCGTCTCGTTGCGGAGTCGGTCGCGGATAGAGACCCGGAGTATTTGTCTCAAGCATCGTATCTGGAAGACCTCGAGTTTGTTTAGGTCCGGTTTGAGCAGTGTCCACGTTTCCGATCCATAAAGAAGAATAGGTAGGATCAACAAGAACAATCCTTCTCTATTACAAGCGATCCCAAATACTTGAACTGTGGTACCCGTTCGATTTGGGTTTCATCGAAGTAAACCCTCGCTTCGGATCCGTCCTTTGTGAGCACTTTGGTTTTATCCGCATTAATCTTGAATCCGTATTACTGGGCGATGCGGGAAATGTCGTACAAAATGCCTGTTGCTTCGGCATCCGTGTCGGCGCAGACGGCGCTGTCGTCGGCGAACATCAGATCGGTATCATCGGTAATCATCGTATCGGACTCCGCGTCGTTCCTCGAATGCTTTCAGCGTAATCGCGTCAACCACAACGTTAAGAAAGTAGTGGCCAGGCGACGTCTCCTTATCGTACTCCAGTTCAAATCGGAAACTCCTCGGATAAGTCATTTCGGATACGAACATTGCTGGTTGAACCCTCGTACGATGCCTGAAAAAGTTGAATAATTTTCAGCGGCTGAGACGTGTTCGGTCTCCAGGACTCTCCACAAACTGGCCCAGTCGATGCAATCAAAGGTAGATTTGAAGTTGATGAAGGTTCGTTTGCCGCATCGAATTCTTTCTTCCCTTAGCTGACGGAGAGCGAATATCTGATCGACGCATCCTCGATGTGGTCTAAATCCAGAGTCCAATCCTCGATTGTATGATTTTCATAAATACTTTATCGACGATCGAGAGGAGGCTAATGCAATAGTAGTTCATGTATTCTCGACTATCTCCTTTCTTCAGAATGGTTACAACTATCGCTTTTTTTCACGCCGACAGGATACGATCCGAATGCCATATATTCGTTATGAGCATGTGAAATTAGACTTGATTTTGGCAAATATATCGAGCCATATCTCACGAACGGAAGCGGCTAGCAAAATGCAATTGGAATATTTGCAACCAGCAGGGTAAACACTTTAAGACACACTTTGAAATTTTCCATTGACTTGATGAATTATGATTTTAAGGAAATACATTTTCTCGCATTTAAATTTCACGTTAGCAACTTTTGAACGGATTTTCACAGACACTTCTAGTTTGCACCAATGGATTCAGCGTCCCAAAATTAGTTGGAAAACATATGTCTTATTCCTAGGAAGCTTTCAATTAAAAAATTTCACTAAACCAGCCATCGTTCCGATGAAGGAACATTTCTTTCGGATAAACTGAAAAAAAGTAGGTCCTACAATTTTCCAAAAAATCATCAAAATAATCCATCGTTTAGTAAAATTTTATTTTTTTAAGAAGATTAGTAAAATAGTTTTCGTTTATTTACGAAGCTCTCTGAAGCAACAAATCCTTGTTCTTGTTCAATCTTGACTCATTTTGCATTGCCAGACAAATTTTCTTCTGCGGGTGCCTATCCGGTTCGAATCATCATTGCAATCTGGATTTTATTTGCGGCTGTTCTAAATAACTCCGTTGTTGTTGAATTGAACCATTGCCTCAGGTTCTTCATCCAAGATATCCTTCTTCTGCCTGCTCCTCTGCGTCCTATTACTTTGCCCTGCAGTATGAGCTGCAGCAGTCGATATCGTTCTCCGTTTCTCATTATATGACCGAAGTATTCAAGTTTACGTTTTTTGTTGGTAAACAGTAACTCGATGTTCGCAATTTTATCCGTCCAATTAATATTTAGCAAGCGTTTATAAAGCCATACTTCAAATGCCTCTAATTTCTTGCAGGATGCTTCAGTTAAGGTCCACGACTCAACACCATATAAAAGTATAGAGAAAATATAGCATCTAATATGTCTCATCTTGATGTTCAGTGAGAGATCATGACTGCTAAATAGTTTCTTCATTTTTATAAATGCGGCTCTGGCTATTTCGATTCTTCTCCTTATCTCCAGCGAGTGGTCCCATTAGCCATTTACCATGCAACCAATATATGTAGTTGTTGCTGCACGTTCGACCACTGTACCGTCGATAAAGAGTTAGCCGGGTGGTACTTGGACCTTACTTATTACCATATATTTTGTTTTGTTGATATTCAGTAAGAGACCATATTCTTTACTAGAGGCTACTACTTCCGACATCAACCGCTGAAGACCCTCGAGACTATCCGCGAAGACTACCGTATCATCGGCATATCTGATGTAATTAATTATTTCACCATTAAGCACGATCCCCTCGTTGATATTTAAAAGTGTTTTTTTACATATTTCTTCAGAGTAGATGTTAAATAGCAGAGGTGATAAAACACATCCTTGCCTTACTCCTCTCCTAATCTCAATATTATCGGTTGTCTGCTCCTCTACATTTGCCACAGCAGTCTGGTTCCAATATAAGTTGCCTATTACGCGAATATCTGTTCGATCTAGTCCAATCTTCTGAAGTTTGTTGATAAGTTTATCGTGGTGTATTTTATCGATTGCCTTTTGATAATCTATGAAACAAGCGTATACATCATAATTCACATCCCTGCACCTCTGAAACAGTACTTGGATGCAAAACAATGCTTCTCTTGTTCCTAGTGCGTTTCGGAATCCAAACTGCGTGCTGCTGATGTTTTCCTCGCATTTCTTATAGATTCTACCGTGAATAATCTTCAGGAATAGTTTTAAGATATGGCTCATTAGGCTGATAACCTTCGCATTCTTTCGCATTTATTTTTTTTGGCAGTGTCACAAAGGTAGATTTTAGCCAATCCCTTGGTATCACTCCGCTGTTGTAAATTCTATTAAATAAAAAAGTTATTACCGATATACTTTCATCGTGCAGCAGCTTAAAAACTTCTGCATGCGTGTTATCTGGACCCACTGCTTTACCATCCTTGCTTTGTTTGATGGCGTTCTTCACTTCACTTGTTATAATATTAGGAGTTAGTAGTTCCCGTAATTGTCGGTGGGTTTAATGGTCGATCATCTTCAAATAAAGTATTTATGTATTCTTTCCATATTGCAAGCTTCTCCGTGACATTTGATGTTATGGTTCCGTTATTGTCTACTAATTGACCATATACCCGTTTTCTAAGCGTGCCAGTTACCAGTTTCACCTTTCTATGTAATTGAAGACATCGTGTTGCTTTTCCAACTCCTCTATTTCCAAGCATTCTTCATGGATTCTTTTCTCTTTGTCTTTTTTTATTAGCTGCCTAATGGTTTTGTTTACAAATTTACCCTGTTTAAATCAGACTTCATGAGTTGTTAATTAAAAGACAGGCCGAGATTCAAGAATATTGAATAACCTATCGCAACGTAACCAAATCTAACTTAACCTAAATAAACAAGCAGCGGCGGTCTTGAAATCTTTAGACTTTGAGACAGTTGTGGAGATCTTGTAGGGCTATTAATGGAGTTGGGGATTGTAGGGATCTATAGATGTGTATAAAGTTCAGTTAAATGAATTTATCATCCTTTAAATAATCAAACTAAATGAAACGAACTGGATTTATCATCCTTTATGAAACCGCCTCTTAGGTTCGGTGGTTAATTTAATAAACACCTTTTACCCTTAACCACCTGCCATACGTCTCAGGTGAGAAAATTACCGCTACTTTGGGTCTGAGAGACGTATGTCAGGTGGTTAGGTGTTAATACTAATTACAATAACAATATTAGTTGGATATATGTAAAACCATAATAAAATTGATGGCATTTAAACGAGAACACATTTATGCGAATTTCAAAGGAGATTAATCAAAAGCAGCCACCGTTTTATCGCTCCGATCGCAATCAGATATGATGAATCGGGGTTTACAAACGCGGGAGTTAATGTTGAGCAACGGTACATTTTAATTCGTCGGTTTTACGCGGTTGTAAAGATAAGGAAACGTAAAAAGATATCAGCTTGATTTTGATTTTTGATAACGAAATATGTTAAATATATGTTACATGTTAAATAGGTGCTTCTGTCACCATACGAGGCTGGTGGCAGAAGTTTCATTTTTATTATGATAAATATTATATTATGATAAATATTATTTTATGATAAATATTATTATTATTATAATTATTTCGGTTACGATCTGGTTTCCAATTCTTCTTCTTTCATGTGCCTTGTCCGGTCTTTCTGATGTTGGCGATCATCAAGGCAAAAACTGTACGGTCCTTCGCCAAGCGAAAAAGTTCACCAACCCTTCTTTTGCCGGTCCAGTCCCGTATATTTCTGAGCAGAGTCAAAATATGCGGCCTAAGCCGAATACAACTTTCGCCGCCCCAATTTGTAATTCGTTAGACAAATTTAAAGGTTCTATATCGTCTGTTAGGTACATGTGTAAATCCTGACAATTTTTAAGAATTTCGTCTGAATTTTTTTGCGCTAATGATGGAATATCGTATAAAATTCAAAAATTTTATTATGATTTTCCAATTGTGTAAATCTTTCTGTAACAGAATTAGTACAAATATTTAAGATAATGAAAAACTTTGATTACGTGTTACCGCATAGAGGTTCTAGCAAAATAATTTCAGGCAAGTTATAACTGATGAATTTACTCAATAAATCATCAAATGTACATTTTATATTTTAGGCAAAACTGTACGGTACGTGTATATGTGTTTGATTGGTATAGCTATTGTCGGGGTTTGGCGAGCATGTATCAATCGGTTTTAATATTTATTCAAAATCTGTGTATACAACAACGCATTTTTCTATCGTAATTTTGGAATTTTAATGTATCCCCCGGGACCATATCACCTCTCCTTTCTTTAAAAATGTCTTTTGTCAGAATAATAGTGTATATTTTGTTGCAGTCATTCAATTTATGTTGATTGAAAGACGTTTAGGTTAAAAAAAAAGGTTAGGCAGCCATCACATAAATATTTTTTATCGTGATGCGATGATATTTGACTTCTTACAAGTCGCCAAATATCTTTAATATATACATAATGAACTTTAACCCCCACTTCCAAATATAATAAATTTACATGTCTTTCCCTAGCGTCAAAATTTTTAGACAGATTTATTACATTATTTGTTTATCTGTTCCTTCGTGAATAAATAATTTGCTTTTACGTCTAATTCTAATTGAAAGCCTGCTTTCAAAATCTAAATTTATTTCCATTTCATTAGCTATTTGTTTAGCTTTTACAAATTATTTGCCTAAAACTATTTATGCGAAATTCCATCAGAAAAAAATTTACGCTGGAACTAGAAAAGAATAGAAACAATTTTGAATAATTGAAAAAAATTACTTAGTTCACCAGATTTTTTGGCTGCGTCGTTTACAACTAAATTTAAAGAATGGCAGGAACAGGTTACGAAAAAGGCCTTAGGATTCTTATCTAAGATTCGTTTTTGCACACCAGAATGCATACCTTTCATGTTTGGACCATTGTCGTATACCCGGCCACGTATATTTTTAATTTTGAGACCTAATTTATCTAATTCTTGCAAAATTAAATCATTTAAACTCTCCCCATTTGATGATTCTACAGGTAAAAATTTGATGAAATATTCTTTAGGAACAAATTCTTCACTATCTTACAAGATTCTATCTAACAAGATACATATGTTCAATTCTACTAACATCTGGAGTGCAATCCAAAATAATGCTGTAATATTTGGGAAATAATATTGGAAATAATAGGCACACGTACTTTTTCTTCCAATAAATTTATTATGTTATTTTGAATTTCTTTGCTCAAATAATGAGGAACAATTGGGATTTTCACTTTGAAACTGAAAGACTTCACTTGAAAATGACAAGACACACTTGAAAATGACCGTCAAACGTCGAAACTCGAGTCGTGATATGTGTAGAAATTTATATAACTGTGAATAATAAGTTATATAACATTTTTACATAATATAAGTGTGGTAAAAAACAAAGTGAATTTTTCAATTCAATGTAAGTATGGATTACCATGTAGTAACTGTCGCAACCATCCTATTCATAAAATTGGGATTTTTTCAAACTGTGTGAATGCTCACTAATAAATGGATTAAATTTTGCCAAAAATTCAATAATTAAAAAAAATTCTTTGATCTCATCTTTTGTGATTTCTTTTACGATTTTGGAATTTCTTTTGATGACATCTTTTATGTAGAAGTAGAAGGTAGGACTAAGAAGCGGTGGAAACTTACGAAAAATTCGCTGCTACAACAATATGCCGCCCTAAAAATATGGCGCCGTAAGGCGATCACATGCCGGCACTGTTTCTGAGCCACGACTGTTGCTTTCTGCCAATCTTGCCCTTTAGTGTGAGCTGTAATAGACGATATTTATCATCTCTCAAAACATGATGTCTTTCGGCATTTTACGGTCGTCAAAAGTTGCCTTTCGATGTTTGTTCTTCGTAGTATATTCTTGTTTGTAACATGTAGGTTTCTAATTACGAAACATTATTGCTGAAATATTATCGCACAGAAAAAAAAAATGAACAGAATAGAAAGAATTAGAACAAAAATTAGAACAAAATAGAAAATATTAGACATGATTTGTCTACTACTTCTATTATCTGTGTCGTCTGCCTGGGTTAGTCTTGTTTGCTGAATCTGTCTCTAGTCTTGTTTCTGTTATCTGCCGAGCTTTGCGTCTGTACCTTTGTTTAATCTTGTTTAAAGTCTCATATCCTATCCTATCCTATCCTATGCATCCTCTGTAGATATCCTCTGCTTGGAAGATACTTGGAAATGTTCCAACGGGTTCGAAGTATTTGGTACGAACACTCCTGCACCAGTGGGGGGTACTGTCTTCGAACCATGCTTTGTCTTCGAACCATCTGCATACCACTTGATAGCATTTTGCTCTATGTGGTATGCTGAGGATTGGTTGCTCCAATCGGCTTTACTACTACACATTGATTGTAGTTTTTCTGGCGGTCCTCTTCACGACAAGGTGCAACAGCGTCAGATCCAGCAGCAGTTCCATTGCTGCTGTCAAGCACGACTCTATCGCCCCCGTGATGCAGACACACGCCAGTCTTTGAATCTTCTCAAGCTGCATCCACATAGAGGTCAGCTTGGTTCTACTTCCCCACACAACTGCCCGTAAGTAAATAAATTTGGCTTTTAGAATATATTGACAACTAAATAACGATTCGATTAAAAGTGTGTTATCTCAATTCGTTTTTGTAAATCACTCAATTTTTTGTTTGTATTCAGTATGAGACCAGAATATTTTCGTTGTCAACTATAGTTCACGATTTATTTATAGACACTATACAAACATTGCGGTGCGGCTTTTATCTTCGCATTCCGCGGAATGAACCCCACCGGAGTGGATATAAATAATTCCGGGTTTTAAATAAAATATGGCCCTTTATATTTACACACTTTTTTTTTCGCTCTCTTCCACTTGTTCCAACCGTATGAATAAAAAATGCCAAGTTTAAATGAAAATACAGAGAAACGGGGAAGAAAAAATCGGGCCGAATATTAATTGTGTCTGGGTGCACGCCACGCTGCACCCAAATCGCTTCAACTAACGAGATGGATTATTTGCTTAAAAAAAGTTCGCTTTAAAATTCATGAGGATTTCTCACATAATTGATGCTAAGGTTGCGCTCCGCTGCGATCGATACAGATGCAGAAAACGCTCTATTATCTACTCTCTACACTAACTACAAATCTGAATAATAAGATTGAACAATGTATTATTAAGAACATATCCTTATATTACAATGAAAATTATGGGACTAATTTATTAAACAGTTCGAGTAAACCGACAGACTAGACCGACAAGACTAGACGGAATATTACACAGATAAGACTAGATAAATAAATAACTACATTTGTCCTGTCTATATCAATTTGCAAGCTGCGAGATCTTGTACGAACTTTATTTTCTATTTCCATGAAAATATATGATGGATATTTACTAGTTAGATGCTTGTTTGGATATAATTAATTATCACCGTTTGAAACTTTAGTTCATTGTCAGAATATTTGTATGGTAACATATTTGGGTGTTTGATCGATTCGTAATTGAAAGTAAAGGTCGCATGTACCAAAGTTTCGCATTAACCTATCAATCTTTGGGCAACTGTGAAACCACTTTTGCATGCTACGACATTTAAAATCATTTGCAATGCGTATTCGTTACTTTTAAGTAAACTCCATCAATCACTGAGACATCGGAGAGAGAAAAAAATTTACATCGAACTCAATTGATTTTATTATTTCACACAAAAGTTTTACCCAATTTTTCGATGGTTTTGCAGATTTCTCGGTAATTTTGATTTTGAAACAGTTTATGTGTTCAAATGGTCAGTAAATAAAAGGAACGAGAACGCAAAAGTTTTAGACAACAATTTTTCGATGATTTATCAGAAAATATAATTTAACTCTCGGTAATTTTGATTTAAAAACAGTTTCTGTGCTAAAAAAAATAAGAATCAGTAAATAAAATGAACTGTCAAATATTGTCCAGAACTGTCAAATTTTGTCTAGAACTACCAAATCTTGTCAATAACTGTCAAACCTCTGTATAGTGTTTTTTGTGTGACAAAATTTGACAGTTTTAGACAAACTTGACAAACATTTTGTCTAAAATTGTCAAATTTTGTCTAAAACTGTCTAATGTTATCTAAAACTGTCAAATTTTGCCTAAAACTAACAAATCTTGTCGACAACTGTCAAACCTTGTCTGTCAAGTTTTGTCTAAAACTGTCAAATTCAGTCTTGAACTGTCAAATATTGTCTAGAAATGCCAAATTTTGTCTAGAACTATCAAATCTTGTCGATAACTGTCAAACCTTGTCTGTCAAGTTGTGTCTAAAACTGTCCAATGTAGCCTAAAACTGTCTAATATTTTCTAGAACTGTCCAATTTTGTCTAAAATTACCAAATCTTGTCGACAACTTTCAAACCTTGTCTGTCAATTTTTCGATGATTTGGCAGATTTCTCGGTAATTTTGATTTAAAAACAGTTTCTGTGCTAAAAAAAAGAAGAATCAGTAAATAAAATAAACTGTCAAATATTGTCCAGAATTGTCAAATTTTGTCTAGAACTACCAAATCTTGTCAATAACTGTCAAACCTCTGTATAGTGTTTTTTTTTTTTGTGTGACAAAATTTTACAGTTTTAGACAAACTTGACAGACAGTTTGTCTCAAACTGTCTAAAACTGTCTAATATTATCTAAAACTATCAAATTTTGCCTAAAACTACCAAATCTTGTCGACAACTGTCAAACCTTGTCTCTTAAGTTTTGTCTAAAACGGTCAAATTCAGTCTTGAACTGTCAAATATTGTCTAGAAATGTCAAATTTTGTCTAGAACTATCAAATCTTGTCGATAACTGTCAAACCTTGTCTGTCAAGTTTTGTTTAAAACTGTCCAATGTACCCTAAAACTGTCTAATATTGTCTAGAACTGTCCAATTTTGTCTAAAATTACCAAATCTTGTCGACAACTTTCAAACCTTGTCTGTCAATTTTTCGATGATTTGGCAGATTTCTCGGTAATTTTGATTTAAAACAGAATCTGTGCTAAAAAAAGTAGAATCAGTAAATAAAATGAACTGTCAAATATTGTCCAGAACTGTCAAATTTGGTCTAGAACTACCAAATCTTGTCAATAACTGTCAAACCTCTGTATAGTGTTTTTTTGTGTGACAAAATTTTACAGTTTTAGACAAACTTGACAGACAGTTTGTCTAAAACTGTCAAATTTTGTCTAAAACTACCAAATCTTGTCGACAACTGTCAAACCTTGTCTGTCAAGTTTTGTCTAAAACTGTCAAATTCAGTCTAGAACTGTCAAATATTGTCTAGAAATGTCAAATTTTTTCTAGAACTATCAAATCTTGTCAATAACTGTCAAACCTCTATGTAGTGTTTTTTGTGTGACAAAATTTGACAGTTTTAGATAAACTTGACAGACAGTTTGTCTAAAACTGTCTAAAACTGTCTAATATTATCTAAAACTGTCAAATTTTGCCTAAAACTACCAAATCTTGTCGACAACTGTCAAACCTTGTCTGTCAAGTTTTGTCTAAAACTGTCAAATTCAGTCTTGAACTGTCAAATATTGTCTAGAAAAGTCAAATTTTGTCTAGAACTATCAAATCTTGTCAATAACTGACAAACCTTGCCTGTCAAGTTTTGTCTAAAACTGTCCAATGTAGCCTAAAACTGTCTAATATTGTCTAGAACTGTCCAATTTTGTCTAAAATTACCAAATCTTGTCGACAACTTTCAAACCTTGTCTGTCAATTTTTCGATGATTAGGCAGATTTCTTGGTAATTTTAATTTAAAAACAGTTTCTGTGCTAAAAAAAGAAGAATAAGTAAATAAAATGAACTGTCAAATATGGTCCAGAACTGTCAAATTTTGTCTAGAACTACCAAATCTTGTTAATAACTGTTAAACCTCTGTATAGTGCTTTTTTTTTGTGTGACAAAATTTGACAGTTTTAGATAAACTTGACAGACAGTTTGTCTAAAACTGTCCTATATTATCGAAAACTGTATTTTGCCTAAAACTACCAAATCTTGTCGACAACTGTCAAACCTTGTCTATCAAGTTTTGTCTAAAACTGTCAAATTCAGTCTTGAACTGTCAAATATTGTCTAGAAATGTCAAATTTTGTCTAGAACTATCAAATTTTGTGAATAACTGTCAAACCTTGCCTGTCAAGTTTTGTCTAAAACTGTCCAATGTAGCCTAAAACTGTCTAATATTGTCTAGAACTGTCCAATTTTGTCTAAAATTACCAAATCTTGTCGACAACTTTCAAACCTTCTCTGTCAATTTTTCGATGATTTGGCCGATTTCTCGGTAATTTTGATTTAAAAACAGTTTCTGTGCTAAAAAAAGAAGAATCAGTAAATAAAATGAACTGTCAAATATTGTCTAGAACTGTCAAATTTTGTCTAGAACTACCAAATCTTGTCAATAACTGTCAAACCTCTGTATAGTGTTTTTTTTTGTGTGACAAAATTTGACAGTTTTAGACAAACTTGACAGACAGTTTGTCTAAAACTGTCTAATATTCTCTAAAACTGTCAAATTTTGCCTAAAACTACCAAATCTTGTCGACAACTGTCAAACCTTGTCTGTCAAGTTTTGTCTAAAACTGTCAAATTTAGTCTTGAACTGTCAAATATTGTCTAGGAATATCAATTTTTGTATAAAACTATCAAATCTTGTCAATAACTGTCAAACCTTGTCTGTCAAGTTTTGTCTAAAACTGTCCAATGTAGCCTAAAACTATCTAATATTGTCTAGAACTGTCCAATTTTGTCTAAAATTACCAAATCTTGTCGACAACTTTCAAACCTTGTCTGTCAATTTTTCGATGATTTGGCAGATTTCTCGGTAATTTTGATTTAAAAACAGTTTCTCTGCTAAAAAAAGAAGAATCAGTAAATAAAATGAACTGTCAAATATTGTCCAGAACTGTCAAATTTTGTCTAGAACTACCAAATCTTGTCAATAACTGTCAAACCTCTGTATAGTGTTTTTTTGTTGTGTGAAAAAATTTGACAGTATTAGACAAACTTGATAGACAGTTTGTCTAAAACTGTCTAAAACTGTCTAATATTATCTAAAACTGTCAAATTTTGCCTAAAACTACGAAATCTCGTCGACAACTGTCAAACCTTGTCTCTCAAGTTTTGTCTAAAACTGTCCAATGTAGCCTAAAACTGTCCAATGTAGCCTAAAACTGTCTAATATTGTCTAGAACTGTCCAATTTTGTCTAAAATTACCAAATCTTGTCGACAACTGTCAAACCTCTGTATAGTGTTTTTTTTTGTGTGACAAAATTTGACAGTTTTAAACAAACTTGACAGACCGTTTGTCTAAAACTGTCTAAAACTGTCTAATATTATCTAAAACTGTCAAATTTTGCCTAAAACTACCAAATCTTGTCGACAACTGTCAAACCTTGTCTGTCAAGTTTTGTCTAAAACTGTCAAATTAAGTCTTGAACTGTCAAATATTGTCTAGGAATATCAAATTTTGTCTAAAACTATCAAATCTTGTCAATAACTGTCAAACCTTGTCTGTCAAGTTTTGTCTAAAACTGTCCAATGTAGCGTAAAACTGTCTAATATTGTCTAGAACTGTCCAATTTTGTCTAAAATTACCAAATCTTGTCGACAACTTTCAAACCTTCTTTGTCAATTTTTCGATGATTTGGCAGATTTCTCAGTAATTTTGATTTAAAAACAGTTTCTGTGCTAAAAAAGAAGAATCAGTAAATAAAATGAACTTTCAAATATTGTCCAGAACTGTCAAATTTTGTCTAGAACTACCAAATCTTGTCAATAACTGTCAAACCTCTGTATAGTGTTTTTTTTTGTGTGACAAAATTTGACAGTTTTAGAAAAACTTGACAGACAGTTTGTCTAAAACTGTCTAAAACTGTCTAATATTATCTAAAACTGTCAAATTTTGCCTAGAACTACCAAATCTTGTCGACAACTGTCAAACCTTGTCTGTCAAGTTTTGTCTAAAACTGTCAAATTCAGTCTTGAACTGTCAAATATTGTCTAGAAAAGTCAAATTTTGTCTAGAACTATCAAATCTTGTCAATAACTGTCAAACCTTGTCTGTCAAGTTTTGTCTAAAACTGTCCAATGTAGCCTAAAACTGTCTAATATTGTCTAGAACTGTCCAATTTTGTCTAAAATTACCAAATCTTGTCGATAACTTTCAAACCTTGTCTGTCAAGTTTTGTCTAAAACTGTCAAGTTTAGCCATGGACTGTCAAATATTGTCCTGGACTGTAAAATTTTGTCTAAAACTGTCAAATTTAGCTTTGAACTGTCAAATATTGTCCAGAACTGTCAAATTTTGTCTAGAACTACCAAACCTTGTCAATAACTGTCAAACCTCGTCTGTCAAGTTTGTCTAAAACTGTCAAATTTAGGCTAAAACTCTCTAATATTATCTAGAATTATTAAATTTTGTCTAAAATTACCAAATCTTGTCGACAACTGTCAAACCTTGTCTGTCAAGTTTTGTGAATTAGGCCGGCGAGCCATATTTTATCAATCGCTTGTTGTATATCAAGGAATACAGCTGAGCAGTATTTTTTTTCGTCCAGGGCATTAAAAATGACATTGAAAACTCTGTGAACTTGTTCTACAGTTAATGGCTATTTCTATAGCCAAATTGGTGATCCGGTATAAGTTTCCTTTGGCTTATTGATCTCTCACCAGTAGTAGTTTTTCAAAAAGTTTTGATATGATAGGTAATAGGCTGATAGGCCTATAAGATTTTATTTCGCTAAATAAAATGAACCAGAAAAATAAAACTCGTGTGATTTCAATTCGTATTCGATAATCCGTTTAAAGTTTTATAGACCGTAAAAAATATTGTGCTGTAACGCATGAATTTTATTTAAGCTCAATCATATTATTCCGTTAATTTTCTATAAATGTTACGAGTTATACAGTATGGGTATTATTTGAACAAATTCATTAATCATGTATGATTTACCGTAAGAAATTTTTGCTAATTTTCAGAATAAACTTGTCTCATCTCCATTAACAATAACATTTGATTTATTGGCATACGTTCATCAAATATAACTTTTAATTATAACTTGCATAGAAACATATTATTCATGTCAGTTGTCTATTTGGAGGATACTACTCGTGTTTGGGACAAATTTATGTTCAACATTTAAATTTTAAAACAACCTGCTGACCTCATTTGCCTTGTGTGAGTGACATACATAGATGTTTGTCGAGCATGAAATATTTAACGCGAGTTGTTTTATTATAAAATTTGTGATAGTTTTGATTGAACCAAATATACCTATCATTTCATACAAATATCATTTCATATCATACAATCATTTCATACATTCATTACAAATGAGAAATTAAACAAATACTAATTATACTCCAAATTCAAAAATAGAGAGAAATGAACTCAATTGTATTTCAAAAGTATAGTCACAATGAAAGAAACGTTTTCGCAGTTGAAACGAATTATATTGCAGTTTGCTTTTCATTAGAACGGTTATTTGTCAACGAAATCCACACTCGTCTGTAAGAATTGCACGGGTCAGTGAACAAATGGCGTATTTACTATACTCAATTTGTTAAAACGTCGCTCTATAAATTCGGAGAAGAATTGAACACTCTAAAGTTAGATTTGATCGGTCCAGCGGACAATACTGAATTTACTCAATTTGTTAAAATCTCGATCTATGAAATCCAAATGAAATCCAAATCTGGAAATAAATAACATGCATAAAGCTTGAACGCGTATCTCTAGCACAGAAGATTTTTATGCCGAGATCCTTAACTACACAGATTTGATGTCCCTTTTATGAATACCAAATAGGGTACCAAAGTATAGTTACGCGTCAACATTGACATTTAATTGTCGTTCGGTTTTGAAACGCTGTGTTGTTATTCAACTACGTTTGTAATTTTGCTATAGCTCCCACTTAATCATCCAAAAGTATGTGATGCTTCAACATCGCACACAAATGTTGATAATTTTTTAACAACATTTGTGCTCTGTACGTAAGACGATAGGGTCTTCAACATCGAATGTTCTTTGCAAATAATAAAAAGATTCCACCATATCTTACTTACAATTTCTTTTTTAATTTTTTGTTGATTATTTGGCGTATCCCAGTTTGGAGACCACTGGTACAAAGAGCTAAGTTTCTAAAAAAATATATAATATGTATTTTATTAATTTATTTTCTTGAAATGTAATAATCCCTTTAGAAATCTATACCCATATCTAAATGGGTTTATTTGGTATAAGTAGAAACTTTCTTGATCCTAGTGAATGTAATTCGTCATTGGGATTAGATCAATTCGTCTCAATGTTTTCTCGTCTGTCTAGCTTTATCCGGGCTTTGTCAGATTTTCTTCAACTTTTCGTATCCAGTTCATATGTTATATTTTCTCTAGCTTAATGTAACGATTTGTTACGCTTTGCGAAATTTATATCAATTTTATTTTATCCTCTAATCCCCTTATTATCTTTTTGAAATAATTGTTAAATCACAATTTGTTAATCAGCTTCGTTCTCTTTTCTTATAATTGGATTAATTTCAGTTTCGGATTTCGAACATCAATTACAAATAAGTCTAAATAAAAAGGTATGTAACCATGAAGATTGTATTTCTTTTCATTTCTTTCAAGTTAAAAACTGTCGAGTATCAGTTATATCTGAAAATACAACTGTTTGTTTATTATAATGTTAAATAATGATAAATAAATAAACATAACCTAAAAAGAAATAAATTTGTTACATCACACATTTTTTCTTATTAAACAGAAACAAATTAGTGTGGTCGTAGATCATGTATAGTACATAACTCGAGTTGTAAGGCAATAACGTACTCGCGGAATTACGCACTCTCCGCTGGATCGTGCGTAACTGTTCCGCTCGTACGTAATATGCTTCTTACAACTCTCATTACATAATATTCTATTGCCTTCGTAAGTTTGAGCTGTGCGTTGATGAATCAATTACACAGTTAGGTTAGGTTAGGTTTAAGTTTGAGCTGTGCGTTGATGAATCAATTACACAGTTAGATTTAAATATACTGTATAATATACGTGGAACAAATAACACATTTCCTATAAAATTAGTAATGCAAATTTCTATTAATAGTTAATAAGTTGTTATTCACTTAGCCAACACAAGCCCGAGTAAAGCCCGATTTTCCTATTGTGCAGGACTTTTCCATTGTCTCCACTTAATTAGTTTTGTGTCCTGATTGTAATCAATGCAAATTTAAATTCGTATTTTATGGTAGGGATAACAAGAATATGTTTTAAACAAATTCGGTTTTATTTTAATGTTTTATGTTTTAATGTAAATTCGGTATTCACAATTTCAAAAAAAAAAAACCGGCCAAGTGCGAGTTGTGACTAGCGCACCGAGGGTTCCGTACAAACTTGTAAGTAAGGTATCTTTAGGAGGACCTAACTGTATGCAACCCATATGCTTCTGGTGCCTGACAATACCACGCAACACATTAGTGTATTTTCATAAGTTTCTAATAGTAAATTCGCATTTTTCTTGTAATTAAAGTACATATTTACGGTTTTCAGATTTTTCCCTTTACATGTGCTGTAAGACACCGCTTCTTGCCAAATTCAATCAAATCAAAATTAAATTTATTTCATAAACGATGTACACTAAAATACATATATGATAAAGTCAACAAAAAAACGAAACAGAAATTTAAAAAGATATATTGAAAAATTCTTGAAGAGAATAAAGAGTATCTTTTAACAAAACAAATTTCAACTTCTTCTTGAAGTTTCTCCATGAAACTTCATCTCTAATACTATTTGGTGGCTGGTTGTAGATGGAAACTCCAATGATAGTTGGAGATTTACTGCAACATTGTAAGTTACACTTAGGGGTATATAGTTTCCTACGTCCTCTCGTAAAGTGATATCCAAGTTTCTGTTCAAACCTAACTTCATTTTGTGGATGAAACAAGCTACCTCCAAAATGTATAGGCTAGTGACTGTTAGTATTTCTAGCCTTTGGAAATGCGGTCTGCAGGTTGCTGTAGAAGGAATACCTACCAGAGAGCGTATGGCATTTTATTGTGCCTTGAGCACAAATCCTATTTTACTAGAGGTTCCCTACGCTAGAATTCCATAAGTTAAAATTGACTCAACCTCGGCATAGTATAAATTAAGCAGTTCATGTGGGTTGACAATTTTTCGTAACGCTCGAATCAAGAAAGCCTTACTATTTATTTTCTTTGATACCATGCTCCAGGTAAGGAACTCGTCAAAATAGAGTCCCAGGAATTTTGTTGCTTTCGTTCTTTGAAGGTTAAAACCATCGATCTTTAAGTTCAAGTTCTCCGCAAACTGACTTCGCTGTGTTTGAAAAATGAGGTACTCAGTTTTATCCTTGTTAAGGAATAGGTTGTTCGCGGAGAACCACACTAGCATTTTGGATAAAACATTGTTAGCTTTAATTTCATTTTCAGTCGTTGGAGATTTTCGATATTATGAATGTTGAGTCATCAGCATATAAAATGCATCGACAGTTTTGCATAAATGAGACTAGGTCCGCTGTATATAATAAGAACAAGGTAGGAGCCAGGACACTTCCTTGAGGAACACCTATGTTAATTTCCAGCGGTTCCGATATACCAGTTTCAACATTTGAAGTAACTTTTACGTGTTGTTTCCTGTTTAATAGGTAGGATTGTATTAAGTTGCCCATCTTTCCACGTATACCAAGTTGAAATAGTTTATCTAAAAGTTGTGGGTGAGACACACAATTGAAAGCCTTTGATAGATCGGCGAAAATGCCAATGGGATGATTTCCTTTATCAATTTCATTTAGAAGTTGAATGTACAACTCCGAAATAACGGTGGCTGTAGCTTTGCCCTTACGAAATCCATCTTGTTCTATGGGTATTAGATTATATTTATCGATAAATGAATTTAGGCGGCGAAGAATATTCTAGAATCTTTGATAGGGTGGAGAGAAGAGCAATCGGCCTGTAGTTGTTAAGTTTGGTTTTATCGCCTTTTTTAAATACAGGAATTACGATGGTTATCTTTGAAACCTCTGGAAACGTTTCGGCTTCAATGACGGCATTAATAATATGCGTTAAGGGGGTAACTAAAAAGTCAATGTAATCCTTGAAGATTTTGCCTGGTATTTCATCCAGGCCAGCAGAAGATTTATTTTTCAGATGTTGACGGATTAAATACAATATTTCTTGTTCTGTGAATTCCTTAATGTAAGCTGTTTTTCATGATTCTAGGTCGACGGGAAGTACCCTATAGGTTTTGATTCCTTTGTGAAATTGGAAAATATGCGACATAAATGGTCATATCTTTTGATCGCGTTGACTTACAAGTTTGATTTTTTCACAGCTGAAAGAGACCGCAGACCCGAGTATTTGATACAAATTTCAACTTGTTACCTCTACGCGTTCCTGAGAAAAATGGTCTTGACAGACAGACGGACGGACAGACGGACAGACAGATAGACGGACAACAAAGTGAGCAAAGTATGATATATAAGGGTTCCGTTTTCGGTACGGAACACTAAAAAGAAGAAAAAAATACAAGACTTGACTGACTTATGAAATGAAACTTCCACTATCATCAGACCAGACGACTAACTGATTTGTGAAATAAACCTTTCACATTGATCAAACTATACAAAACTGACTTGTGAAATGAACCTCCAACCTCCTTTTTTTATTATACCTTTATCGTCTCAAGAGCGGGAGTAACATTTTTATTTCCACGCTTACAACAACACAATCACCATTGAATCCTCCATCTCCCTCCATGTTTTTTTTATGAGATCCGTGTGAAATATAGTGAAAAGAAATTGTTATATATGTGCACAAAGGGCACGGGCTCGTTATAATATGAAACGAACGACGTGATCTAATTAAAGCAACGTGTTTAATATAAAAAAAAACCTTGTGGGAGGACGCGGGGCTCGTTTGTTGGTATTAATACTGCGCCGACGATTCCCCGTTGTGAGTATTAAGTTATGGAATGCACACACAGACACGCCGGATTTTAATTGAAGCGTCATGAATAAATGATGACCGCGACCGATTTAATTCGGCGCGGATTTGCGACATGCCGACTAATGGATCGTCGTCATCCAGTTTGAGATTATTAAGATACTTAGAAGCTGAATAATTAATTCCAGCCGGAGCGACGGATTTAATATTCAATTTTGTGTGATTTTAGCGAAATAGTTTTAATTTTATTACAACGCATTTATAAAGATTCTTTAATTAATAGTTTAAAAAAAAAACGTCGATATAAAAATTAAGTTTTAATTTTTAGCTAAAAAAAATATATTTATAAATTAGCTTTGAAGTTTATAATTTATTATTCGCGAGGTAGAAAGCAGTTTTGAATATATATTCGCGAGGTGGAGCTGTAATTTAATTACTTAAATCCGTCGGTATAGAAAACGAGTATGTAGCCTGTTTTAAATGGGATTCAGTTTGAATCGCATTTGGTGTAATCCCGAAAAGTCTTTGCAATTGGAAGCCAATCACGGGTATAATTTGCAATCGCGGAACGAGATCTTTTGCGATCGCGAAACGAGATCTTTGCAATCTGGAGGAGGGCGTGTGCATGTGTCGAATCAGCATATTTTTAAATTCCAGTTTGCATTTTTATTGGGGTTTTAAGGCGCCCCGCGAAATCGGTTTATTGTTCACCGAAAGGGAGCTTTGTCGTCGCAACAAATAAATCCCGGGTTGTAAAAAACGCATACACAATGAGGCCTTAAAACCCCATTAATTCCTCGTGAAAGATAATTGCCGTTTTTTGTATCAGTTTTTTGGAGAAGTATGCTCATCTGTTGAGTTGCACTACACCTATATAGGAACATGCGGCGAACTTAACTACTTACCAACATGTGGCTTACGGTAATTAGTTATTCTGATAGACGGGGGAGGGAGGATATTTCATTAGATTATAATTACTCAAAGGGGGCATATCAAAGGTCCCCGGGGCGACGAGCCACAGCGCGTGCGCGTAGCACACGCACACATTTATAATTATCACAATTTGCATAGTTTACTAATTATCGATCGTCGCGAGTTCGTTTCGGCTATAACGTAAATCGTTGGAATATTAAATGGAACAACAGGATTAACACTTTGAGGGAACGGGGAATGTGAATAACAAGTAGAATTGTTAAAATTGCTAGCAGCTTAAATCTATCATAGCGCTAATCCCTAAATATTTAACAACTCGCACATAAATAATCCGTTATGATTGATACAGATACGTAAATCTGGATGAACTCCATCATTCAACTCATATATTCTTATCTAGTCTTATATAAGCTAGCCAATTCATGTCTTGTTTTGTCTAGATTTTTTTGTCTTGTATACGTGGTCTGTTAGAAAAGTATCCGACTTTTATTCGGTTAAAAAAAAGCTGGCATACTTAAAGCGTTGGAAACTTAATCACCCTCAAAGTAGTCTCCACACGCTTCTCCCAGCGGTGCCGCCATTGTTGTGAGCATTGCGAAAAAGCCTCTTTCGGAATCGACTTTAGCTTGGTTGTCGTTGCAGCCATAATGTCCTCTCTTGTCTGAAATCGCGTTCCTTTCAATGACCTTTTTACTTTGGGGAATAGCCAGAAGTCGCAAGTGGCCATATCAGGAGAGTAAGGAGCCTGTCGAACCAGAGAAAAACTGTGAATCAAGTGCGAAGAATGTGCTGGAGCATTGTCGTGATGGAATCGCCAATTTTCTGATGACCACAACTCCAGTCACTTGCGCCGCACAGCATCATCCCTAATTTCACATGTCGTCGTTTTATTTGCATTGGAAAAACGACGAGACCACTACATACTACGTCACTCGAACACTACTCGACAGCAACGGACACTATCTTATTATTATACAGTATTCTGCCTAGTGGCAGGTCCTTGTCTTTGTACGGAGAATTTCTGCCTCCAATGTTCCCTGTCCTCAGCTTCTTCCTTTAGCCTGCTGTATCTCCTCCTTTCTTTCATGTCATTCAGATGTTGTATTCTTCTTCTTCCTCGACCCGCAGTTCCTTTAATCTTCCCTTCAATGACGTCATGTATGAATGTCTAACTCATCCCCTCATGTCTAATTATATGTCCGATCCAGTTGGCCTTCCTCTGGAGAATTGTATTTAGAATAATTCTCTTTTCTACTACCCTTCTGTCACCCTATCTCTCCACTTGATCTTTTCTATTCTCCTCCAACACCACATTTCAAAACTTTCGAGGTATTTTTTCTCCCTTTTCCACGTCTCTGCTCCGTACAGTGCAATGCTCCAGATGTAGCACTTCACCAGTTTCTTCCTTAGTTCCAAGCTCAACTTGCTGGTCAGTAGAGTCAGTCCTCTTCTTGTTGAATGCAGCTTTGGCCATGGCGATTCTTGCTCGAATTTCATTTGTGCAGTATGCATCCTTTGTCAGCAGCCTTCCCAAGTAATTGCACTGTTTAACATTCTCCAGTTCTTGATTGTCGACTGTTATCTTCAAAGGTTTTTCCCTTTTTGATATCCCTCATCACTTTACATTTTTCCTTGTTAATTTCCATGCCATATTTCCTTCCAGTTCCAGTCTAGACTGGATAGACTAGGTAGAGTAAATTAGATAGACTAGGTACAGTGAACTAGGTACAGTAGACTAAATAGACTAAATACAATAGACTAGGTAGACTAGGTACTCTAAACTAAGTAGACTAGGTACTATGGACTATATAGACTATGTACGGTAGACTAGGTAGACTCGGTTTACTAGTCAAATTTTTTTTTTCGCGTGCTGGAGGTGAAAATCTGCAGACATCACCCGACCCGTGCCGAGTGGTAGTGTGGGGCTGCCCCCCAAAAGAGGCGACCCACTAAAAAACCCCCACCATTCAGACAAAAGACCGGAGAGAACGTGATGGAACCCATCGGTTTATTAGACTAGGTCGACTCCGTTTACTAGACTAGGTAGACTAGGTTTACTAGACTAGGTAGACTAGGTACATTATATTAGATTTACTTAGCACACTAGACTAGGTACAGTAGATTAGATAGAGTAGGTACAGTGTACTTGGTAGACTAGGTACAGAAGACTAAGTACAATAGGTTAGGTCCTCTAAACTAAGTAGACTATGTAGGCTAGATATAGTAGACTAGATAAACTAGGTATAGTGGACTAGGTACAGTAGACTAAATATACTAAGTACAGTAGAATAAGTACTCTAGGTACTAAAACTAAGTAGACTATGTTCACTCTGCATTAGACTAGCTAGAATAGTCACAGTAGATTAAGTTGACAAGGTGAAACGATGATAGTGACATGTGGGGTACCTCAAGGCTCAGGCCTGCCCCCCCTTCTCTGGAACCTGCTGTATGACGGCATACTTACCATAGAAATGCCCACAGGAATCGAAACAATGGCATTCGCAGATGACCTGGCACTGGTGGCCACAGCTAAAACCGAAGAAGAACTAATCCATAACACAAATGAGGCACTATACAGAATAGCAGAATGGCTAGAAAATAACAAGCTCCAACTCGCCGCAGACAAAACTAAAGCTGTGATGTTCACTGGCAGAAAAAGGTATGGTTTACGCCGCCCTCGTGTGTATAAAGGAAAACTTCTCAGGGTGCAGAGAACTCTTGCCATTAGAATCTGCAGGAGCTATAGAACGGCGGCGACGGAAACGCTGTTGGTCTTGGCAAGGATGATCCCGCTGGGGATCACCAGCCGGTTCATCATGTGTTGTAGTTGTCTTTGGTTCTTGGCAAGTACTACCAGGTCATCTGCATATTTGATGGTGTTGATGAGGCGTTCCCCTACCTTGAAATTTCCACATCCTTTCAAAGCTTCTCTCGCCAGCCATTCACCATACAAATTGAAAAGACTCGGCGATAGACAACATCCTTGTCGGACTTCTCTTCCTATTTTGTTTCTCCGTACTTCATTTGTACTTTTACTCTTTGTCTCATGTACAGATTGCAAATTAGTCTCCGGTCTCTCCAGTTGACACCAATCTCCTTAAGAATATTCATCAATTTAAATCTATCGAAGGCCTTCTGCCAATCTACAAAACACACGCAGACTTCTTCGTTAACAGTCAAAACTCTCTCCGACAATATCCTCATCATGCCTACGTCGTCCCTGGTTCCTTTTCTTTTCCTAAATCCAAACTGATCATCTTCCATTACTTCTTCGATTTTATGTTCTATCCGTCCATTGAGTATTTTTGCAATGATCTTCGCCACGTGTGAGATCAAACTAATGGTTCTGTAATCACTACATTTCTTGGCTTGCTGTTTATTTTCTAGAGCAACCATTGTGACATCTAAATAGTCTTTAGGCCACTCCCCAGTTTTGTAGATTTTGTTGATGAGTTGTGTTCCGATTTCCTTCAGCAAATCCACTGGTATGTCGTCTTCTCCTGTAGTTTTCCTCCTCTTCATGTCCTTAATTGCCTTCTCAATTAAGGACATGAAGAGGAGGAAAACTACAGGAGAAGACGACATACCAGTGGTTTTGCTGAAGGAAATCGGAACACAACTCATCAACAAAATACTTCTGTTTTCAATATGCTGGGCCCTTTTTCGTCTTCATCGACCGCCTCCTCTGTCTCTATTTTAATTACTTGCGGGCGGTGTTTCTTCGTTTCATCGTAGAGTTCTTTTGCGTATTCCTTCTATGTTTTCAGCATCTCCCCTTGTTCGGTCTCCATTTGTCGTTTAGAGTTTTCTATTCCGAAGTTACTTCACTCCTTTATTCTCACTTCCTCCCAACTCCTTCGTTTTCTGATACATCAGGTCGTACCTTCCTCTCCTTTGTAGTTCCTCTATTTCTTCACACATTTCTTCTGGGTATTTTTCCTTCGCTTTGTCTGTTTCTCTCCTGAGCGCATTGTTAAGTCTTCTGTATTCCGCTTCGTTCACATTTTTAAATTTTCTCCATCTTCTCCAGGATCTCATTGGTGATCCAGAGTTTCCTCGCTCTTTTTGCTTCCCTCCCGACTTTACTCTCTAAAGTATTCAACAAGGCCAGTTTAATATTTCTCCACTGTTCTTCTGCACTTGCACTCACATTTTCCTCTCTCAATTCACTAAAGACATTCTCTAAGGATTCTCTTACTGCCTCATTCCTCTCTCTTAGCTTTTCCAAGTCCCATCTCTGCTTTCTCTTCCCACACTGTTTGATCGTCTTCAACCTTGTACTGATGTCTGCAACCAGAAGGTTGTGATCCGAATCTATATCGGCAGCTGGCATAGTCTTGGTGTCTTTCACACTGCCCCTAAACCTCTGCTTTACAAGTATGAAATCTATGTGATATCTACTAATGTCACCAGACATAAAGACGATAGCAGGAAAACAGTGGATGAGAACAAAAATGACAAAGAAGCATGGAAAAAATGGAAAGAGGCCTATATCCAACAATGGAAGTATGAAGGCAAATAAGAAGAAGAAGAAGAATGTCACCTGGACTCTTCCAGGTGTATAATTTATTCTTCCTTTTCTTAAACCAAGTGTTCATCACTGCCCAATTGCTCCGCTGATAGAATTCCACTAGCATCCCTCCTCTATCATTTCTTCTACCAAACCCATATTGTCCTACCACACTACCTTGTCTTACCACACTATTCCAGTCACCCATTATTATGGTGTTTATTTTTCCTCTGCCTTCAGAGTGGATGATGTCCTCTATTTTATCGTATATTTTCTCCACTTCTTCGTCATCATGATCTGATGTTGGCATGCACACTTGAATTATCAGAATGGCCACTGGTTCTGCACTTATTTTCACAAACATTAGACGATCACTATGAAACACCATTTTAGTCACACTTCACACCCATCACTATTGCTACTCCGCGATCATGACTTTTTCCACCTGAGGAAATCAGTGTGTAATTACCTGACACTATTTCACCACTACCTGTCCACATCACTTCACTTGAACCCATTTTGTTCACTTTACATTTATCCATTTCTCTTTTTAGATTTTCCAGTTTCCCTGCTCTTCTAAGTGTTCTTACGTTCCATGTCCCGATCCTGAAATTAAAATGTTCACCTCTTTTGATTACTCTCCCCATCATGAGTACTCTCCCCGAAGTACTCCCCACTCGGAGATCCGAAAGGGGGAGTATTTTACCTCCGGAATTCATTACTCCAGGAACTGCCGTCATCATTCTCCGCCATCCGACGTTCAGGAAATATTATAATGTGGTAGTCTTTCCATTTCCTTTCCACATCGCTGTATCACGGCCGAGGAACCAGACTATGATTGGTTCCGCCCATGACTGTCCGATCTTGATCCAACTAAAGCATCATTTTCTCAGTGCATCAAGTCAATACTATTGCCCGGTACCAGCCTACCACCGTAGAGGGGCCTCTTCCGCCAGATCTGCCATACCGATGATCTTCATCTCTGCCTTCACTGCCGTTGAGTATCATCGTACGGGTAGTAAGTCCGTACGGCAGCATATGTTTTGCTGTGGTTGGCATTATTATTTACTCCTTTTTGCCCATTTTTTCGGAGGAGCAAAATTAAAAGTCTGGCACATGCCAGAAATTCATGGCCACTATCTACAGGCGGGAAAAAAATCACGCATGCTCACGAAGGTTCAGGTTCCGCTCTTTTTTTTTAAAGTTTGGTTCGATGTGAATGCCGGGTTTGCCAACCCTTCGAACACTGCGGCCTATTGGTAGCCTATTGTACTCTGCATTCACATTCACTTAGGCCCAAAAACCCGTTGTTATTGTAAATTGCGCTAATTACTATTTTTCACATTTGTCTTCTGGAACAAATGCCGCCGGCACTGGGGATAGAACTATAATACCACTATACTTGTCAGTTAGCGCTCTAACGTGAGGTCACGAGCGTCACCACTCGCGCCGGCAGGTCGGCTCTTGCAAGCGCGCTTGATTCAAATCCATCAGGTTTTCAAAATAAAAAATAAGGTCGGATACTTTTCTAACGGACCACGTATATAACCCAACAAGACTAGATCGTTTCGTTATATTTGTCTGTAATTCTCGTCGGAATTTGCCTTTGCGTTGTGTGCTCTAGTCTCGTCACAAATGGTTTTCTTCAATTGTGTTCAGACTTGTCCAGTAGCTTTTGATCTATATGGTATAGCTGCACATGTCTATTCTTGTCGAGTGTCTTCTCTAGAATTTTCTGGACTTTGCCTGATTTTGCCTGATCTAGTCTGCTTTCTCCTTAAATCTAATAAACTAAATAATTTACTAAATGAATTTGAAACATAATAAAATAAGTTTTAATTTGTTCTCATTTTGAATGTAACGCTGTGATCAACGACAAATTGAGTTACAAGAGTCAAATTTGTATCAGATCTAGACTTCAAAATTCTTAGATACCGTATGTTCTTAGATACTATTTAACTTCGATATTCCGAGAGTTTACATTCAAATTGAAAAAGATTTCGCTTATTAAAAAGATTCAGCAGCTAAACTTCTCAAAAATCTCAAGAAAAGAGTCAACAACTTCCGCTCGTAGTCAACGTACGAGCGGAACAGTTACGTAATTGTTAATTAAAAGAAACTAAATAAATTGTTTTTGAGATAAAAATTCTAGGAGAAACAAGAATTTTCGGGTAACAATATTAATATAAAATATATGCTATTATAAAATTATAATTAAACAACACCAAAAAGAAAGATATGGCTAATATATGCTTTATAAAAGTAAAGTTACGAGTGGAAAATAAAGGGATGCGGTGTAATATAAACGGCAAACTTATTCGAGTAAATGTTACCTAAATGAATAAAACATGATTCGCCCGGCGTGAAAAATTAAATTATCTCATTAAGCTCGCGCGCTCAACAGAACCCATTACAGAATCATTCCATACACAACTTTAATTCCAAACATCGAAAATCCTCCATCGCATATAACCAATTACCGTCAGAACCCATTAGGATTAAGTTAAACAAAATTAGCATTGATTAAACCAAATAAATTTAAGCTGAATTCTAAATTTTTGTAATGCTATGTTGTTACTATTCGCTCCGTGCGTAACCGCCTTTAGCGCCACTCGTGACCAAAAAGACAACTTCGTCTCAAATAATATTGTATAAAAACAACAGGCAAAAACAAAAAAATAATGAATTTAATAAAATATTAATTATATAAAATATTATATTTAAGATCAAAAAAATTTGCCAATTATGTCAGGTCATATCTTGCGAACGGAAACGGCTAAGAAAATACAATTATTATATTAATTATAATAACAGGGGAAACACTTTGAATTTTTTTATATTTCCTGTCATGTCTGACATTTCTTATTATATCTTATATTTCTTGTCATTTTTTACCTTTCCTGTCATTTTTGACGTTTTCTGTCATTTTTTATATTGCCTGTCGTTTTAGACATTGAAATTTTCCATTCACTTGATAATAATGATTTTCATGAAGAAATTTTCTGAAAAAGTCGCCAAAAAAATCCATCATTTTGATCAGGAAAGAAGTTGCATTTTCGGTTCTCTACGATCCTCGCGGAAAGAAAAAATCCCAGTGAAATCATTTTCGGCACACGGAAACTAGACGACAAAAAGAGAAAATATAATCAATGTGTAAATTGTTTGGAAAGATTCAATTTTTTTATAGAAATTCTGACATTTTAAATGTGGCATTTGTTATCAACATTTGACAGTTTTGAAATTCTGTCATTTAAAATTAGACATTTGTTGAAATTTAAAAATATTAAAATTTGATATTGGTTATCAAAATTTGACATTTTAGAGATTCTGTCATTTAAATTCGATATTAGTTAAAATTAAAAAAATTTAAATTAAAAAAAAATTAAAACTAAAATTCGATATTTGTTATCAAAATTTGATATTCTGACATTTAAAATTTGACATATGTTATCAAAATTTGACATTTTTCAGGTTCTGTCATTTAAAATTCGAAATTTGTTAAAATTAAAAAAAAATCGATATTTGTTATCAAAATTTGACATTCTGACATTTAGAATGTGACATTTCTTATCAAAATTTGACATTCTAACATTTAAAATTTGACATTTCTTATCAAAATTTGACATTCTGACATTTAAAATTCGATATTTTTTTATCAAAATTTGGCATTTTTATCATTTAAAATTCGACTTATGTTATATCAATATTTGATATTTTTGATATTATGACATTTGAAATTCGACATTTGTTATCAAAATTTCACATTCTGACATTTAAAATTCGACATTTGTTAACAAAATGTGTGTTTAAAAAACTTTATATTATCAAACATTTTATTGAATTTTATTGTTAAAACTCAAATTTAAAGTTTATTTCTCAAACTTTTGATTGATTTTTGTTGTCAAATTGGAAATTGCGAGTTTAGAATTTCTTATCAAATTTTGTATTTAAACCTTTGTTGTCAAACATTTTCATTGTGAAATTTTGACTTTATTTGTCAAGCAATAAATTGTCACTACACAAAAACTTGTCACAACATGTCATTATATACAAATAAATGCTGAATAATGACGTAACTGGTCATGCAGTTCTTAAAAGTGTTTAGCACCTTTGGCGCTAATGCTGTTGCTCTCGGAGCGAATATATTCATGTTAATTTGAACACATGAATAGGCTCTGATATAAAAGATAATATAATAAAAGATAATTAACACAATGTATACTCATATTTTGGATTAAGATCACAACTCTCATATTACACATCAAATGACTGTCACAAATGAACATATTTAACTTCTCAACTAATCTATTAACCGTCAAATTACGCAATAACTGTCACATATGAACATTCAATATGAACATTCAGTTCATATTGAACTTTTAAATTGACCTATTAAACTTCAAATGACACAATAACCGTCACAAATAAACATATTGAACTTCTTAACTGACTTATTAAACGTCAAATGACACAATAACTGTCACAAATGAACACATTGAACTTCGAAACTAACCTATTAAACGTCAATTGATACAAAAGCTCTGTTACAATCTTCACAATTTATATATTAAACGTCATAAATGACATTGACGTTGTGGCAAATGATAATCTGTTACAAATTATTCAGTAATTGTTATAATTTACACAGCAACTACGAAAAATGACAGCATTTGTTAAATGTAACACATTCATTAAAAGACTAGTCATCAGTCTTTGCAACTTTTCAAGCTGCTTCTTCATAGAGACCAGCTTGGTTCTTCTTCCCCACGAAACTGCCCTGTAAGTGAATAATTGCTTAAAATGATACAATTATTATCAAAAAATATATAATAGGTATGTTAGAAAAGTATCCGACTTTATTTTTTATTTAAAAAACCTGATGGATTTGAATCAAGCGCGCTTACATGAGGTCGGCTCATTTAACCTTCGTGCGCATTGCGTGAATTTTTTCCCGCCTGTAGATAGCGCCAGTTGTTGTCGAGCAGTGTTTGAGTGACTTAATGCTTTCGGTCGGTTTTTCAATGCAAGTAAAAATCACCAAAGAGTACTATAGGGTTGTCCTACGTCGTCTACGTGATGCTGTGCGGCGCAAGCGACTAGAGTTGTACTCATCAGGAAATGGACGACTCCGTCACGACAATACTCCAGCACATTCTTCGCACTTGGTTTACAATTTTTGGCGAAAAACCAGACTCTCTGGTTCGACAGGCTCCTTACTCTGCGACTTCTGGCTATTCCCCAAAGTCAAGAGGTCATTGAAAGGAACGCGATTTCAGACAAGAGAGGACATTATGGCTGTAACAACAGCCGAGCTAAAGTCGATTCCGAAAGAGGCTTTTTCTGATTGCTTCCAACAATGGCGGAACCGCTGGGAGAAGTGTGTGGAGTCCCAAAGAGACTACTTTGAGAGTGATTAGGTTTCCAACGCTCCAGTTATGCCAGTTTTTTTTTACCGGCTAAAGGTCGGATATTTTTCTAACAGACCACTTGTAATATAATAATAACTGTCACAAATTACCAAATTCTATGAAATAAGACTTGTCGGCCATGTATCATTTGTAACATTAGTTAAAATATTTTGTACCACATTGAAATGTCGTTTTTTTAGATTTGAAATTTCAAGGACTTGGATCTTTTTTCAATCCGATAAGTCGTATCGTAAGAAAATTACAATACAATTTATCGCAGAATATTTAACCATTGCAGACTTTTAACTCGAGGAATGCGTTTTAAAAAAAAAAACCTTCTTTACGGGGGAAATAAATGGCAAGTCAACAAAAATAACTTTGAGGAATTTAATTAGTTATCGCTGTGTTAAGTTTCACTAATCTGCGTTGAAAACTCGCAGAGTTATTAAGAGATTTAACATTTTTTACCAGAAGCTTTTATTCGGGAACTAGTTATCGGATATGCCGAAGAATCACATCGGTTTGAAGCAAATTTAATTTTTTATAAACGAGCCTGGTTTTGTTAAATCCCGTGTTAAATATTGAGCATTTTGTACGAATTTTTTGTTTTAAAAAAAAAAATTATTTAGACTTGTATTAAAAGCTTAATAACTCGAGGACCTCTTGCGCTAAATAAATAAAATTGATATAAAATTAAAAATAATTAAATTCGTATAACGCTGTGTTAAGTTTCACTGATCTGCGTTAAAAACTCGCCGATTTATTAAGAGATTTAACATTTTTTACCAGAAGCTTTTTCTCAGGAACTAGTTATCGGATATGCTGAAGAATCACAGGATTTTGAAGGGAATTTATTTTTTTATAAACGAGCCGGGTTTTATTAAATTCGGTGTTGTGATGGAAATTTTGTGGATTTTGTAAGAAATTTTTGTTTAAAAAAAAATATTATTTAGACTTGTATTAAAAGCTTAATAACTCGAAGACTCTTGCGCTAAATAAATAAAATTGATATCAAATTAAAGATAATTATATTCTTATAACGCTGTGTTAAGTTTCACTGATCTGCGTTGAAAACTCGCGGATTTATTAAGAGATTTAACATTTTTTACCAGAAGCTTTTACTCAGGAACTAGTTATTGGATATGCTGAAGAATCACAGCATTTTGGAGGGAATTTAATTTTTTATAAACGAGCCGGGTTTTATTAAATTCGGTGTTGAATTGATGAAAATATTGAGAAATTTTTGTTTAAAAAAATATTATTTAGACTTAAAAGCTTAATAACTCGATGTCTATCGTTCTTTAACAGTTCCAACATTTTAACATTTCTCTGAAAACAATACTCTGAAAAATTGAAGTAAAATTACTTTAGACGCGACTTGAGAGTATATTTTTGTGACGGGAATTACGATAAGTAAAGTTTATATTCTGCTTCCGTGTTTCCGTTTTGGATGCCCTTGCTTTAACCCTTTCGCTGCGAATTACTTTTTTGAACTGAAGGTGATTGTGTACTCAATATTCTGAACATTACACTATAGTCTGTGCGGAATACTTTTATAACTTTGTATTATTTGCAATAATTTGCAAACATTGCCAAATTTTCAAAAACAAAAAATCTCTATTCGAAACCAATTTTTTTTTTTTTTGTTGATTTATGTGGACACACTTTGCAAAATTCTTTTGTTTTGTGTCAAAATTGGACGAAAACGTCAAAATAATTTGAAAACTTACCAAAATTTCTAGAACCAAAATCTCTATTCGAAGCAAATTCTGTTTTTTTTTTTGTTGATTTGAGTGTATACACTTTGCAAAATTCTTTTGTTTTATGTCAAAATTGAACGAAAACGACAAAATAATTTGCACAAATTGTCAAATTTTCAAAAATCGAAATCTCTATTCGAAGCAAATTTTGTTTTTTTGATGATTTAAGTGGACAAATTTTGCAATTTTTTTTTGTTTTGTGTCAAAATTGGACGAAAACGTCAAAATAATTTGCAAAATTTACCAAATTTTTAAAAACCAAAATCTCTATTCAAAGCAAATTCGGTTTTTTTGTTGATTTGAGTAGATACATTGCAATTTTTTTTGCTTTATGTCAAAATTGAACGAAAACGACAAATTATTTGCAAAAATTGACAAATTTTCAAAAACCAAAATCTCTATTCGAAGCAAATTTTTTTTTTTTTTTTTTGAGTGGACAAACTGCAAAATTCTTTTGTTTTGTGTCAAAAATAGACGAAAACATTAAAATAATTTGCAAAAATTGCCAAATTTTTAAAAACCAAAATCTCTATTCGAAGCAAATTTTGTATTTTTTTTTTGAGTGGACAAACTTTGCAAAATTCTTTTGTTTTCTGTCAAAATTAGACGAAAACATCAAATTAATTTGCAAAAATTGCCAAATTTTCTAAAACCAAAATCTCTATTCGAAGCAAATTCTGTTTTTTTGTTGATTTGAGTGGATACACTTTGCAAAATTCTTTTCTTTTATGTCCAAATTAAACGAAAACGTCAAAATAATTTGCAAAAATTGACAAATTTTCAAAAACCAAAATCTCTATTTCAAGCAAATTTTGCTTTTTTGTTGATTTAAGTGGACAAATTTTGCAAAATTCTTTTGTTTTGTGTCAAAATTGGACGAAAACGTCAAAATAATTTGCAAAGTTTACCAAATTTTCAAGAACCAAAATCTCTATTCAAAGCAAATTCTGTTTTTTTTTTGTTGATTTGAGTGGATACACTGCAAATTTTTTTTGTTTTATGTCAAAATTAAACGAAAACGACAAATTATTTGCAAATATTGCCAAATTTTCAAAAACCAAAATCTCTATTTGAAGCAAATTTTATTCTTTTTTTGTGGATTTGAGTGGAAAAACTTTTTAAAATTCGTTTGTTTTGTGTCAAAATTGGACGAAAACGTCAAAATAATTTGCAAAAATTGCCAAATTTTCTTAAATCAAAATCTCTTTTCGAAGCAAATTCTGTTTTTTTTTTTGTTGATTTGAGTGGACACACTGCAAAATTCTTTTGTTTTGTGTCAAAATTGAACGAAAACGACAAATTATTTGCAAAAATTGCCAAATTTTCAAAAACCAAAATCTCTATTCAAAGCAAATTTTTTTGTTGTTGTTTTGAGTGGACAAACTTTGCAAAATTCTTTTGTTTTGTGTCAAAATTAGACGAAAACATCAATATAATTTGCAAAAATTGCCAAATTTTTCAAAATCAAAATCTCTATTAGAAGCAAATTCCGTTTTTTTGTTGATTTGAGAGGATACACTTTGAAAAATTCTTTTGTTTTATGTCAAAATTGAAAGAAAACGACAAATTAATTGCAAAAGTTGCCAAATTTTCAAAAACCAAAATCTCTATTCGAAGATAATTTTTTTTTGTTGATTTGAGTGGACAAACTTTGCAAAATTCATTTGTTTTATGTCAAAATTGGTGGGAAATGTCAAAATAATTGGCATATATCGCAAAATTTTCAAAAACAAAAATCTTTATATGAAACAAAATTTGGTTTTTTGAAACAAACTTTACAAAATGCTTTTGTTTTGTGTCAAAATTTTACAAAAACGTGAAAATAATTTGTAAAAATTGACAGATTTTCAAAAATCTAAATTTCTATTCAAAGCAAATTTTGTTTTTTCTTGTTGATGTGAGTGGACAAACTTTGCAAAATTCATTTGTTTTATATTAAAATTGGATGAAAATGTCAAAATAATTGGCAAATATTGCCAAATTTTCAAAAACCAAAATGTTTATATGAAATAAAATTTGTTTTTTTTTGTTAATTTTAATGGACAAACCTTGCAAAATTCTTTTGTTTTGTGTCAAAATTAGACGAAAACGTCAAAATAATTTGCAAAAATTTACTAATAACCAAAATCTCTGTTCGAAGCAAAGACTATAATATATAGTTTCAACTACGAGAAGAGATTTTTACATCTCGAATCCACATTTCATCTTCAAATTCACGTTGAAACAACTTCATGTTGCGACAACTTCATGTTGAAACCATTTCCAGTTACGACAACTTCATGTTTAAACCACTTCCTGTTGCGAGCAACTTCATGTTGAAACCACTTCATGTTGCTTCAACTTCAAGTTGCGGCTTCGTATTGCAACAACTTCAAGTTGCAACAATTTCATTTTGAACTTAACACCTTGACATACTTATGATAAGATCACATGTATAGATACGTCAACGTCATTTTATTCTTATGTCAAGGGGATAAAGTACGACTTAAAAATCAAGAACCAGTGTTAAGAAAGGAAATACGAAGGGAGATACAATGTTTGCACCAGCGCGAAACATATTTCTGTACTGAAAGTAGGTAATGCGGGAATAGGTAATTAACTCACTGGTTATGAATTCCCTTTGTGTAATTTACGATCAAAGTATCGCTCGTTATTACTACGACTACCCTTCGAATGTATATTTTCGAATGCGGCCGTACATTTAAACCATCGCCGCGCCGCTTTTGTAATTCAAATTCCCCATTACCGGGCGGGGGAAATTTAATTGAAATTATCGTACAATTGCTCGATATTGTTATTGTTTTTGGTACAATCCATGTTTAAGGTGGAAGGTTTTATTGCCGATTTGTGTTTGTGCAAATAACGAACATAAAGGCGAATTTGAATTTATTAGATTCTAATTAAATAATAAATCAGTAATAAAAACAAATTATTATCGGCCTCCAATATATCTATAGATAATGTAGAAAGAAGATAAATTACGTTTCAATAAATTGACTCATAAATTAATAAATAATTAAGACTTGTACACAAAAGTTAAATTTAAAATAAATTATAATTTATGGATTACGTTACAATTTAATTAAAATATATTATTTAAATTCACTGAAAAATAAAATCAAAATTTACTGAAACGAATTCACAGCGCATACTTTTGGATGAATTTGGGCCCTCAGGGAAATAATAACCTCTATATATTCTTCTAATTTGATTACGTTGATAATACTGAATATCGGAATCCTTCGCATTATCAAATACTGAAAGTTTAATGTATTCAAATTGGGACTGGAATGTTTCGAGTTTAACAATAAGTGTGCAAATAATTCGCGAGCGAATAACCTTATGCCCTCTAATCTCCGGAAAGAAATCGCAAATTAAGAAATCTCCCCTCGCACTGTAATTTATGCCTCATTCAATTGCAGACTGTTTCTTTCTGCATGAAATATATTAGCATTTACGCCGGCAGGTGGAAAAAGTATTACGCGGCTTACAATTAAAACGCACGAACGTGGCGGTGTCTCTTATATAATTGATATGAATAAATATATTTTTGCATATCACGATAGAAAACGGTATATTTCATAAATTAAATGTTTTCGTTATTTTAAGTACAGTTTAGAAATATTATATTAATATTCATCATCATCAATGGAAATACAACCCTATGGTAGGGTCTCGACCTTCTCCAGCTGCTTTCGCCATTCATTCCTGTCTCTGGTCTGCATCGTCCAGTTTGATGCATCTATCTTTCGTGCGTCTTCGTTTACACCATCCTTCCAGCGCAGCTTTAGCTTGTGCCTAACTTTAGGATCTTTTTTGTAGGATTATTGTCATCATGTCTTTTCACATGGCCTGCCCATCGCAATCTGCCAATTTTGTTTGTAGTTACTATGTCTTTGTTACTGGCTTGTCCATAGATGTTGTAAATTTATTATATTGGTATTAATTATTTAATTAATATGATAGTTGTGTTGAACATGACCCCTTGAAAGTGACCTTCACCAGTCGAAACTCGAGTCGTATTAAACGTTTAGATTTATATAATTAGCACAAAATGATAACAAAATTCGTGGTAAAAATGTTGTAAATTCTGCAATTCAGAGCTTCATTTAATTTGCTATAATAGATAATAATGTGAACTTTTCAAAATTCATTTGTTTTATGTCAAAATTGGATGAAAATGTCAAAATAATTGGCAAATATTGCCAAATTTTCCAAAAAAAAAATTTGTATATGAGAGAAAATTTGTTTTTTTTGTTAATTTGATTGGACAAACTTTGCAAAATTCTTTTGTTTTGTGTCAAAATTGGACGAAAACGTCAAAATAATTTTCAAGAATTTACTAATAATCAAAATCTCTGACCCAGACAAAATCTGTGACCACCTCTCCTGCCAGCAGACAAGTAGTTGCTCCCGAGCAGCTCTCCTTGCCTCCCCGCGGTTCCCACCAGAAGTTCTTGCGTCCCTCACCGACGCGCGCTCCATAACAAGGATATCCGCGGGAGGAATCCGCGATATGACCTCCACGGCGTCACTGCTAACAGTGCGGTAAGCCCGGGCGACCCTGATGGCCACCGGGCGCAGTGCCCGTCGCAAACGCTCCCTGGTACGAGCGTTACCCCTCACCGCCGTTGCCCACACCGGTGCCGCGTATATGAGTCTACTAGTGATGCGCGTGCCGCGTTGCCGGCGGCATGGCACACGTGTAATCCCCACTGACCCGCCTGGAGGATCACACCGAGGTACCGAATCGACCGTTCGACCGGTATCTTCTCTCCCAAAATTTCGATCTCCAGAATGCCTCTACCTGACCTTCTAGTGGAGAGCAGGGCCGCCTGTGTTTTAAAGGCGGCGAGCTGAAGGCCCGCCGTCTCCTTCCACTCCCGAACGAGTTCCCCCGCGCGCGTGACCCTGAGACGCAGCATATCCCAGCACCTGTCTGTGAAGACGAGTGCCAGGTCGTCTGCATATTCCACAATACCCACCCCTGTGGGCAGTAACCGTCTCAGCGTCCGCAGAAGGCCCTCATAGGCGACATTCCACAGGAATGGTCCTAGAACCGATCCCTGCGGAACCCCGGCAGACAACCCCCGCTCACGCCAGTCCTTCCCCTCGCGGTAACTGATTTTTCTGTCGCGCAGGTAATCGGCAGTAAGCCTCAGCAACGTCTCCGGTAGTTTCCAACGGGATAGGGCCTCAATAACGAACCACCATTGTACCGTGTTGAAGGTATTGGCGACGTCAAAGCTGACGACCACACAATGCCCCCTGGTACGGTATGGTACGGTCCGCTGTTGGCCCCCTCCGCGACACGAAGGACAGACCGAATGGCATCCTCCGTACCAACCCTTTTACGGAAGCCGAACTGTTCCGGAGCGAGTCCCCCTTCCTCTATAACGGCTTGTAACCGCCATAGGAGCAACCTTTCCAGAACTTTTGCCCCACCGTCCAGCAAACAGATCGGTCTGTTTCCGTCCTGCAAACAGATCTGTGATCCGACCAGGCGTCGAGGAATCCTTACCCGGCTTTGGAATAAGGGCCAAAATGGCCTTTTTCCAACAACTGGGAAACACTCCCTCTTCCAGACATCTGTTGCAGACGTCGGCAAGTCCTTCGAGGTCCCCCCCTGCTGCCAGCCGGAACAGCTCGGTAGGCAGCTCGTCTGGGCCGGGTGCCTTTTTCGCAGGTAGTGAGGCTACCGCTCTGCGGACTTCATCCACGGTGAAGGAGTCCACCGCAACGTACCGCCCCACGACAGCGCGTCCCACCCCCCTCGCCGTGGCGGGGAAAAGGTGCTCAACCACAGCTTCGGTTCCACTCCACACGCACGCGTCAGGGCCCTTCCCTCGGTGCCCGAACCGACCGGTGACCATGCGGTACGGCAAGCCCCACGGATCGCGGTCGACCAGAAGGCAGAGTTCCTGCCACCGCCGGAATTTGCTCCGCGCAATCGCTCGTCGAAAACTACCACGGTCCTGTTTCGCCCGTTCTTCCGCAGCCTCACATGGCTCCCCTCTGCGCCGCGCCCTCTGAAGTTGACGCCTAGACGCCACCGCCACGCGTCTCGCTTGCGCCACTTCAGGCGTCCACCAATAAACCGGCTTCCGCCCCCCTGATGACAGACGTCTTTGAGGGACGCCAGCCCTGCACGCGTCAACCACCTTGTTCACGAATGCCCCGGTAAGATCCTCCGCGGCCAGCCCGTGCGGTGCATTTCCTCGAGCCATCTCCCGAGTAATAGCTTCCCGGTCAGCTCTCCCAAGTATCCAACGAGCGCGCTGCTCGCGC